>JAGFNQ010004019.1:85635-311594 GCA_024364735.1 Boesenbergia rotunda | reverse complement strand
ACCACTCCTTGCGAGGAGATGTATACCCAGGCCTATCGTCGGATTGTTACTCAAAGCCTCTGGCCAGAGCATATCATGTTTAGAGTGAGAGTCTCTAAAATACATGAGAGTAATTAGAAATCCAAAGGACGAGTAAGACATTACTTGGGCTAGGCGTGACGTAGTCAGCCTAGTGGGGACTGACACCATTGACCGTGTCCTGAACCAAGTGGGTATAAGGTGGTGAAGGGAATGAGGCACGATTCATTAGAACTGCTGAAGGGTTTCAGAATAATTTCTTCTGAGGTCAAACCGTTGATCTTTCGATTAATTGGGGATCATGATGTACTACTAGGTGCCACTCATGATCATTCTATAATTAGTTAATTATAGACGGCCAACATAAATCGAAAGCCTATTTAGTCACACGCACTACGAGTAATCCGAGAGATTTAAAACGAGTTGAAAATTGGATTTTCCGATCAAGAGAAATAAGTCGAATCTGAGTTAGTCAGAGGCGCATTAGAAGCTAAAAATGGCTAAGTCTTTTGAAGGCTTTTTGGGCGAATTAAATGAGTTTAATTCGCGACGGTCGGGTTGGGTTTGGCCGACCAAAGAGGGTGTTAACCCTCTTTGGTGGCCGGCCAATAAAAGGAGAAAACCAATTTAATTGGTTTAATTAATAAAATAAATATAGCGTGATTTATTTTATAAATTATGGATAAATAAATTTGTATAAAGAAATTTATATAAATAAAATTTATAGAAGTTTATTCTTTTATGGAAGATTAAAATAATCCATGAGTTGGTTCATTTTAATTTTATAAAATCAATTATGAATTGATTTATCCATAATAAGAAAGTTTATAAATTTCTTATAAAATTTATTCCATAATTTTAAGAGAAGAAGAATTAGTTTTTATTATAAATTAGTTTATAATAAAGACTTAGTTTAAACGAAATTAATTCATAAGAATTTATAGGATAAATTTCTTATGATAAATAATTAGTTTTATTATAAAGTTAGTTATAATAAAATTCATAAGAGAATTTATAGGATAAATCTCTTATGATAACTAATTTGTTTTATTATAAATTGTTTATAATAAGACTAGGCTTAAAAGGAATAAACAATAAGAAAATTTATAAGATAAATTTCTTATAACTAATTCCGTTAATTCGGTTTAGAGGGAGACTTAGCAAAGGAGTTGCTACTATATAAAGGAACCAAAGGCTAGCCCTTAATTCTAATTGAGTAATTAAGAGATTAATTATTCTCTCCCTCTCTCTCTTCTCTTCTCTCCTCCTTCTCTTCTTCTTTCCTTAGGGTCGGCGCACCCTAGTTCCTCTAGGGCCGGCGCCCAATCACAACACCAAGGAGGTGTTGCCGTGAGCCACTAGAAGAAGAAGAACCCGAACAAGAAGAAGAAGAAGCGGATAGCGACTCCTCTCATCTCGGAATTCGATTCCGTTACTTCTGTTGGTTAGTTTCTAACTCTTCTCTTGATCTTCAAGTTGTGCCTATAGAGAATCTAGTAGTTCTCGTCGGCACAAAACTCGTGACTTTGTGAAGTCATCCCGAAGAGAACTCGGCGTGGACGCGAATAGAGGCGAAGCTTCCAAGGGACGCTACGGTTGGATCTCGTCCCTTTTCTTCGAGTTACGAAAGGTACAAAGTAAATTAGTTTACTTTTCCGCAAAGTTTTATTTTATGATTATGTCAACACACCATAAGGTTGCATGCTAGATACGTAGTTAAAATAATTTTGGAAATTATTTTATGCAAATTCTTCCGCTGCACGTAAAAATTTTGAATTTTACGAACTCGTATCCTTGTCGACATGCACCCGGTCCCAACAATTCTTTGGTCTGATCCAGTTACTTACTGCTTCTATTTTGTTGGGGTCTACCATCACCCCTTCCTTGGAGATGATGTGACCTAGAAAAGACACCTGATCGAGCCAGAATTCACATTTTGAGAATTTTGCATACAGCTGGCTCTGCTGAAGAATCTGCAATACTGTCCTGAGATGCTCAGCATGTTCCTCCTGAGTTCCTGAGTAGATAAGAATGTCATCAATGAAGACGATGACAAACTTATCTAAGTACTCCCTGAATACTCAGTTCATGAGGTCCATAAATGTCGCTGGAGCATTTGTGACCCCAAAAGGCATGACTACAAACTCGTAGTGCCCATATCTGGTTTTGAAAGCTATCTTGGGAATATCACCCTCTCTGACTTTGACCTGGTGATAGCCGGATCTCAAATCTATCTTTGAGAAGACTGTGGATCCCTTTAGCTGATCGAACAAATCATCGATCCTGGGTAGAGGGTACCGGTTCTTAATGGTGACTTGATTCAAAGCTCGGTAATCTATACACAAGCGCATGGACCCGTCTTTCTTCTTCACGAACAACACTGGAGCTCCCCATGGTGAATGACTAGGGCGGATGAAGCCTTTGTCGAGCAGCTCCTGTAGTTGCTCCCAAAGTTCTCTTAATTCTACTGGAGCCATACGGTATGGTGCTTTTGAAATGAGGTTGGTACCTGGAATGAGCTCTATCTCAAACTCTATCTCCCTGTCTGGTGCTAAGCCTGGTAACTCGTCAGGGAAGACTGCTGGGTAGTCACATACCACTGGGACCTCTTCTAGCTTTTGGTCCTTGACTTGTTCGGCATGGACTACATGTGCTAGAAATCCAGCACATCCTGTACTCAGTAGTTTCCGTGCTTTCATGGCGGAGAGAAATTTCTTGGCCTTCTTCTTCGGTTCTCCGATGTATTCAAACTGCTCTCCTGCCTCTGGTTGGAATACGACTTTCCTTTTTCGGCACTCTATAGAAGCGCCGTATTTGCTCAGGAAGTTCATCCCAAAAATGACATCATAGTCGGACATATTCAGTATTACCAGATCACAGTAAAGCTCTCTGTCTGAAATGCCGACTGGTATGGCACGGAGCCAGTGTGTGGATGCCATGATGTCTCCGGAGGGCAGGGTAGTCAGAAACTGACCACTAAGTACGTCCGGAGGTATTGCTAGTTTTTCGGCGAATGCCCTGGATACATATGAATGGGTTGCCCCAGTATCGAAAAGTACAGATGCATGCAGGTTTAAAATACTAATCTGACCTGTAACAACTGTAGAGGCGGTGGCTACATCCTCTCTGGTCAGTGAGAAAACCCGTGCATTTGTAGTAGCCGGTGGAGCCTCTAATCTACCTTGATTGATCTGAGGACCCTCTAGTGCCGTCTGCATCAGGTGAAACTGAGCTGGCTTACCTCCATACTGAATAGGCTGTGGGGGAGGTAAGTTAGCCTTGTTAGGGCATTGCTTGGTCATATGCCCTTCCTGACCACAGGTGTAGCACCCTCGGCTGCCCAGGCGGCAGACTCCTGAGTGCTGTCTCCCACAGTTGGAACAAGTGGGATACTTGGTTTGCTTATTGGCTGGCTCCCCTTTTGGATTGTTCCACTGCTTTCTTTTGCCTTGATTCTTTCCTTTCCAGTTAGAGTTGGAGCCCTGGGGTTTCTGAGTTCCTGTGCGACTGCTTTGGCCCTTATTCTCTGTCACGGCTACCTTCTGCTGTCGCATGCTGTTCAGGTAATGCTCGGTGATCAGAGCACTGCTAACTAGTTCCTCTGAGGTTTGCGGCCTATGGACGCCGCTGGCCACATTCAGTGCTATCTCTGGTCTTAGCATCTTGAGCATTAGCCTGACTCGCTCTCGTTCAGTACTGACCAGCTCAGGGCACAGGCGAGCCAGTCTGTTGAATCTCTTCACGGCTTCCTCTACTGATAGGTTGCCCTGCCGAAATTCAGTGAACTCGTCGTAGTGGCGGTTTGTGACCCGCATGTGGAAGAATTCTTCAAAGAACTCTTCCGCAAAACTAGCCCAGGTCATCTGATTGACTGGGTGTTTCATCTTGATGCGCTCCCACCACATACGCGCGTCTCCGGCTAGGCAAAAGGAGGCACACTTCACTTTCTCGTGCTCTGGCCAGTCTAGGAGCTCCATGATACTCTCTAGTGTCTTGAACCAAGCTTGGGCATCCCATGGTTCACTGGTTCCTGAGAAGGTCTCTGGCTTGATCTTCTGCCACTGGATCAGATAAGCTTCCCTCTTTGCCCCTGCTGATAGGGCTACTGGCATGACTGGTGGGACTGGTGCCATAGGTGGAACCTCCGTCACTATCGGCGTCTCCACCTGGGGCTCTGGGGTAACAGTGGGAGTAGCCTGCTGATTAGCGGTTAGAGCAGCAATTACTTGCTGCTGTTCCGCTACCTGTCTCTGCAGTTGTGCTACTATCTCTGCCAGGTCCGCTGGAGGCACTGAGTGGTCTGCCTCCTGCTGAGGCTCAGTAACGGGTGCTCTTCTAACTGAGCGTCCTCTTGCCATTATCTAGAATAGAGGAGGATCATACAATTCATATTTTAATTCTAAAACATGCTATCAGATATAAACTAAGGTATTAAACATGTTTCCGTTAACTGTAAACAAGAATTGGCTAGAAAACAGATGACATGAATAACATGAAAATACTATGAATCTGGAAGCAAGAAAATATAGTAAGGTGAGAGATACTCTTACTTGGAAGCTGCAGGTCTGATGCTGATGTGTGTGAGGAGGAAAGATGGAACTTGCTCTGATACCACTCTGTAACGACCCACCTTCTGGTACTAAGCTGTAAGGCGGATCGCTACTAACTAACTGGCTGGCTGATTACTGATTTCTAATAATGCTAAACCAACTGGGAGAATTTTAAAAATTCTTATTTTATTATTTACTGAACTAACAATTCATAAACATGTTGAGAGTACTAACTAGCCCAAAATAAAGCAAAACTTTTATTTTATTACCTTGGCAGGATTCGATCCCTTAACCTCTGCGTTGCATGGCTAAAGTACTAACCAGCTGCTCTACACCAATTTTGTTCTACATAGTACCAGTCGACTGCTATATGCCAGTCGACTGGTCGGGCCACAGAATGTTTCTGTGCCCGATACCAGTCGACTGGTATTTTCCCAGTTGACTGGTAGTTCTGAAATTCCAGTTTTCAGATTTCTATATTTTACCAAACTTGAGCCACAATGTACCAAAATCATATCTAACAAGTAGAATGACATAAATGAAGTTCCACAACTATTCTAAGGCATTTATTACATGTTTTTGGAGGGTTTCTAACATGCATAGCAACTTAGAAATCGCAATTCAACATATAGAAGCAATAACATAAACGTGCCAAGTTCGTATCAACTTCTTATTGAAACCATTCATCATTCATATCTAAAGGCATTCTTAGCTACTACATGTCATTCTATATGGTGCATATATCTTAAAACTAGCATATCCTATGTATTTAGCATGTAAATCAAAAGTATCAAGTTCTTATCTCTAAAGCTTAAGCATGGATCTAAATTACCATATTGCAAGTAGTAACTCATATCATTCAACATTCGCTAAGCAAGTATTAACACAGGTAAATAAACTACTTTAATATACTAGGCACCACAAATAACGAGTCTAATTAAGTTCATACATGGTTCACATAACCTATTGCGGAGAAACTAAAAGAAACATAATAAAGACTATTTCTATGCTTTGCAAGTTCCGAAGACTTTTATTCCAACTCCACCCTCACACACACTTTGCATCAAGCCCGCCGCCTCCGCTACTAGTGCTTTCCTTTACCTGTATCTGCAGTATAAGGAAATGCAAACTAATAAGCATAAAGCTTAGTAAGTACCATCTAGCCTCACAAAACTATGAAAACTCGAATTATGCTTTTGTAAAACATGCTATGCACATATATGCTCATATCCATAAGTAATCAAGTAATCATGCTAGGCTCATGCTAAAACACATATCATAGAATGTCATGGCATATAACTGAGACATGACACATACTGAACTAAAACTGAAAAGTAAGCTATAGCATGACATACATATCTGAACTGGAACTGAAACTAACTAACATAAAACTAATTATTAAATTCACCACATGCTAATATGAATTTCTGAAAACTAAATACATATAGTAGGTGAAAATAATAATCAACTGCTGTGGGTCTGGCAATGTACCAACTGTGCGCGCATCCCTAATAAACCCGAGGTAGCAAATCCCGAATCCATTAGGGTTCTACTAGGTTATCTAAACCCAGGGGCAACTAGGAGCTCATCCCATACTAGGTTATCTAAACCTAGAGGCAACTTGGAGCCTATCCCTGGACCGGAGTCCGGTACAATGCCACTGAAAATAAAATAGTCCTTTATACTTTTCTTTCCTTTTCTAATTCTTGCTTTTACTAGGTTATCTAATCCTAGAGGCAACTAGGAGCCCATCCCGTTGGACCTTGGTCCCAATTATAAACTGGAGCAAGAATTTTTATTCTTTAATGCTTTCTATAGCATTAACTGAACTGAACATTTTAACAAACACCTAACGTGTGTGCTCGTTCATGATTTACGATTTCGAATCGTAAAACATACATATAAGGAATTAAGCATACGAAACGTCAACCGAAACTACTTATACTGCAGGTGAGGGATACTTACTTCCTGCGCTAGGTTTTTCTTACGAATAAACTCTGAAATTCCTGAGGAAACGTCGAATTACAACGTTCTTCTTGCTTCTTAGCGTTCTCCTCGCGTCTACGAGGGTCCAGGCCGTAGAGAATAGGGCCTCTCGAGACCTTCCCTTGGCTTCCCCTTTGTCTTGGGCGGCAAGAGAAGAGGAGAAGAGGAAGAAAACGCAAGAGAGGAAGAGGAGAGGAGGAGGGGCGTCGGCGCTGCACCCTTGGCTCACGAAAACCTAAAATCTCCTCCTCTAATTCTTTAATTCGTTATTTATATTAAGTTGTAAAAAAAAATCCTAAGTTAAATACATATCTAGAATACTCGTTTATTTTTTTCAACGAAACTCCCATTGGCCTGGTAGTTCGTGGAGCCATGCCAAGGGTTTACTCTAGCAGAGGTTGCGGGTTCAAAACTCACCTAAGGCTACCAACTCATTTTCTTTATTTTTGGCACTTCTTTTTATGGAAAAATTCCATAAAAATATCTACAAATTCCAGAAAAATCCTAAGATATTTTTAAAATTATTTGAGGAAATTTTTGGGCTTTACAGCCTCGCCCCGTCTCTAGCTTCATTGCGTCGTCGTCCTGACATACGAAGGCAGCAATATATGACATATTTGGATGTGTAATTTTGCATGTACTTTACTAGTGTCCCCTGTTTAAGTGTTTATCAGTGAACAAATGCTATTGTGATATAGTTTTAACTTCTAATAAGATTCTTCAATTTGTATCTAGATATCTTGAATCCAATGGTTTTAAACTTGAATTTTTCTTTAAAACTAATTTTTTTTTCAAGAATACTGTACTGAGTTGCTGACGAAAATATATCATATGCTCAATTTAGTTGATCTAATCTTGAAGAAAGTAGCTGGATAAGTTGTTAGTTTCATATATTTATATAAATACATGCTTTATTATATATCGGTTATATCCCGGTTGGACCCCCGATTAAATCGGTTGAACCTCTGAACCCTTGCTCCGATCGGTTCGATGTTCGATCCGGTTCTCAGAACCTTGGTTAAAACATTTGAATATCTGACATTCAAGTACTAGTTGGGGCCACGTTGGATGCTTTCAGACAAGGTTGGAAAGAATACAAGCATCGGTTCATCCTGCCTGCAAGTTTGACATGTGTTATTTTATTTCAATGTTGCTCTAGCTGCTAGTTCCATCATGACAACAGTCTCGGTGCATGGATGAATGCTACGTATTCACAAGATGGAAGTTATAAAGTGACTTTAGGTTTCGTACGTACTGTTTATGTCAAATGAATTTCTTAATGGTTGTGGTAAAATGTCAAGGCATTTTTCCCGAATCTGTATTCTGCATAATATATTTTTTATGTTTTAATAAGAGTCTACTTGATGAACCTAATTTGTGGTGATGTTTAGTCTGTATTTTACATAACACATAATATATGTGTTATGTTCAGATCTTTTGATTGAGATCTATGAACAACTAAGAGAATAGAAAGACATAAGTGTTGATCTATGAGCAGCTTAGTACTGAAATTTTGTGGTTGTACTAGACTAATTTATCATCTTGAAAATTCTCTAATTATTTCTAGAGATTTCGTCAATAATTTATCGGTATAATGAAATATTTTTAATGAATTTATTTGTTTGCTTGAGTTATCATATTTGACCAAATTGTATCAACAACATGCTGATTGAAGGTTGTCTGCAACTAATGTCATGCCAGGATTGATCAACACTGACCCATGACAATAATTGATCAACACCAACCCATGACAATGAAGATGTGGAGAAGCACATACCAAAGGGTTCTTACAATCGATAAGCTTGCATAGAAAAGGAAGCACAATAAGCATCCTCACATACATAGAAATTACAATACGTTTGATATGATGCCAATAAAGAAGGAAAATATGGTTCCACATTCAACATATTAGATAACATGATTCTATGTTTGTCAATAATCTTGAAACAACATTTGTTTACAGAGAATATGACTTTACCACATACGTGAACTCCACGAGAAGGTTACATAGCAATTAGAAATACATGATGAAATCCATATTACAACAGATACTTTGAGCAGTGTAGTTTATAATGTTATAAGATGATTCTTGCACAACCTCGCTAACCAATCACCCATAACAGATGCACTTAGCAACTCCATTAGATATCCTCTATCATTGGACCCCGACAAAAATATGTTGTAACTATTATGTGAACTGAGAAGAATATTTTCCGATATTTCCTCTTTAGCAATTATCTTTCATAGAGGATGATCCATGAAGCTGCGGCAGCAATAAGTTAACAACGAAAATTGAGTCCAATGCCATCAACCCCCCTATAATAATGTTTTTAAAAAGAAAATTGACATCGCTTATGATATTGATAGATCCTGGAGTACTATTTAATTTATGAACATAACTTCCTAGAAAGAGAGGTGTTATGACAAAATCATATTTCGGGAGCAAAATATGGGGATGGCGACTACATTGTATGCCATTGTTGATGCCAAGTTCTGATGAACTTTTTCTGTTGTCACATTGTCTAGTGATATAACATCAATTATCTGTAAAATATCATCAGAATATTCTATTAGTAGGATGGATTTACCGCCACAAATAGAAAGTTAACAAACATGATAACTCATCATTATCTATTCATGTTACTCCCAATTATTTTGATCTATACATTTTACACTGGCTATCAAAACCTAAGGTAATCCTCAATCATCCAGATCATTACATATGTGGAGGAATATGAATCTTGTCCTAATTAGTCTTCTTATCATCATCGAATCAATTCAGATTGCAGAGTATTAAGATGCTATTATGAATTTTACCATAGCAACCTGATGTCATTTAGCTTTCAATTTAGAAATAATGTAAGATTTTTGATGGGGAGTCAAGCTTCACTTAGTAGCAAATATGTGACAAGAACAATTTGTTGTAGTTGATACAAAATAACTACCCACAGAAGCTAAAATTAAATGTATGCTAACAAGGGATTTAATGTGGTCTATAGATCTATCCTACTCCATCGACATATTGATCTAGCCTCTATCGATTTCATGTGACCTCTCCTACTCCAAAACATGTCCATGTGAGTAATCAATCGGTAAGCAAGGGAAAACCTACCTTCATCGTGACAAGGGAGGGACGTGCAGGGAAAACATAGCTTCATCGCAGTGGGAGGGGGGGATAAGGGGTTGCTGTAAAGAACATTCAAAACTGGTTTGTCTAATTAGAGAAGAGGGATTTGGTTTGTGAACCATGAGAGATGGTTCAATTTTCATGATCGCTTCTCGCCGATAGCAAGTTCTTCAATGCAACATTCTTCTCCGATTTCTTCTCTGATTTCTTCTCCAGCCATTGTAAATCTTTTTCGTTTTGTATGAATTGTTTCTTACAATGCCAACATTGATATCAAAGTGTTTTATTGGAGAAGAAATGCCTCAGAATAGATAAGATCCTAGCAACAAAAATCGTAATTCTACAATTTTTGACGTTGCTGAGTTCGCGATTTCCCATTGACGGGGGAAACTCAGGAACACCCTGGGGAACAATTGGGATGTCTCTTCCCGAAAGAAGACATTGTGACTTGCATCCTGACTCGGCCTCCACTCGGGAGATGGTTGGAAGTAGTCGGGAATAAATCTTTCCAACTCGACTTTTACTCTGGAGTAGTTCGAAATGCGTCTTCCCGACTCAGCATCCACTCAGGGAACACTCGGCGTTCCCAACTTGATGGTCCGCCCGTTCAGTTCTGTTCGCAGAACTAATCCCAACTCGAGAGTCAGAATTTTCAATAGGGAGTTGAAATCGGTGTTCGAACTCGGGATGAGACTCGACAGTTGGAGTCGGGGTCAGGCCTCAGCAAGACTTAGAGTCAGGGATTGTGCTCAGTACTCGGAGTTAGGGTCGAGACTCAGCAAGACTCAGAGTTGAGGTAAGGACTCGGCACTGAGAGTTAGGGGCAGGACTCGACACTCGGACTCGGGAGTATGAAGGCTTGGCTTGGGCTTGGTTTGGATTGAATTGGACAAGATTTGTTGTAATGGGCCAAATTTAATCTAACAATCATTGGTTTGATCAAACCTAGGTTTGATCAATAAGTCTGACTTAGACTTAAATGGGCTTAAGTTAAAACAATACATCAGGGCATCCAAATTAGATCAGTTATAATGAGGATAAGGAACTAAGCTAATGCTTTAGATCTGATTTTCCTAATCGATTGGTCTAGAATGCCATTCAACTAGAGCTCCTCAAATAAAGAAAATTTATTTTTCTTATTTGCTTATAGATTCAGTGTGTTTGATCTATGCATGTGTGTAAATTAAAATGAATCGATTTTGTTACTAGTTTATTGATTTTATACTGACAATATCATTTCAGATGTCAAAGATGATATGTACGATGACCTATCATGATATGTGACAGAATGAGGTGAGAGAGGTGATTGAGAAAATAGAGAATGATCTAGAATTTATGAGAGTGGTGTTAGCTTATCTAGTTTATTAGAGTTTGGTTGTTATTCTGTCATTATGTATAAACAGAATTAGCTCATTAAGTTTATGAAAATTATGTAGTATAGATTGTTGTTGTTGGATCGAGATAAACCGACAAGAGGTGGGGGATGAATTACCCCAGTAAAATAAAACAATCTTTTGTGCGACTCACAAAGATTCCAAATTAGTTGTAACAATAAATTAAAATAAACATAAACTAATTATCTGAATTGAACTAATAAAAGGCTAAGACACAAGAAGTTACTTGGTTGCAACCATGATGGTTGCTAATCCAAGGCAAGTATAACGTAGATCTCTTGAATAATCTCCTTTGGGCGAAAAAGCCTCTTACATAATGAAAGCTCTGAAAAAGAAAGGAAAACTACAAAGAATTTGTTTACTCTTGATTAGATTGAATGAGTGATTTGGAACTGAGCTCTGGGTACCTATTTATAGCCTCGGTCAATTCTATCCGAATGTTAACGTGGCACTATAGGGGTGCCCGAGTGTTTGAGGACGCCTGACACGTGGCTTGAGGGTTATCTGAAGCACAACGTTCATAAATGGCTAGCTGATAGATAAAATTAGCTCTTAGATGCCTGTATGCATAGGGTCGCCCGAGTCACTCCAACGCCCATATTCATAAGGGTGCTCGAGAGACCAGACACCCCTATGCATAGGGCCGCCCAAGTGACTTTTGGTCAGTAACTTGCTGACCAATCTCCAGCGGATCTTCGTGGGTGATTTCCGGACCTTCCAGAGTTGGGCTCACTCGAACCCTCTTTCGGCTTTCTCTTCGAGCGAGCTTCCTCCCGGTTTCTCGTCCCTCGAATGTTGCGCGCGTCCTTCTCGATCCATCGGCATACTCTTCCGCAGAACTCCTCATCCCTCGGATGCACCAAGCCCGTCGGCTCCCTTCCCGTGCAATCCTTCTCGACCACTGTGTCTTTCGCTTGACCTCGTGCACTCCTAAGTTTCTACACACTTAGACACAAGGATTAAAAACCAACATGACTTAACTTGACTCGGTTGACCATATCAAAACTAACCTGGGATACTTACATTCTCTTCCTTTTTGATATGCATCAAACTGAGTTAAGTTAGGGGTTAAAACAAGTATAAAAATTAGTAATGAATAAATGACAATGTAAGTACCAAAATAAATTTTGAAATTTAGTTTACCCCTTAATTTAATCCTATTTCTCTCCCTTTGTTCACATCAAAAATTTAAACCATGTTAAGGGAATTACTACCATTTATAATAATTAATAAAAACTTAATCCAAAATTCAAAATTTTTGAAATTTTTTTATAAGAATTTTAACACTAAAAAAAGCTTCAAAAAAATCTAAGTTTTCAAAATTTACTTGAAAATTAATTTTTAAAATGTAAAGTCTAATTTTAGAAAAATAATTTTCAAAAATTTATTTTTATTCAAACATTTATCAAATTTTTATATAAGTTACACTTTTCATAGAATTATCTCCAAAAATATTATCAAAGTGAAAACTATTTTTTTATCTTTTTGAAAATCAATTTTGAATTCAATGATGATAATTTTAAAATTTGATTTCAACATCAAATAATTTTGAAAATTTTTCTCAGGGCTTAAAAACTAATCTCTAAATCCTAAAAATAATAAATTCGATAAAATTAATTTTTTAAAAGTATTTTTAATATTTAAAAATATATTTTTAAACGAAAAATCATAATAAATTCGTTTATTTGTTAAAAATTATGAAAAAAATTTGTAGATAGAACAAAGAAATTTCTATATTAAAAAATCTTAAACTAATTTTTCTGCAAGAAATATATAAGAAAAATATATATTAATTAGATCAAGCATTAATCACCAAAAAAACATCTCTACTTGATAAAAAAATTTCAACAGTTTAAGACAGATTTAAGGACTCAATTCAAATTTTTACCAACATGATTTATCAGAAACCTTGATAGAATATATGATTTGAGAATTTTTATAATTTAACCCTTGAGAAATTTAAAATACCAATTAAGTTTACCACAATATCTAATTTTTGAATTTCGAGAATAAATTAAACATGCATAGTTAGTTTGTAATTTTTCAATTTGAACTTTCAAACTTTCATTTTCACATTTTAACTTATCATACATTTCTAATGGGCATGAAGAAGATAATTTTCTTTTTAATTTTACATTTTTATTTTTCAATTTGCACATGAATTTTGTCATTTGCTTAATACCAAAATATAATTGGTCAGGAGATAGAAGACATACCTCACTTACCATATCTTTTCTAAAGTCCTTCTCAGTATGTTGATGCTGTCTTCTGACGTGGCTCACCCTTCATGAATACTCTCATCTTCCTGGTGTGAAGACATCAGTGCAAGTCCAACATGCTCCTCGAGATATGAATCTTCCAATGAAGACTCGTCCCATGCTGCCTTTAGGTTGTGGACTTTTGCCTTTGTTGCCCCTTTTCCTTTGTTCTTCCATTTGAGGCAGTTTTCCTTCACATGTCCCTCTTCATTGTAGTTGTAATAGTGGATTTTCCTTTGCTTCTTACCCTGCATCTTATTAAATTTCTTAGCTTTAAAATATTTGAACAATTTCCTTACCATATACGTTGTATCTTATTAAATTTCTTAGCTTTAAAATATTTGAACAATTTCCTTACCATATACGTCGTGTATTCTTCATCTTCAGAAGATTCGTCTTCATGTTGGATCCTTCTCGTGCTTAGGGAGATATTGTCCGTTTTATTTTTTCCTGCATATCTAGACTCGTGAAGTTCTAAAATCGAGAAAAGTTGATCTAAAGTACTTTTCTCAAGGTCTTTTGATATGAAGTATACATCGATTACTGAGGTCTAATCCAGGATTCTTAGGAAAGTGTTTAGTGCATACCATTGAGTGTCGTGATTTGTTACCTTTTTACCGAGGTTCTCAAGGCTTGTGATTAGATCTTTTACCTTGGTGTGCAGTTGGGCAACTGATTGCCCGTCTTCCATTCGGAGGTTGGTAAGCTGGCTTCGAAGGTTATCTCGTCGCGCCAGTTTTGCCTCCGGGGTGCCTTCGTGCAATTCCAGGAAGTTTCTCAAAGTTCCTTTGCCGAGTCGTACTTCCCGATTCGATTGACATCTTATTCGGGGAGGACGATCAGTAGATGGAATTCCGTCTTTCCGTTCGCTATAGCATCTACTTGCTCCTTCTTATTCCAGGAGTCAAGTTCCTTGATCTTTCCTTTATTATCTTTCAGAGCTGAAAAATCATTTTTCATTGGGAGTAATAGTTTATAGTCAGTACCATCTTCCTCTTCCATGCTGCGAACTCCCTCTCAAACTTCTACGGGTATATAACTGGTCCAACTATTGTTTTTTGAATTCATTGCAGTTGGCGGTTAGTCCTTCTGTGGTGTTCTGGCTCTGATACCACTTGTTGGATCGAGATGGACCGGCAAGAGGGGGTGAATTGACCCTATAAAATAAAATAAATCTTTTGCGCAACTCACAAAAATTCCAGATTAGTTGGAACAATAAATTAAAATAAACATAAACTAATTAACTAAATTGAACTAGTAAAAGGCTAAGACATAAGAAATCACTTGGTTGCAACCAGGATGGTTGCTAATCTAAGGCAAGTATAGTGTAGATCTTCTGAATAATCTCCTTTGGGCGGAGAAGCCTCTTACAAAATGAAAGCTCAGAAAAAGAATGAAAAACTATAAAGAATTCATTGCACGTGATTGGATTGAATGAGTGATTTGGAACTGAGCTCTGGGGTCTATTTATAGCCCCGGTCAATTCTATCCGAATGCTGACGTGGCACTATAGAGGTTCCCGAGTGCTTGAGGGCGTCTGACACGTGGCTTGAGATTTATCTGAAGCACAATGATCACAAACGGCTAACTGCTGTATAAAATTAGCTCTCGAGCACCTGTATGCATAGGGGCGGTCTTCATGGGTGATTTCCGACCTTCTAGAGTTGGGCTCACCCGAACCCTTCTTCGACCTTTTCCTTGAGCGAGCTTCCTCCCGGCTTCTCGTCCCTCGGACACCGTGCACGTCCTTCTCGCTCCACCGACGTACTCTTCCGCAGAACTTTGCGTCCCTCAGATGCGCCGAGCCTGTCAGCTCCTTTCCCGTACAATCCTTCTCAACCGCTGCATCTTTTACTCAACTTTCTGTGCTCCTAAGCTCCTGCACACTTAGAAATATGGATTAAAAACCAACAGGACTTAACGTGACTCGGTTGACCACATCAAAACGAACCTGGAATACTTACAGTTGTTATGACGAACAGTGCTACATTATGAAAAAGTTATATTATGTGTTAACAAACTTAAAAATGATTAGTTTATTTAATGATTAGTTCATGTTTAATACAAATGATTAGTTCATGATGGGATGTGTATAATAAAATTGATTAATGTTGATTAGATTAGATCATATGAATGATGAGTGGAAACGTCCGATCACTTGATTTTGTAAACCAATTCTAATTTATAATAAGTCGATCATTAATTAATTATATGTATATAAATTACATTAAATCAATAAATAATATGTTTGTTTATGATAGATTTTGACAACTAGAACATCATAATTGAACTTAATAAGGGAGAAAAACTATATGAGGATAACTATAAAATATAACATCTCAAGATATAATATATTCTTGAGGAACAAGAAGTTCTAGCGGCGGTAAATTAGTTCATGAAAGAACTTGCTGCTAGTTTTACAGCACAACCAAATGTCATCTTGATGCTTATAAGGCATGGAGAAAAAAAAAACTCCACTACTAAGAAAACATTGATTAGTTCAATGGAAGACGACTTGGTATTTAAGTATGAGACATTACCATGGTGGATAATGTTTCTTTATCAACAAATTAGGTATCACAAGAGATTTCTAAAGCTAATGGGAGTGAATTGCCTATAAATGAGTCAGTTTCTCAATTGGTTAACCTACAAATAAGTAGTCGCCAGATAATTCCTCAGAGAAGGTACGACGTTGAGAATGAGACATTAATGATTCTCTCAGTTGATGATGAGAAACCTTGAATGGTTAAGGAAGCATTTAGATGCTCAGTGATAGAGAAATGGAAAGTTGCAATGAATAAGAAAATGAAATTTATAAGAAAGAATCAAGTTTGGGATTTAGTCGATCTTCTTTCGGGCTGAAGGGTTGTTGGGAATAAGTGGATTCTCAAAATAAAAAGGAAATAGATGGGTTGATTAATCGATACAAAGATGGTTTAGTTGCAAAAATGATATGCCCAAATAGAGGGTATTAATTTTGAAGAGATATTCTTCCCTGTTGTGAAATTTGTGATAAAAGTCAAATCATGACTGTTATCATAATTTGGCATAATAGATATGGAAGAATTTGAGTACATCTTAGGAGTAAAGATTATTAGAGATCGATCAAAAAAAGCTTTTGAGGTTGTCTCAAGAAACTTCTATCACTAAGATGAGATTGCAACATTAAACAAATAACTACAATGAGAGGTAGTATTTTGAGTAAAAGTATGTATCCTAAAATTTCTGAAGAAATAGCCGAAATGAAAAAAAATCATATGTTAGTGTCATTGTTAGTTTAATGTACACTATGTTGTGTACTCGCCCTGAAATAAGCTATGTTGTTGGCTTATTCATTCATTTCTAGTCAAATCCAAGATCGAGACACTGAAAAAGGGTAAAAGATAGATATCTCAAAGGGACATCAGATTATTGTTTCTGCTTTCAAGGATCAAAACTGAGCTTGAAGGGCTACGTAAATGCATATTGGGCAGAAGACCTTGATGATAGAATAACCACATTCGGCTATACCTTCTTGCTGAATGGTGGTGCTATCTTATGAAACATTAAGAAACATGCTTATGTAGCGCTGTCGAAACAGGTTTGTGTAGCGTTGTCGATAATGGAAGCTGAGTATGTGGCTTGTGCAGTAGCTGCACAAGAAGCTATTTAGTTAAGAAGGTTTTTGAAGCATCTGAAGATTGTTGAGGACAGTGGGAGTCCTGTTATAATGTATTGTGACAATCAAACTATTATAACTTTTTTCCAAGGATCCCAAATATCATAAAAACAATTATAAGTGATATTCTTGACAAGAAAAAGATAAATCTTGAATATATCTCTACACTATACTTGTAGATCCTTTACTAAGTCATTGACTAAAGAGTCATTTCAAGGACATGTGAAGTTTTTGTGACTTTATATAACATATTGCAAAAATGATTAGACATATGAAATGCTATAATCTATTTAGAATAAATATCTTTGTTATATTTGGATAATGTCTCAGTCAGCATATTGGCAGGCTGAAATTAGTTCACTCATATGGACAATCATCTCTATTTGTTAAGTATAAATAGAGGTAAAATTATTACTTATGGGCAGCTTATGTGACTGTGAATAAAGACATACTCATAAGTTGGGGTCGCCTTGATTATTATGTCAAGATGAGATCATTTATGTAATGATCGGAGTAAATGAACCCACCATTTACTAAATCTGCTAAAGACCAGATTAGAATTTATAAGTTGAATTTAGGATTTAGATATTAGGTATGTCTTGATCAAAATATGTATAATGTTAAATATTTGAGAAAAATAAGCACTCTTTTTGATAAGGAGAAAAACATCGTAGCATGTAATTCATATATACTATATGTGCTATGACGACAATAAGAGTAGTAGAATAATAGATCTCTGATTCTCTACTATGTCAAACCCTTGAGGTTATAAGTTAATCTCAATCTTACCCTAAGTGACTATTTAACTATCTACTTGAAGTTCTAATCAGTACATGTTACTTTAACATGTATTCTATTAGCTATAGATGATTCCGTCTATGGAGCATAACTAGGAAAGTGACTGATTAAAATGAATAGATTTTAGCTAAATTTATATCTTTGGCATTTATTGACAAGTCGACCAGTTACATTTTTATTGAGTACTTAAAATGTGATTGTGAATAATTATATTGATTAGAGGTGTTGAATATTCTTGACAATAGTCATTATGAGGGATAAGAGATGTTTATATTGATATAAATGATTTAATTTAGGCAAGTTATTAATGTCTTCGATTAATTCTATAAAGCAGCTAAGTTAAGTGTAATAACTTTCTTAGCAATAATTGCTCAGTGTACTTATTGTCACACAAACTATTTTCCCTAATGTATGAAATGAATGTTCTTACATGGTTTTTGTGATTAGATGTCCTTTATGGATTGACTTGGATAAGTGGAAGATGTTAGAGTTAGGAAGGTGAGAAGGTCCCCCTTTTCCCTTCCTCTTCCAATCCAACTCAACTTCCTCCATTAATGGAGGAAGGGGAAGAGACCTTCTACCCTTATATATATGTGCTTGTTTCTAAGGTAATGGATAGGTAGCAAGATGAAAAGCCAGGGGTGTGCGTCCAAGGCAATGAAGATCGTGCGAAACAAGTTGTTTATGAGGTCTGTGCAAGGTCAAAGAGAAAGAGTTCATCCTGTGTGCGTAAAGTTTTTGTGCAAGGTTTGTCCGGGTACACAAGAGGAAGAAGAGATTGCTGCAAAAAACATTTAAGATTAGTTCGTCTAATTACAGAAGAGGAATATAGTTTGTGAACCATGAGAGACGATTTAATTTTCGTAATCGCTTATCGTCGATGACAAGTTTTTTGATGTAGTGTTCTTCTCTGACTTCTTTTCTAATCACTATATTTCTCTTTCATTTTCTACAAATTATTTTTTTGCAATGTTAATAGTTAATTTGTTTAATCTGCTTAATTTCCTAATTTGCACATCTTTTCCCATTATTAGGACAAAAAGTTGCCAAAAAGGTTTGTGAAACCAAAAAATTGGAAGAAAATAAAACTCGATCCTTATCGATATGAGGTTTAAGGTTTTTATTTCAAGAACATTAATTTCAAAACTATTCTTCCTTCTCTCAATTGAAAATTGGGTGAAATCATAAAGACATTAAATAAAAAATAGTAAATAAAGATGTATGATTTGATAACGTAGAACTCATAAAAAAAAATTTTGAGAAGTTTTTTTTTTATATAGTGAAGAGCATAGTAGGTTTTATATTTTTGATATAGCATATTAGGGATTACAAAAAAAAAAAAAAATCATTTAAAACTCTAATGATTGAAGATGCCCCTTAGATCTCTAAATGATCTTTGTGTGCTCAAAAACTCTCATCTATACTAAATCAAAAGTATACAATCTACTATTCTTTCTACTATAAAAAAAATCCCTTAATAATTTTTTGTGGATCCTATACTATCAAATCTATCATTAAAAAAAAAACTCATCTGAAACTCTAACCGAGAATACCTTAAGTAACCCTACCCGCATTTCCAATTTTGAGGAAAAAAACAGTAACTTTGAAATGTCACTATGTTCAGAAAATAAAAAAATATCAAATATCACCTTCATTCGACATTTTTTATTCGACATTTTCATTACACAAACCACTGCTCAAAAAATTTGCATTGGAGTGTTCTAAAGTTTGCTCAGACTTCTAATTGATAGGATTGGTCCACTTAATTTGTCTGATGGTCCATTATCTTTGCCCGCGTATTTGCTTTGACATCGCTCTACACGCTTTGCTTAAAAAAAAAAAAAAATTGAAATGCTAAGCAATGCTATATTTAATTTCATCTAGAATGGATCAGACAACCACCAAACTTTTCTATAGTTTGTGCTATTAAACATCTAAAATAGAAAGTGCAATACTGGGACACACCCCCTAAACTTTACCCGAGTTGTGGTTTGACTGTGAGAAACTAGTGGAGACTTTAGTTAGATCGGACTGTGCATTACATAGTCTAATCCCAACTTAGCTTATAAGTAATTATTTTTTTAAAAAAATATTCTATGAGTTTTCTATTTTTGTTATATATATATATATAATTTTATTTTAAAAAAATCTGATGAATATAAGATGTTTTAGGGTTCTAGTCAATGAAATGGAGTTCCTCGGTCATTCTGTAGTGTTTTTAAAATCAAACTTCAACCCCTGATTGGCTTGTACGACGACTCATTCTTAGTGTGCAAAGCGTGAAAGAAAGAAAGACATGGAGTTCGTCTGTCATTGTCTAGTGTCTTTAAAATCAGCCCAAACCAATAATGCAGGGTGATACAAACCAACGTTATTAATGAATTTGAAATTAATTAATATATTTATTAAAGCAATTAAAAATAGATTCACCGGTACCGCGCCTCCTTAATTTTTCACATCTAAATTAGTCATAATTTTCAACTAATTAATAGATAAATTTTTTTTAAATGAGCGATGAAGTTAAAAATTTTAAATTAGTAGATTATCTGTTTCTTAATTTATAAGTTGCCTCTAGAAAATTAGAAGTCCTAGGTTAATTATTTAGTAA
The DNA here is from genome assembly GCA_024364735.1 of Boesenbergia rotunda. Lineage (NCBI taxonomy): Eukaryota > Viridiplantae > Streptophyta > Magnoliopsida > Zingiberales > Zingiberaceae > Boesenbergia > Boesenbergia rotunda. The sequence continues at coordinate 291,197 of JAGFNQ010004019.1, read as the reverse complement.
AAAATAGAGATCAATTCAGGCCATTATAGGTTAAAAAGAAAGAAAAAATTTGATCTATTATCAAATTTAATAGATCCTATGCCTATGCTGCCTCCCTTGAATATGCTGCCTCCCTTGAAAATGAACTTGTTAATTTATCTTGATGGCTAATGAAAAATTTTCATAGGATTGAATTATTCTCCTTCAAAATTAATCAAAGAAAAATGATTGAGAGAGTGAAAATGGGAAAGTGAATGGTAGAGTAAATGACATGACACTTTGCATGTAGCGATCTCCAACGGGTTCACCGTGCCCGAAAGCCGTCGATGGTGTCCAAGAGATAATCGGACGTGTGCATGTAAAGTGTCACGTCATTCACTCAAGTGTCACGTCATTCACTCTCCCATTTTGACTCTCCGTATCATAGCTCTTAATCAAATAAGTTGAATATACGATTTTTTTTTATTTCCAGCGCCCCCGCCGCACCCGTCCCAATGCCATCACGAGGAAGGTAAATCACAGTCCCCGGAGTAATTAGTGTACAGTTGGGCCGAGAATTGATACACTAAACGTCCAGAGTTTTAATCCAGTGTGTCTCGCGCGACTCGAACCCAGAGTATACGATGTCAATTAAAAAAGTCACAAATTCCTCTAAATTCAGATGATACAAATAAAATGAATTAGTGATTTATAATTAAAAAATTAAAAAAACAAACGTAACTAATCTAATTAGTATTAGAAGACGACACATCTAGAATGGGTGATTTAGCATGCAAAAACATGACGATTAACAAATTGTTAACCGCAATCTACGGATGTGAGAAAGTCATAACTATTTTGTATAATAGATGAATCTAATTTTCTAAGGTCGTTTGAAAAAGCATTTCGTCGAATTGGAGGACATCAATTATTGGCTCGATTAAAATAGAAAGTTAATCTGGTGAAGTCCCGACTCGGCTCTATCGGCACCAACCGAATAAAGCAGTAAAGTTCGGCGGTTCTTGTGTTCAAGTCGCAATCATGGACGAGTTGAACCGGACTCGGTCCAAAATGGTAAAAGCCGCCGTCGTGCGCCCAATTCCTCCCTAATTCCAACTACCATCGCCCCCCTTGCTGTCCAAGTTACGATGAGCTTCTCCGCCGCAACCCAAACCACCGACTCGCCGCCGATCCCATGCCGCCGATTCCGAATCCGACCTTCCTCCTCCTTCTAACCCTCCTCCTCTGCTCCTCCTCCATCATCGCCTCTCCCTTCTCCACTCTCGCCGTCTCCCAACGGGGCCCTAATTATACACTCGTCTGCTCCCTCGTCCCCTCGGCTGTAAGCAACCGCTACGATCTCATCTGCAGCAGCGCTTCCACGCGTGACGAGTACTGCTACCACGCCGGCGAGATCCCTTATGCGGCCGTCGCCGCTGGCAATGACTTTCTCTGCGGCCTCACCATCCCGCTCGACAACTCCAACGCCACCATGCGCTGGTGGACCTTTCCCGAGAATGCCAACGAGGCCTACGAGAAGCGGATCTACTGGGGTCCGCCCCTCGCCGCCCTCGCATCAGGCGACACCCACGTCTGTGGCCTGACGGACGGAGGGCCGAAATGCTGGCGGTGGGAGGAGATGGTGTTCCCTGCCGGGATTAACTTCTCTGACATCGCTGTGGGGCGGAACTTCGTCTGTGGGCGGCTGAGATCCGGCACCATCCGGTGCTTCGGGAGCGACCGGGAGGTCGTTGAGAAGACGCCGGATGGTAACTTCAGTTTGCTTGCTGCTGGGACACGGCACGCCTGCGCGGAGTCAGTTTCCGGACAGCTGACTTGTTGGGGAACCGGAGCACCGGCGGTGGAGCGGAATTTATCCGGCATCGTGTCCATGGCTTTGGGTGAGGACAAGACCTGCGTGTTGTGTTCCAATGGAACGGTTCTGTGCTGGGGGGAGGGCTCACGGCCGCCGGATAGCCTCGCCGGGGAGCAGTTTGTTGGGATCCAGGCGAGGGGCGACGCCATCTGCGGCATTTTGTGGATCAATTTCTCCGTGGTTTGTTGGGGGAACAAGCTGTTCCTGCAGAACCACACGATCTATCGAAGAGTCTTGCCGGGGACGTGTTCTCCGATCTCGAGCTGCGGCAGCTGTGGGGTGCTGCCAGGCTCCGGTAGCATGTGTCCATCCGGCGAGGGCATCTGCCAATCGTGCCGGCTTCAGCTCAGTTCCAATTCTACGCCACCATCTCAGCAAAGCGGTGGTGGTCGCAAGAGGAAGACACTTTTTGCGGTTCTTGGATCCGGATTCAGTTTGGGATTGCTTGCCTTGATGTGCTTTCTGGCCTCTCGTGCTTTCAGGAAGCGGAACAATGGCGGAGTACAGGGTTCGGTGTGGTCGTACCAGCAGAGCCAGCCATTGGGGTTGTCGGATTTGTCTCTCGACGGTCGGCTTGGTGGCGGGACTGTCGAAGAGTTCTATCTAGAGTTCCTATTCATGATCACTGACAAATTTTCGGAGACGCACGAGATCGGCTCGGGAAGCTTCGGCGCGGTCTACCGTGCGACGCTGCCGGACGGGCGTGAAGTCGCGATTAAGCGGGCAGACGTTCCGGCGTCCGCGCCGCCGTCCACATCCCGACGGCACGAGCAGCTCCGAAGATTCGACCGGGAGCAACGGGAGCATGCATTCTGCTCTGAGCTGGCTGTGCTCTCGCGCATCAACCACAAGAATCTGGTCCGCCTTCTGGGTTTCTGCCGGGAGCGCGGTGAGCGTGTCCTAGTGTACGAGTACATGACCCACGGCACCCTGCACGACAACCTCCACCGGCGTCCCATGGTCCCGTCGTCGCCGCTGAGCTCGTGGACTACGCGGCTTCGCCTTGCGCTCGATGCGGCCCGGGGAATCGAGTATCTTCATGCCTACGCGGTGCCGCCCATCATCCACCGGGACATCAAGTCCTCCAACATTCTGCTCGATGAGGAGTGGACGGCCAAGGTTGCGGACTTCGGGTTGTCGTTGACAAGCCCCGAGGATGAAGGAAGCGTCGCCGCCGGCACGGTTGGTTACATGGATCCCGAATATTATCGTCTGCGGCGACTGACAGAAAAGAGCGACGTTTACAGCTTCGGGGTGGTGCTACTTGAACTGGTCACAGGGTGCAAGGCCATCCACCGTAGCATGGAGGTGGAGGGGGAGGACCAGGAGACGGAGGGCAGCTCCACTCCACGGAACGTGGTAGAGATGGCCGTGCCGTACATTGAGGCAGACGAAGTGGCGCGAGTTATGGATCGCAGAGTCGCGCCGGCGTCACCGGAGGAAGTAGAGGCCGTGGCGTACGTGGGGTACGTGGCATCAGAGTGCGTGCGGCCGGAGGGGCAGGACCGGCCAACCATGGGGGAGGTGGTCGGGGCGCTGGAGAGAGCCTATGCGGCCTGCGCAGGCGCCGCCGCCGCTCGGACAGAAACCACCACCGGGCGCAGGGCCTTGTCGCGGGCGCCAAGTTTCCTGTGAGTGATCTGAAACCCAAAATTCTTATCCATCCAATTCTTTTCTTCATCGTATTTTCTCTCTGTTTCTTAGTTCATATTCTTTTTTCCATGCTTTTTTTCTGTTTATTATTTTTGTTTTTTTCAATGTCTCCTCATTCCACAACTATTTATTTTTGTGTAACGCCCTGAAGAATATCACAAAAGTTTGCCAATTTCAATGAAGATGAATATCTTCAACTTGCAATAGCTGTAGGATTGCAGGCTCTGAAATATTTGATGGTCTGTAGTTGTCAATGTGCTGAACGATTTGGTGAGTGACGACGACAGGGTTGGCAAAATGGCTCAATCCTAAATTAGAAGAAGAATTCAGCAAATAGTGATAGTAAATTAGGTATGTGAAGACTCAAAATCAATCCTAGTTGGTGATTAATAATGCAAAAGAGGTTGCACACGCCACAACTTACTTGAATTGTGCATCAAGACATTAGGAGATTAGCAAAAAGTGTGGATATTTCAAAACCAACCCATAGAGGAAGTAGTCAAACAAGGAGATCATGGGCACTTGATCTTGCAGTTTGAATGTCAATGTTATGCTCCTATTAGGCCAACTGAATCATCCTTGTCCTCTCATTGTCCCATTGACCATCAATGTGATGTGTCTTCTACCATATACCCCGCCTCGACTTCTATAATTTATACCGCGTTGTGCGCCACCACCGCTACCTTCTGTTTTCGGTGGACCAGCCATGATTTGTGGAAATTTTGTTCGCCAACACATTTGCTGGAGGAGCTGTTTTGAGGACTGAATTTCTGAAATATCATTCATTTTGTGAGGACGATCAAATTAGTCTATTTTGCAAATCCACTTTCGGTCACCAAACTGAAAGAGGATTTGAAAACAAGAAGATCCATTTCTGGTGCTCAAACTTTAGTAATTGAATCAATAGGTTTCTTTACACATTCCAATGCCATTTAATTGGTTCATCTCATCTGAATTGTCTTCTCCAACACTTCCATGTGCTTATTGATGTCCTCTTTCCTGAGGAATTAATCCGAAAGGGATTTGATTGCTCTGATTGTTTGGGAACGAAATTCCACTGTCTTTTTATTCCGTTTGTTGTTTAGATAAGAAGACAAAATTTCCGTTAGTCTTTTTATTTCACGTTCTTGCTGTTGTTGTTTGTATAAAAAGACAGAATTTTCACTATCTTTTACGCAACATTTTTTTGTTGCTTGCTTAGAAAAAAACAGAAGAATGGAGGGAGAGGGGGGATAAAGAAACAATACATAGTTATTGTTAGTGTAGTAATGGGACAAATAAAGAATAACACCAATACAATAATTTTATTTTATATGTAATTTTATAATTAGCATGATAGGAATGAAAATGAAGATAAATGGGGGACTAAATAAGAGGAATTACATCACTCTTATATCGGGTTTTACCTAATAAATTTTATAATGTCATAATATATATTTACATTAATTTTCTTTCATAATTTTTAAAACTAATTTTACTTTTACTTGCATGTTTCATTTCATCATTTTTTTAGTTTGGTTTATTGGCTCGACCAATTTAATCACTAACTCGGACAGTTCGATTGACTCATTTGGGTCAACCAACCCATTTAGCCAGATTGGTATCTGAAAGTCAAAACCTAATAAAATCGGTGCGTCATCCTCCATGTGCTAACCATAACATTCGGGTTAGTAGTCTCCGTGATTTATTTCTTTCTTGTTGGTGTTGGGATAGATTAACGAGGATATTGAGGGCGTGTCAATTGCCTTTTTGCCATCAGATTGGCTCATAAAATCGGATCAATCTATCTACCTCAATCACCCAATTGATTTATTTTAAATTGACTAACTCAATTAGCGTGTCCAACCTTTCTAGTCACTAGACTAATTGACTCATTTGGCCTGTCAAAACAGACGACCTATCGACTGGCCCGATAGGAATGATCAACTTGTTTAACCTATCTCGCTGATCAATTGATTGGTTGTTTGACTTGGTCGGACTAACTAACCTAAAGACCGTTAGGCACGCTCGGACTTAGTGTTTATCGGTTAGATGACTAGCATAACAGACTAAGCTCATCCAAGCTTGAGACCTTACCTTCATTACATCATCGAGTTTGCCTCCATGCGAGGAGACACGATATTTTATCCTCACTTGATATTTCCTCATCTCAAAGAAAGATTGAATGCTCTCGTCATCACCATCCAAACTCAATTCGAAGAGAAAATTCAATACTATTGTCATCACTCGCTGGAGATTTAATACAAGACAATTCCAAGGAAATCTCAATGTGACCACCTTTTTCTAAATGAAGAATGGGCACACAGTGATTTCTTGCATCCTGAAAAGTATTGACACGCTCACTTCTCATTTAGCGCACCTTCCTATTACATTTTAACATGCCCATGGTCGCTTAAAATCCAATTCGACGTCAAGGAGTGTCCGTCTTTGCTCGAAGAAGAATTGGTTTCCCCTAACAAGCTCTGACCTCATATTGAGAGTTAATTATGCCGCTCCAGCCGGATGGAACCAGAAACAATCTATATAGTTTGTGAAAAAGAAAAGATCGCTATCCTTCCATGTCATCTACCTAATTGTTTCGCCCCTGCGCAACAAAGAAAAGAAGATAATTAAAACAAAAATTAAGTTAGGATGTGTGATACTTGATTGATCTGTTCTCTAATGGAGTTTCAAGTACCAGGCATCCATTCAAGAGATTACTTGATGGATGATAATCACACAAGATGATATACTGAAATCAAACTGGATAATCTGCTTCCATCACAAGGTTTTGGCGAAAACTTACTATTTGTTAGCAGATAAGAGAACACAAGTTCATTCCAAGTATCAGGGACTCCGGGAAGGCACCAGTGGCTGCAATCCAGAATAGAAGAAGGGTGGCTCCAAGTGCCGATATGGGCATCACTCCTGAAGGCACCCATCAATGTTACGTTGAGGACAGTAACAGGAACTGTCATGTTTCCGACTACCTTAGCTATTATATCAGCAAACTCACTCCTGTCGTCAGATTTAGCCACGGAAAGAGGCTGCTCCGTCACCTCACAGGCCTTTTGGTTTAAACCACTGAGAAAGAAAACCATATCAGTAAATTTAGCAAGGGCAATCTACAAGGAGCGTATAGAACTAGTCAAAGTACAAGCGGGTAGAAGGCATTTAAAAATCCATTTTACTTTTGGCTCAAATACGAGCTAGATGAGGGTGGCAAGTGAATACATGAAATCAATGCACCAAATCCGGTCCAACAAAAAGCACTCACTTTGCACATGTATGTTAGAGACTCAGAATCAGTAGCTAAACCTTAGCATTAATTCTTCGCACTTTAAATTATTTCTAAATAAATTAAATTTATAAAAATTAACTACATGTGACAGATTGGGCGATAGATGGATAATAAATGCGTGGTGAAACACATTTAACTTCTCAAAAAGTAATTGTTTGGCAATTATCCCATTTAAATGACAAGTAAAACCCATATATTAGGGACTTTTTGATTTGTTCATGTGACATACCCTTGCTAATATGTACAAAGCCAATAGGGTAATAGGCACAATGAAGACTACTCATTGAATGATTTTCATTGAAACAAGCAAGAAATAAGAAATTTTCACCCTTGGTTTGTTATTCAGAAGTAGAAATATTTGAAATACAATTGAGAAACTGATCGCCACAGGTAAAAGCGCATAACAAAAACTCATCTCAGACAACTCGGGTTTTAGATAACTTGGGTATTAAAAATTCCAGTTCAAATCAGTGTGCTAAGATATGGAAGATTGTTGGATAGAAATAAGATGGATGGCTAAACAAAACTACGATGTCCGATACATACATACTATGGAAGGCATCCAGAAAGTATTTTGGCAGCCAAGTTTTAACTAGATCATGGATGACTTATTCCATTAGTTTAGTGAGTAAAAGGAAAACTAATTAAAAAATAGAAGAAAATGGTCACATAAGCAGGGGCAGTATGTGAGATAGGATAGCCTTATTTACTGCAAACAAGAAGTTCAGTCTGAATCAACTCTCTGGGAAACTGCTATCGACACAAGTGGATAATGAAGAAATTCATAATAATAATAATAAAAAAGATTGAACCGACAACCGTAAGGCTAAGTGACACATGTTCCTTTATATTTTAATCTTAATGGTGATTATGGAAAAAACCAACAAATAAGAAATAGAAATGGGATAGAAGGAGAGGAAATTTTAGTTTCCATCCCCACCCCAAAACTAGATGAGGGGGCAACGAGAACAAGTTTTTAGATCAAATCTTCTTCTCAGCAAATTAAATGTAATTGGTTAAAGTTGAACAACACAAATCCAGTTTAATCTCTTCTGTTACTTCTGACAATAGCTTAATGAGGCAAGGGGCCTGAAAAAAATTGACTGGAATTAAAATAGGTGTGATCCAGATCACTATAGTCAATAAACCTAGGGTGGACCAACTCATTACAGAAACTTATAATGTTGGCATTTAAGATGTTATGGCAAAGACAGAATAATTAATAATTTTTAGAATGAACATAAACAGAAACCAGATTGAGCAAGTAATTTACATAGTATAAATAACAAAGACAATTGCATTTCATGTCTAATTAGCTTGATTTGGAAATGCATTTGAGAGCTGAAAAGTACAGCTACCTAGCAATTCAGAATTACTCATCAGCGCATCCCTCCAGTTAGAAATGCAACATATTGAGTTGGAAAAAGTACCTCCAATGGGAGGGCTCAAAAGTTCGGAAGAAGACACGAGTTCTGTTTGTGTTAACCATTGTCTCAACCCATGTTGCCCAAGTATCTAAGGCTGTTCTGAAACCAGAATTGATAGACATGCCAAGCTTCAATGCTCCTCTATTCTGGAAATAGCAACCCCTGAAAAGTAGAGTGTTAGACTTGTTTGAAGTACAATTTCTAACATAATCTAGATCCTTAGATGATGTGGTGCAAATCAGAGATAACACATGAAATTTTGATCTTTAAATCACTTTAGACAACCAATATTTCAGCATAATTTTTTTTTGGTGGGAAATACAAGTAGCTTACATTCATGACACAACATCTAACAACAGCTTCTGGACCAATTACTGAACTATTATTGTTTACACTTGAAGCATGAAGTGCATAGATCCATCGTACAGTATCCAGAGCCATAAAGTAATGGACCCAAGCAATTTGGACGTGTTGAAGTTAACCAAAAGGCAGATTTTGCAAAGTACAAGTTTATCATATTACTTCTAGGGAAATTCCTAATTTCCAAGTTCTTGCATTCAAACCGAATTCATTTAACCATGGTATATACTAATAATGCTATTGAAGTAAAAAAAAGTTCAGGAAATAGTTACTTAAATTCAATTAAAAGGCGGAAAATGGCATGCCAATATCAGTTAAGGTTTGTTGAAGTCCTATTACATCTTTCATATGGACATCCTTGTCTCTAAATTGCACCTCAAGTCTGACAAACAGGAATAGTAGAACTATAAAAGATTAGTCTAACCTATTCAATCTTTGGCTACATTCTTAGTCTAAAGTCCATGAACCAAACTAACTTAGGCAGCATATTGCAATTTATCAACACAAAGTAGTTTACAACAAATGAAATTTGTGCTTGTATTATCTTTATCTTTTACATTTTCCCATAAACGGTATTCAGGTAAAATTATTTGATGATAAAGGATCCTACATAATTTAGAGGAGTGTTGCCAATACAAATGTATTCATCCATAAGACCATAATACTATGAAAAGAAAACAGATGCATAGATGTGCTTTATGGACCCAGAGAAGTAGTTTACAATAAATGAAATTTGTGATTGTATTATCTTCATTTTACATCTTTCCATAAACACTATTCAGTTAAATTTGATGATAGAGGACCCTACATAGTTTAGAGGAGTGTTATCCGTACAAATGCATCCATCTAAAGTCCGCAGCAGTATGTAAAAAAAGTAGATACATAACATAAAACTTTTCTTTGGAGCATCTATTCTGCAATAAGTTAACATTATAACAATCTCTGATATAGGATAATGATCAGCGAAATAAAGTAAGAAGGACAAGGAAACAACTAAGTAGTGCATATTATTGCCTATATAATACTTCCTCTTTCTACAGTTGGATTCCAGAAAATGGATAAAATAACTAGAGTAGATGAGCTACTACGGTTTAGTGAATTAAAAAATAAGAATATTATTAAAACTAGGCGGCAAAAAGCCTCAAGTCCTTAATATAGATGCATATGGGCAAAATCTGAGAGCCAAATTTATTAAAAACTTACACATCAAAGAGTTTAGTTGGTGTCCACCAATGGCCAGAATTGAAGATCAAAACATCTGAATCAATCCACCTTCGATTAATATCATCCATCTTGTCTAGATTGAGTGTCAAGCGAACCCTCCTTGGTCCATGCTTTGGTGACAAACCCTGCTGCACTAGAAACACGGATCGATAGAATTCCACAGTTAAGTTAAATGTTTGGAACTTAACACCCAAGAATCGAATTGTTTTTGAGATCTTATTTCCATTTACTTCATAAACAGTATTGGGATCCTGCACCCCAGTCATAAGCATGCAGATGAGAGACTCCCACTGAGTACGACTCATCGAGTCTCCTACAAAGACGACTCGTTTTCCTCTGAGTCTTTCCAAGATTTCACGTGCATCAAATTTAGGGATGTCGCAATGTCGAGGTTTCCATCTCCATTTAAGATAGTTCGTATCCTTTCTCCCATTTGCAAAGCAATTAAACCCCCTTTCAGCAAATGGGCATTCTGTGCTATTGTAAAGCGGATAATAAGAACCATCAGGAACCCAGCTACCATCAAAGACATTGCAGACATCAGATTCATCAAAGAAGCCCGAGATAAATCTTCCACGGCCGAAGTATCGAAAAGCATAGAGATAAAACATACATCCAGCAACCAGTATCACCGAGACCAAACAGAAGATCACAGCCAGATTGCCGAAGGACGGTCCTTGTGCTACCCACCATTTCCGATGAGCCGAAACCCTAGGGCTGCTGACACTCCTAGGCGTAAGCCGAGCCGAAACGCTCCTGCTAAAACTAGTGCTCATCGTCGCACTACCGCGGCAACAAAATAAAAACTACCCACCTTCCAGAGAATCAACTAGTATTCCAAGAGGAACAAATCGACTTCAAAATAAAGAGATCGACCAGTTGCATCCAGGACCGACCAATCTAATCCCGCAAAGAACACGAAACTATTTTTCACCGTCGCGAAGCTTCCAACCCGATGCCACAGGAACAAAGATTCGATTTTGAGCACAGAAGGACCGATCTCTTCAATATTCCACAAGATTTACGGAGGGAAAAAAAGCATTGAGGCGTGAGAGGAACAGAAATCAGACCCGGTAATCCTCGAGGAGCGCAGCCTCTAACTCTCCATCGCAGTCCTTAGTTCTCGTAAAACGCCCTCCCTAGCGCGAGATCTCTCTTCGGATACGCCGAAAGGGGAGGAATACGGCGAAACGGAGAGGTCGCGCACCGTGCGAGGTGGTGAAGGCTGGTGGTGGTGGATTTTAAATAGCTGCCGATCAAGGGTGTTTTAGTGAATTTAAAACCTATAAAGGATACTATAATAATAAAATTACATGAAAAGATAAATTTGAGGGGTAAATTTATAAACAAGAGTCTAAATTATACCTAAATAAGAAGAGTGGATTTGTTAATTTTTTATCTCTTTCTTTAATTTTATTTTATTTCCATAATAATTGTCAACTAATGATAAAAAAATAATAGGGAAGTATATTCTTCCTATAATCATAAACTTGTTCTATTATATTTTTTTTTCCCTAAAATTTTTCTTTCCTTAAGTATACGATTCTAATTGTTTATAATTAATATATTTTCCTTAAATATTATTGTTTCCCATAATTCTATATTTTAATATAGGAAGATAGTAGATGGCAAATATCTTTATGGTGAGACATTTTTTATTTTTTTATTTCGAGAGAATTTAAATTTATTTTTTATAAAAATATTTTTGATTCTCCGTCAATTTTAAAGATAAAAAAATAAAGAAATCGATAGCTTTCCATTCTGGACTTTCCAATAGAGTTATGACAAAATATAATTCATCCCAAAATAATAATTCAGATTATATTAAGCTCGCTTGATTCAGTCCGATCTTATTTTAGGAGTAGAGTAATTAATTAAAACCTTTCTTTTTCTTTTATAAATTCAAATAATATCTCACTACCTTATTTATTATGTTTTAGTTTGATTTTACAAAATCATGGAACTCGATTCCTCACTTCAAAACTGTTTAGTTAGTTTTTTTATATAATTCATATATTTAACTTTCCAATCTGATTATTTTTAGAGGTGAAGGATCTTTCTTATAAAAATTTTCGATTAGTCAATAAGATAAATTAGAAACTTATCAGACGGATTGACTTGTAATGGGACTAACCGACCATTTGATGGGTGAGATGGGTTGATTTTCATCATCTTGGTAGGTTAAAAAATCTTCAACACAAAACAAGTTGTGAATTAGACGAGTCAAACCTATAAGCTCATTAAATTTTCTAATTTAATTTTAAATTTTAAGATTTTTTTTCTCAATTTGTGAGTCAACCAACATAGGTTGTGGACAGACCTAGTTGATCCAACTTACTTAAATTATTTAATGAAACATGTCACTCCAATAGACTCAATCTAAATTAATTTATCATTTCATTAGGAAAAAAAAATCTTTATAGTATATATCAATTAGAATTCAAATCTTAGATACTTATTAACCAAGACAGTAAGACTCTCCCGAGGACCAAAAATATTTGATTAGTTCTACATTTTATAAAAAGTTGTACGTTGATTCTAAGTACACGACATAAATCGAATAAGTTTATAAAGAATATTTCTTATAATTTCACCGAGAATCGGCATTATTTTATTCTATAATTTTATTACGTGGTGGCTAACACGACGAGCCTGAGAAAAAATAGTTTTTTCAGTGACTTGTTGGAAGTTATGCTTTCACAGTAAAATTGATAAAGGAATAAAATAAAAATAAAAGCTATAATATAAATTATTTAAACTTACACAACTTGATCTGTTTAATATTATTTGATTCGATCAATTTAAATATATTATTAAAGAATTAAAAAAACAGACATACTAAAGTACACGACTCGATGAATATATTATTGTAATTTATATGATATTGGAGTTCGATACGAAATTTGAAAAAATAAATAATTTTAACTCCAGCACAATTCAAAATGAAATTCGAGCCCAAACTCTAATTTAACTTAAAATGAATTAAATTCGAACTCGATTTAAATTATTTAAATCTAATATTTAAATTAATAATTAATGAGATTGTGTAACATCGAATCTTAGATGATCGATTTGGTCTCATAAAAATTTTCCATCGACCGTCAGGATAAATCAAAAAGTGCTCATAGCGGAGAAGCTAACGTCCCAGGATTCAAGCCTCATTAGAAAAAAAAATTCCTGCAAATATGTCGTAGCTGAGAATTGAATCACGGATGTCTGACATAATAACTAATCGTCCTTCCGCTATAACATAGTCCCAAGACCTTAATTATTCAAATCATCACCCTAGTAGTGTTGCATTTCAAAAATTAGCACATGATATTTATTTTCAAAAATTAACACTACATCTATTGAATAAAAATAAATACTATTTGGCAGGATAGGGCGGGTTGATCCCTCATATTGGTAGGTTGGAAAATCCTCAACCCAAGGTGAGTTGCAGATTAGGCGGATCAACCCACGAGCCCACCAAAATATAAAATTATATACAAAAGATTAAAATTTTAAAGTTTGAATTGCAAATTAGGCGGGTCAAACCCACGAGCCAATTGAATTTTCTAATTTAGTTTTAAATTTTGGAGATTTTTTTTCTCAACCCCCTGGACCAACCTGCGTGGTTGGCCCAGGCAAACTAACAATCCTGGACCCGTGATTAAATGGGTTGATAAAATTCAATCCAACACACTTAAATTACTTGACGGGGCGAGCTAATCTGACGAACCTAACCCAAATTGACAGTTCTAGCTCATAGAGACTCATCCAAAAGGTCAACATTCTTAAGTTTGTCGTCTCACTAGAGAAAATCTTTGCAATGCGCCGTAGCTAGGATTCAAACCCTAGATACCTTATTAACCACTTGGAGGGACCTACCTCAGAGGCATCATATCCCGAGGGCCAAAAATGTTTCGTTAGTTCCACTACTAAAAAATGACCCTATAACAACGGGATTTCCTGTAATTTAAGAGGCAATTTCTGTCATTGATGAGTTTTAACGACAGTACAATATACTGTAGGAAGTTGTCATTAAAAGGCCCCGTCGAGAAAAAATTAACGATGGGAACAGAAGTACTGTTAGTAATAGATCTTAACGACTGTGTACGGCAATTTCTGTCATTGATGAGTTTTAACGACAGTACAATATACTGTAGGAAGTTGTCATTAAAAGGCCCCGTCGGGAAAAAATTAACGATGGGAACAGAAGTACTGTTAGTAATAGATCTTAACGACTGTGTACACTGTTGGATTGTGAAAGATGAGAGAGGGAAATGAATCTCGATCATTTTAAATCTTTCTTTTCTTTGCATAAAATTGAATCAAAGTAAATGGCAGTGAAATAAAAAGAGAGACAAAATACTCAGTCAGTTTTACTTGGTTCGCAGTCCAGTGACTACTACTCTAAGGCCCGCGATCTTTAATCGTTTCGTTGGACAATCCACTATAGCTCTTTTCTCCAAAGCCTTTCAGAGAAAAGAAAACTTGTACAAGATGAGAGGAGAATAGTAATAACCTACTATCTCCTTTATAAATGAATGCAAGTACAAAATATAAAGTGTTCCGATAATAAATTTGAAGTTTTTAGCGTAGATTGTCGGCGAGCCTTCAAGCATAGTAGTGGTGAACTTGCATAGTTGTAGCAGTAGAAACGAGTTGGAGTAAGTAGTAAATCAGTTGTCTGGCTCAGACCTCGAGATCCTCTTTTATAGGTTGCGTTTGGTTGATTGAAAAACCTGTTCGATGGATTGAAACCATCCGTCGATTGATCCTCCTATTAGTTGACTGAACTTCGCTCCCTTCCTTATTTGTGTCGCTTGTCTGTCTTTTCTTGTTTTTATAAATCAACGGATCCTCATGATCTATAGACTAAACAATCATTCCTTTCTGAACTCCATACTTACCAAGTGTGGATCAGTCGACTGATCTAAGCTATCAGCCAACGGATAACTCTAGAGCTCTGATCAATGCTATACTACGCTGGCTGGATCGGTCGATTGATCCCATTTATTAGTCGACCAAACTCTTAGTCAACCCAATTTTAACTTATCTACAACACAGAGTTAGCACATGCAATTGTACAAAAAGTAATCTTACAAAACAAGGTTAATATACATAAATATGTAGTACATGTACTAAGATTTATCTTGATATCAACTTAGAAACCTCTTAGTTTTTTCAGTTAGATTAACGCCTAAGGTTTGTCCCTACCGAGACATGACCTCACTACACTCTCTCCGGGAACTTATCTCAACTCACCTGCCAAATATCGGGTCCTCCAAACCTATTTGGAGTTTCTTTGTTCATTGTCTAATCGCGTGATCCATTTTTTCTATAATACTAAATTAGCACAATAACAATAAAAGTAATGCAAAATAGTGTTTGGTAAAATTATAGTTAGGTTTACCAAAATCCACCAGTACAGTCGACCACGCATGATCGACTGGAAATCTTTCGGTTAAACTTGCTTGAAATTCACTCCTTCATGACTTCTAATTACCTAGGGTTTCCTCCCCCTAGGGTTTTTCATTGCCTAGCTTCTCTCACTAGGACTTTTCAATATGTAGCTTCACTCACTAGGATCTAACTTCACTCACTATAACTTTCACTACTTAGTTTCACTCACTAGGATTTTTATTTTGCTTGGAGTTCACTCCTCTAAGGCTTCTCATTACCTAAGGTTACCTCTCCTAGGGGTTTACCTCTTGACAAGCATCATGTCACTTTGACCTGCTTGGAGTTGCTAGTCACTCAATAGACTACTCACTTAACTAGGTCAATCTTGACTAATCTTTATTAAATATATTGATAAACAAACATCAAAATCCTAGAGATTGATTGTACCAACATATACTACCATCGTTAATGATAGTAACAACAAATTTGTATACCCTCGTTAATGTTAATGTCAAGAATGATGGCTGTATGTATCACCGATAATAATAACAATGATGGTTATATGTATCCTTGTTAGTAATTTAATATTATTTAATTGTTTAATGATGGTTTTGTATACCGTCGTTAATGGCAATAACGACCATCGTTATATAGGTGTTTTTCATCATTATTACCTATATACCATTCATTTTTTTTAGAACTGACAAAATATTAATTAAAAATAAAATGCATATATTTTCTATACATATATTAATGAATGCAAATAAAAACTAGAATATAATATATTCAAAATCAAAACACTACGTATTAAAATATCATCATTCATGATGGGCGTAAATATCAAAAAATATTCATTTCTCTATAGTCTTCGCATGTAAAATATTGACATTCTCCAAAGTTTCAAAAAATCTATTTTGTTACAAACCTCCAATACCTATAATAAATATATAAAAAATGAGTATCACAATAAAATTTTAAAAGAACTTAACAATCTTGACATACAAAATATTAAACCTATAATTTATTTTCAACAAACAAGAGATAATAATAATAACAAAAGATGAATAATAAACATTAAGCAACATTTAGAACCATAGTACTACAGTTTGATACATTGATGTGGCAAATGCTCTAATTTCAAAGTGTATAGCAATCTGAATAGCAAAGGTATCGATTCCACTAGATCCACCGTGAATCTGGAAGTTCAATTGCATATACTGAAATACAAAGATAAAACTATCAGTGTGAGCTTATCTGTTTATCTTAGTTCATGAGAATTTACATTTCTTTTCTAGTATTATGAGGAACTTTATCACAAAGAAGAGCACTCAACTTCTAGTAGTCAAATAAAGCTAACAAAAATTCTTTGTCATGGTCACGAGAGATTGAAATGATTACAATATTAGAGGGAAAACGTATGGCTGTGTGCTCATTGCTAAAAAAATTTAGGTAAAACAATTCCACCTTCCATTAGATAGTTCCTGTGGTCTTATAATCAAATGCTGATGGATAAGATTGTATAACAACTTATAGAGCATGCTCATCAAGACAATGATTCCTTTGATATTTTGGATTAGGGTCGCTTACAAGTGTACTTTAAAGATAACAAAATAAATTGATCATCTACTTCTGTGCACGTCTGACAAACTATGATAGATATAGAGAGTGTTTGGGAGAACTTCTGCTTAGTTAAAAGTGATTCTTATAGAGATTATTTTAGAGTTAGTCAAAGCTTAAAGTATGGAATATTTGAAAATAGAAGAAAAATGATACAAGATAAATTTTGAGTGTTTGATGAATAATTACTTCCAAGTTTAATTTTTAGTTAAATGACAATAATATCTTTAAACTATATAAATTAATCTTTTTTAATTATCTAAATATAATTTTGATACACTGTCAATAATAATATGTTTATATAATTATTATTATATTTTAAATATTATAATTTTTTATAACATAAATGTTTGAAAAATATATAAAATTAATAAAAATATAAAAATGACAAAATTTATATAAATATATAAAAAATTATGAAAATAAAAATTATATAAATATATAAAATATTATTTAAAAATAAATACTTATAATAAAATATGATTGAAAAAAGTCATAAACGTTAAAAGTGTGCATGGTGACCATTATTAAGGATATAAATGTCAACTTTTAATTTTGAAGCATAAATGAAAAGACAGAAGTAAGAAAAAAATATCAAATACTTATTTTTAACTTTTGAATAAAAATTATAGAAACTAAAGTAGAATTTAACATTCACAAACATTTAAAAATACTTTCATGCAGTTACCAACCACTCCCATAATGTCACTTATTTTTTAAGAATTTCTCCTTGCAATTGCTACACATGCAAACAATGTGATTTGATTTTGAAATTTCAAATATTCAATTAACTCTTTTGCAATAAATTGTATTAAGAAAAAAAATGAATAACAACTAGATAAGAACACAGATTTAGTATCTTTTCATAGTTCATAGGTACCAACTACTATTAAGTCTTTGTATGTAGTTCCAAACTAAGGCCACACAAATCTACTAATCATTTAAAAATGCTGCTCTATTATGGACAATCAGTGATTTTCTAGTATATGTAATATTATTTGGATGGAGCACAGTTGGTAAATTAGCATACCCATACTGCATGACAGATTCTGATGTATTTTCATTACCATGTAGTGGGAAAATATCTTAATTTGATAATCTTCGTAAATTTTTACCAGCCTTTTAGGCGAAAAAAATTCTAAAAAATGTTGTACTCAGAAAATTTCCTCCAATTCATGCTTTAGGTGAAGAAATCATTGAACAAATAGACAGTTATAGATTCCTACCAGTATCTCTATCTCAACCTGGATCCATGAGATTAATAAATATATTGTTAGGATGTGCAAGTGTGGTTGGAATAAAAGAAGTATTTTTTTTTTAAATTATCATATTAGAAGTATTTTTTTTATTCGACATAATTTAGATGTTATGAATGTTTTGATATAATTTAGATGTTATGAATGTTGAGAATTTTTTTTATAATATCTTTAATACTATGATAAATAGATTTAAAAGAACTAACAACACTAACGTAATTAATGCAGAGATATTTTGTCTTTAAAGAACTCAGTATCTATACTTACGTTCAATTAAACTTATCCACTCAGACGCAAAAATGTTGCTTAGTTTTTCAATGGTTGACTTGTTTACTGGTAGCCGGCCTATTCCGACAGAACCCCAAAGTAGTTATCAAAGATAGTGTCGGGTTAATTAGTAAAAGGCGGTTGTTAGATTCTACGGCATTTTACCAAAAGACGTACGTGAGAATTCATATTTACCAAAAATTGTCTTATGGTTTATTCTTTATAAAAGGGTGAATGTAAAATCAGCTTATTCCTCTTATACTCCTCCCGCCAATAACGCATTTTCATAGTTTATTTTTCGAGATATCCGAACCACTTTTTCATAATTTGATTTTAAAATAATAAATTATGGTTCAGATGCAGACATTCTCATCTTCTCTTACCCTATATATCTTTTCCTGCCTTGTAACTCGACCAAGCCCCGAAGCTTTTACTATATTTTACTGTGATTGTGAAAAGATTAAGAAATAATTAAAAGATTATCTTATAAATAATCATTAAGATTCTTTTGGCTCGGAATGAATTTATTTCAAGCATTTTTTAGCCTGAAATAAGGATATAAATAGAAAATATCAAATATAAAAAAATATCATCAAAATAAAATAAGGAAAGATTTCAGTCTCAAAAATTTTAGGCCCTCTTTGGGATATTTTAGGCCCAAAGAGGGCCTAAAATGAAATATTTCAGGACTAAAGAGGGTCTGAAATAAATTTATTTTAGGCCCTCTTTGGACCTGAAATGAAATCTAATTAATTTTTAATAATTTTTTCGATGGACAAGAATGAAGGGATCAATTACGATTAAGTTAAATGAAAAGTTGAAAAATGAAATGAAAATTTAGAAGCATCACATTAAAAATTTCCAAAGAGGGCCTTTTTTCTGTTATAAAATGTTGAAGTTTGACTTTTGATGGTCTACTAGGTTTTCTTGATGTTGTCAATTCCTTCCTGTTGTCCTTCTAGTTCTAACGTGGGATACAAGCTCTTCTAGGATTGATTGTTTTCATTTCATAATTCACAGTGCTATTAGATTTCACTGCAATCATTTGTTTTTGTTCCATGCTTTCTCTTGAGCAGAAATTTAGGATCATTTGCTTCTCTTTATGCTAATTGACAACTTTAGTTTCTCATGCCTATTCTAGTTTAGGTTAAGAACTTGAGCTATGGCCTCTTTGGAACCCTAGCTATTTTTTGGTGTTCTTCATTTATTTTAGTTGGTTGGTTTTCAGTTCAGTGGAGAAGTTAATAGGTAAGCAATGAATCAATATATTCCTGATTGGGCCATGGGAGATGACTCTGGTTGTTTGACAGATCTTCTTCCCAGGTTGAGTCAAAAGAAACAAATGGGGTCAGAATCTACTCTCTCAATTCCCTACCTTAATTTTTAAATTTACGTTTTAGTCCATGGGGGTTCAATGTGATGTTCTTCCATTCTTGCAGGCCAAGTCTTAAATGAAAGTTGAAAAACCAAGTCTAACCATTCATAAATTTGGAGTTTTATTCAGGTACAAAGAGGGCCTGAAATAAATTTATTTCAGACCCTCTTTGAGCCTGAAATATTTCTTTTTAGGCCCAAAGAGGGTCTAAAATATTTTATTTCATGCCTAAAGAGGACCTGAAGATTTTATTATCTTGGCTATATATGTTATCTTGGCTGTTCAACAAAGCTATCACTTCAAGTTGTCAATGGATTTTGTTAGAAATTGTATTGAGAAAATACAAATGTGATGCATCAAGGAATTGGAAATAGAAGAGTTTCTATGTATTAGAATTGGAAATTCTTAATGCTATGCTTCCAAATTTTCATTTCATTTTTCAACTTTCCATTTAACTTATTTGTAATTGATCCCTTCAATCTTGTCCATTAAAAAAATTATTAAAAATTAATTAGAGCCTTAAATATTTTATTTTCGGCCCTCTTTGGGCCTGAAATTTTTTATTTCAGGCCCAAAGAGAAGTTGCTCTGGTTACTATCACACCTGAATATGCATATGCCTCCACTGTATCGAAGCAAGAACTAGCAGTGATTCCTCCTAACAGTACTGTCTATTTTGAAGCGAAAATGGTGTCTTTCATCAAGGTATAATTCCTTTCTCTATTAGTTTCAATCCTTTTTCGATTAGTTCTTAAGACTAATTAACTCCTGCTCTTAGGACAAGGAATCATGGGATCTCACCAACAATCAAGAGAAAATTGATGCCGTAGCAAAGAAGAAAGAGGAAGGAAATGCACTATTCAAATCTAGGAAGTATACTCGAGCTTCAAAGAGATATGAAAAAGTAACACTCTTTTTATTCATTCTAGTTCCGCAACTCCTAAATATGGTATCACCAGCTTACTTATTTAACCTCCAGGCATCAAAGTTCAAAGATTACGACAACAATTTCTCAGATGAGGAACAGAAACAATCTAAAGCACTCAAGGTAGCTTGCAACTAAACAATGCAGCTTGCAAGCTGAAGCTCAAAGACTACAAAAAGCGCAATCAATTGGATTTCATTTCAGGTCCAAAGAGGGCCTGAAATAAATTTATTTTAGGCCCTCTTTGGGCCTGAAATTAAAAATTTCAGGCCCAAAGAGGGCCTAAAAATTTTTATTTTGGGCCCATATTTCAAGCCCTCTTTGGAAATGAAATATTTTTATTTTAGGGGCCCTTTATAGGAGTGAAAATATAAAATATAAATAGAAAATAGAAAATATTAATGTGAAAAAAATCTTAAATAGAAAATTTTCACTCCTAATGAGAACCTCTAAAATAAAAATATTTCAGTTCCAAAGAGGGTCTGGAATGAAAAATTTTAGACCCTTTTTGTGCCTGAAGTAAAAATTTTTAGGCCTTCTGTGGACCTGAAATGAAATCCAATTGATTTTTCCTGGGGATGAAGTATATGAGCACACCAAACACATTTCTTTTCAACTTTTTCCCCCTTCCTTAAAATATCCAGGGAGTGCTAAAATTATTCAACTTGCTGGATAGAATCACACACAGAAAATGCACCGAGAGGTATTGTATATTGTGCACAATACTGAGCTACCACATTCCAAGAACGGGATTTGATAGCAATGTTAGATAACAATGTTGCTAGTTTCAGATAACATTACCATAGAAAGGGATTTGATGCAATTACCTTCTATGTGCATAAAACAAATCAAGGATCCATTTGGAAAGCAATGCATAACTCTCTAAGGACTCCAATAGAATAAGTGAATTAAGTTTATGACAAGATTTATACAGAAATTTCATGAATTACAAATATACATATAAATAAAAAATAAAAAATAATAAGAATAAAGTATAAAATAATAAATATAAAAGAGAGAAAGATTAAGCAAATATATCATTATAAAAAAATAAAGATATAAATATAAAATATAGAATAAAGAATAAAAAATAAAGAAAGTATAAAATATAAATAAATAAATAGAAGGCCAGCTTCAAAGCCTCCAGCTCTTGTTTTTTCGCCTGCTTTATCTTCCAATCTTGGTACCTGCAAGATACACAAGCACGTATATATATAATATTAGCCTTAAGAACTTGGTTCGAACATCGAATCTCCACGAGACCCTAGGTCAAACCGGCGCAAGTTCCCACCCCCGAGAACGCGCCTTTCACCTACTCCTTTCAGGAGACGGTTGCCACCCAGTCCTTCGGGTGGACTTTTACTTAGCTTCCGATACTTCCGGATCTCGAGACGCCCAAACCCTGACCCGTCTCTACTCCTGTCCTTAGTCATCGCTCAACTAAGTTGCTCAGTCCCTCGGACCAAGACTTCGTGCCCAAACCCTATGTCCAGGACTTCGGTGCCCAACCCTCGGCCAGGTCTTCTTGCCTAATTCCCTGAACCAGGTCTTCAGTGCCCAACCCTCGGCCAGGTCTTCTTGCCCAGTCCTCGACCAGGACTTAGTGCCCACCTTCCGAGCAGGTTTTCGGTGCCCAGCCCTATGCCAAGACCTAGTGCCCAGTCCTCGACCAGGACTTCTCTTTCACTTTGGTTACTCCTCTTTTGCTCACCTTCCCTTGTTCAATGTATCACTAACTTAAGTCCATTGTCAAATATTAAAACCCTTAAAGGAGAAGATCATTGATGCAACTTGCACCAACAATCTCCCCCTTTTTGATGTTTGACAATATCTTAAGTTAGATTGGCTGAAGGGACTAACTTACTATCTTGGGATAAAAAATGATATAAGTTTTGAAACTACATTTGATCTTTGGGAGACAAAAATTTCTAACTTAAGCACACCTTAAGCACACCTCTCCTCCTTTGTCATACATAAAAAAAACCAAAAAAAACTTGCACCAACAATGAAAACCTTTGGTTCTTTTTGAAAATACTTAGTGTAATTTTTGAAAGCATAGCATAAAATTGAGTATTTTGAAAAATTTCCACTTAAACACTATTGCTTTAGAAGGATTTTTAAAATAACTTGTACTTATAGAAAAATTTTCAACCAGTGCATTTTTTGAAAATATAGTAATTTTGCATAACTTTTGAAAGAATATTAACTTCTTTGAAATGTACAAGTACTTTGAAAGTTGTTATGAGCTTTTGAAAAATGTAAGTATTTTGAAGAATGTACATTTTTGAAAACCATAAGTAACTTTGAAAGATATTGTGTAATTTTTTAAAATTTTTTTTTGCAATTTTGGAAAATATAAGTACTATTTGAAAAGTATTAGACATTGAAAGATGTAAATACCTTTTTGAAAGGATATTATGCATTTTGAAAACATAATATTTTACTTGACTTGGACTATTTTCCAGTCTGACACAATCCTAGGAAACCTTGTTGACTACAAGGACATTTTCCTAAGTGTCCTGGAAGATTTTCCAAACTAAAGATAAACACCTTTTTTTTTTCAAATTAATCAAAACCAGATGAATTTTTGAAAATACTGGTATTTTTAAGACAAAAATGATAGTATTTTGAAAGAATACTTATGTTTTTAGCAAGATTTGAAAATACCGCGCATGAAAACAATTGAAATATTCAATAATTCTTTTAATTTGACCTCCCCCTAAACTTGACCCAGTCGTGGGAAGCTTGTTGACCACAAGTACTCTTCCTCTGAGTCTTAAGGTTTGATTCAAATCAAAGGAATTATCTAATAATTTCAAAACAATTAATTAAAAAAACTTTTTCAAAAGATTGATTCAGACTCCCCCTAAATCTGACACATCCTAGGAGTCCTTGTAGATTATGAAGTGGCCCTTCCTCTGTGTCATTAGGGTTTATCAAAATCAAACAAGACAAAGCACACTCTTTGAATGTATTTTGAAATTTCGAAACATATTTTGAAATTAAGGTAATTTATCCGACATAGTTTTCGAAAAACATAAGTAATAGTGTTTAAAGCCTAGTTTTCGAAAACCATTTTAAAAGACAGAGGTTTTTCAAGGACAATTTTTGAAAAAGAATAAACCATTCCCCCTGTACCCAACATCGTTTGACTCTATCTAAGTGCCTTAAGGAACTTTAGTGTTGTCCTATGAGGCTTGTGTCTAATTGAGTGAGTCAAATAATTTTTGAAAAGATATACTTTTGAAAAATGTATAATATGTATAATCAATCAGACAAGCATGAATTCCATAAAAACATTATTATGTTGAAGCACTATTTTGAAAATATATTTTTAGGAAAATATTCCAACAATTTTGAAAAATATTTTTCAATTCATTAGTCCTTAACATCTCACCCATTTTAGATGTATCAATACAACAAGCATGGTTGCCTTATAGGTGTATTGTGAGATGCTTGAATCATTTTTCTGAATTTATTATTAACTCTAAGATTTAATTGAAGCTTGTGTTAGATTTGAATTTGACAAGAAGTAACTTGAATTTGAGTTTCAAAAATTGGCTTCCAGGTCTTGGCGAGACACTAGGCCGTCTTTGGCCGTAGCCTTATTGGATCATCAACCCTTTCTTTGACAAAGTCTTTTAATGAAATTTCATTTTCAAAATTACTTTTTGAAAAATTCTGGTCTAACTAGTTTGGGTCTTGGATCGATAGCTTCGGCTAGTTTCACCAGTCTAAAGAGACCAAGTAGTGTATACTTGACCTTATTAGAAGAGGCTTCCCTAACGTACTATCATCTCACCGCCACCCAATACTAGGTTGATCAAGTTTCAATTATTCTTTTTCCTATAACCGTTCTAATATATGCATAAAATTTAAATATGAATGACATGTCATATATTTAAAAGAAGTAGTAAATGCATAGCATGACAATTATGCATGAGTCAAATAAGTCTAAAGTATTTTAATTACGTTTCTAAAGATGTATCAAATTTCTGATTTGATACATGTCGTGTGAACCCGCGAATATATCAACCCACTTTGACATATTTAATTTTATTAAATTAATTATTGCGGTTTGGGTAAGGTTTAGGTTTAGTTCGAGTTTAATTTATTTAAGATTTAGTTGGATTCAAGTTAATTAAGAATTAATTGAAGTTTAAATTAATTTGAAATTGATTAATTTGAATTAATTAAGATTTAATTTGAATTTAATTAAGATTTAATTTGAATTTAATTTAGTTTTAATTTGAATTAGGATTTAATTTGAATTTAATTTAATTTTGAATTTAATATATTTTAAATTTAATTTAATTTTGAATTTAATTTGATTTGAATTAGGTTGAATAATTTGAATTAATTTGAATTAATTGAATTAATTTGAATTAGTTGAATTAATTGAAGTTTATTTGAATTAATTTGATTTAATTGAATTTATTTGAATTAATTTGAATTAATTGAATTTATTTGAATTTTTTTAAATTAATTGAATTAATTGAATTTATTTGAATTAATTGAATTTATTTGAATTAATTGAATTAATTGAATTTATTTGAATTATTTTGAATTAATTGAATTAATTTGAATTATTTGAATTAATTGAATTAATTTGAATTATTTGAATTAATTTGATTTGAATAATTAAGGTTGAAATGATTAATTAATAATTGTGGGTTTAAATTCATCATTTTCATTATTTCGAAAATTTCTTTTTCATCTTTATCTATCTTTTCACGTTTTTCTAATAATTCTGATTTATTTGAATCTTTGTGAACTTTATTAATTATGACCTTTATCTTAGATAGTTCCATATCCTCCTCATCCTCAAAATAGGAGGAGTAATTTGGACCACTAGTTAAGATTTTGTAATAGTTTTCAAGATTATCTATGATTAAGTTATTATCTAGGAGAATTTTATCTTCAATATTATCAAGAAATTCAACATTAATCTCTAGATTATCCTTAAGATTTTCAGAATTAATTTCTGGATTATTCTTAAGGTTTTCAGAATTAATTTCTGGATTATTCTTAAGATTTTCAGAATTAATTTCTGGATTATCCTTAAGATTTTCAGAATTAATTTCTGGATTATTCTTAAGATTTTTAATCTCGAATTCATAGTTATACAACGGATTTTCAAATTTAAATTCATAATTATCTAAAGGATTTTCAAATTTAGAATTATCCTTAAGACTTTTGAATTCAGATTTTATCCTTAGGATTTAATTTATCTGAATTAGAATTATCTGAATTAACATTATTAGAATTAAAGTTATGATAATTTATTTTAGAAATTACTGAATTAATGTTCTGAATTAAATAATTAATTTCAGATATTTTAGTCATATCTGCATTTTCTAATTTGTCATGCAAGATATTAATTTTACTATGCAGTAAATCTAATTTATCAAAAAAATTAACTAAATTATATAAAGACAGTGCAGGAATTTTGAAACTTTTCAAAACGTAAATTTTACGTACCTTTGTCGGACATTTATTCTTGTAGTGTCCGTATTTTCCGCACTTGAAGCATTGTATGTGATTTTTGTTTTTCTGGTCTCCTGGCGCTGGTGCCCCCTTTGCCGCCGGTGGTGTAAACCGAGTCTTACGAGTAGGGCACTGATTTTTGTAGTGCCCTCTCTCCCTGCACGTGAAACACATAATATGGAACTTAAAAATGGACATTAAGAAAATGTACCTGATTCACCCCTGGGCTCCCCCTCAACTCCTGGCGTCGTTGCTCCGTCGGTGGTTAGTCCGGTGAAGAGCGGCTCAGCTCTGATACCAATTGTAGGATCGGTGCCGTCGATAGAGGGGGGGGGTGAATATCGACCGTGAAAATCTTTCGATAAACTTCGTAAATCTTTTGAATCTTCGTTCTAGACTCAGAGCGTTAGTGCAGCGGAAAATAAATAGAACGAAGAAAACAACAACCAACACAGATTGCACGCGGGATTTTTACTTGGTTCCCGACCCCCTAGGGTCAGTACATCCAAGGCCTATGCACGGGAACGCCCGTCCACTATTGGTCTCCTTCCCGGACTTTCCAGAGGCGGAGAAACCCGACCTACAGTGCAAGATTATAATCAAAGGATAAATAAATTGAATGCGGAACAATAAAATCAAACCGAACAAACAAGATCTGAAACTCGGCCGATTTGGACATCCGAAGTGCCGTGCACTTCCTCCTGGAGCCTTTCGGTCGTAGAGCCTCGTCTTTAGCGCGTTGTCGTCGGTTAGAGTGATTAGAATGGCACTTAACAGTTGTATCTGAAGCAGAGGGGTCGAAGCCCCTTTTATAGCACTCCTGGGGGCGCCCTGGACGTTGGGGGCGCCCCTAAAAACTCGGTCAAACCTTATCCCCACATCGACCTCGCCGCAGCTGATAAAACCTTTGACCAGGACGCCCCGGACCACCCGGGCGCCCTCATGAAGGCTTATCTATGTTTCAAACTCGAAACATCAAGTACAGCTTTGAACCCGGGCGCCCCGGACCTCCCGGGCGCCCTGCTTGAAGCCTATTCTGCCTGCTTCACTTAACCTGCATTTTTCACCTTTGGATTGGGCGCCCCCATCAATGGGGGTGCCTTGGATGCATGGGGGCGCCCCCACTGATGCCTCCAACCCTTGTTTTTTCGCCTGCTTTGTCTTCCAATCTTGGTACCTACAAGATACACAAGCACGTATACATATAATGTTGGATCGAGAAAACCGTAAGAGGGGGGGTGAATATCGGAAATCGTTCAGATTTATAGAAAAAGCAGTTACGCAGCGGAATAACACAATCAAACGCAAACACAGTAATTTTACTTGGTTCGGAGCCTAGGTCGACTCCTACTCCAAGGCCCACGGTCGTTGACCGTTTACTTTGGGCAATTCTATATGAGGCGCAATGAAAGTTTACAAATATTGATTTACAAATACAGTATAGTAAACTTAACAAAAAGAAAGCTCTTCTTTTTACCGACGTCCGATGAATGTTGACTTTTCCGGAGCAGCGGGACGTCGTCGGCTCGAGTTGGGAGGTTTCCTGAGCGAGGCGCGAGATCGGAAGAGCGTAGAAGCGTTGATTGGAAGTCTTGTTCGAAGCTTGGGGTTGAGGGCCCTTTATATAGGGCCTGGGGGCGCCCGGGACGTCGGGGGCGCCCCCCACGTGGCGTTTGATCCGCAACTTGCTCGGTCAGCATCTGATCCCTTTACCTTCGGGATCAGGTTTGACCGGGGTGCCCGGAGCGCTCGGGGCGCCCGGAGCGCTCGGGGCGCCCGGAGCGCTCGGGGCGCCCGGATTGACCGGGTCAAACTTCTATCTTCTGGCTTCGCAAGGGTGTGCTTCGGTAGCTGGCCCTGGGGGCGCCCGCAGCGCAGGGGGCGCCCGGGAGCAGCGGGGGCACCCGGGAGCACGGGGGCACCCGGGAGTTGAACTGTTGAAGCTGTCTTTGCTTTGTTGTGTTTTGTGTTTACCTTGGGGGCGCCCGGGACACTCCGGGCGCCCTGGTCAGCTATTGCCTCATTCCTTTGAGGCTCTCTGAGCTGCAGACACACGTTCCTTCGGTCCTGCATCCAGGGTTAGTCCAAAACATAATAAAACAATAAATTATTATTTTATACAGCCTTAGCTGTCTTGGTTCTGACTTTGGGCCTCCAAAATGGAACCCTAGGTCGAACCGACGCCTACTGTTCCCTCTACGGGGAACGCGTCCTCACCTACTCCTCTCGGGAGAGTGTACCTAATGCCAACCGTTCCTCTGGTTGGACTTTTGCCTGACGGTCCTTTGCCAGGTCTTGGATGCCGAGCTGTCCTTCGCCCGGTGCCTAGCATTCCTTCGCTAAGGCTTCAGTCCCAAGCTGTCCTTCGCCTGGCGCCTAGCAGTCCTTCGCCAGGGCTTTTCATTCTGGCATTCTTTCGCCAGTGCCTAGCAGTCCTTCGCTAGGGCTTTTTACTCTGCACACTCAAGTGACATGTTAGATGACAAGTAAGACTTAACTTTTGAACCCTGTTGCCATTATCAAAACACAGGTTTGACTTTGGTGCTTTCTGCACCAACAATCTCCCCCTTTTTGATTTATGGCAACCCTAGTTCAAAAAGTTAAGTTTAATCAAAAGCATAGAAATCCCTCCTCCTGGAGAGAATCTCCCCCTAGATTTTTCAAAACTTCATGGGGTTATAAGTTTTTATAAAAAACTTTACTTAGAATGATTTTGCACTTTGAAAACTTAATTTTTAGATACTTTTGAACAATTTTTCATAACTTAAGTTTTAAAGGTACATAGTGGAATTTTTAAAAGCATGAGTTTAGAGTACTTAACAAAAATTTGAAACTTTAAGTTTAAAGTACTCAACAGTTTGAAAAACTTTTAAGTTAAGTACTTAGAAAACTTAAGCACTTAGTAAACTTTTGACATAATTTAAGTACTTAGTAAATTAAGTTTAAAGTACTTAGTAAATTAAGTTTAAAGTACTTTATGAAAGTTTTGAAAAACTTAAGCTTAAAGATATGGAAGTTTTGAAAAACTTAAGCTTTAGGTACTTATTGGAAGTTTTGAAAAACTTAAGCTTAAAGTTATGGAAGTTTTGAAAAACTTAAGCTTAAAGTTATGGAAGTTTTGAAAAACTTAAGCTTAAAGTACTTATTGGAAGTTTTGAAAAACTTAAGCTTTATGTACTTATTGGAAGTTTTGAAAAACTTAAGCTTAAAGTTATGGAAGTTTTGAAAAACTTAAGCTTAAAGTTATGGAAGTTTTGAAAAACTTAAGCTTAAAGTACTTATTGGAAGTTTTGAAAAACTTAAGCTTAAAGTTATGGAAGTTTTGAAAAACTTAAGCTTAAAGTACTTATAAAAACTTAGTACTTGATAAACTTAGTACTTGATAAACTTAAGTATTTCTTGAAAGGTTTTGAAAAGCTTTGAACAATAGATAACTTTTTGAAAAAAAAATTGAGAGTTTAAAAAAAAATTGAAAAAAATTTGAACTCTCTTCGTTCCTATCTCTCCCCCTTTGCCATATATCAAAAACAGATAGATATTGCAGAAATTAAATTGCATAAAAGAAATGACTTAAAAAAAATGATTTTGCTGTACTGAACCAAGACTTAGACCAAATCAGTTAATTTTCTCTTGTAGGGACCTGTCTAACCCATTTAGCTACTTACTAACTGTTATAAGCAGTAGTTTTCACTAGAGTTAGTCAAGTTAAGTGTTTCTGTTCAAGTTAGATTTTCTAAACTTGACACTTAACTGGATTGCTGTAAAAGTTGTATTTAGTGCCCCAATTACTGCAGATGCACTGATTTAAAGCATCTTGAATTAAGTCAAAAGACCTAAGCATCTCAACCCTTTCTAAGTTATCAATCAAAGTATCCTAAGGTGCTTGTGAGATGCTGGCTTCTAAATCTATAGGTGCATGCAGTTCTAGGGTTAGGGCCTAAGCTAAGTCCATTTGCGAAAAAGCCCTAGTTTTGAAAGGGGGTAGTTTTGAAATAAGACTAAGTCGAAAAATAAAAGAATTTATTTTTAAAACTTTTTCAAAATTAAGTAAGAGCTGATTTTGAAAGCATTTTGAAAGAATTGATTTAAATTGATTAAAAAAAATAATAATGAGCTAAATCTATTCTACTAAGCACAATCCTAACTGCCTTCTTAGTGAGCTGAACTCAGACTCAGGTAATGGTTTTGTGAATATATCAGCTAAGTTGGATTTTGAGTCTATATGGTTAAGTATTATCTCACCCCTGGCTACATGGTCTCTTACGAAGTGATGTTTAACTTCTATATGTTTTGTTCTGGAATGTTGGATTGGGTTCTTAGTTAGATTGATTGAACTTATATTGTCAATAAATACCTGAGTTTGGGTGTAGTTGAGCTGGAAGTCCTTACGAGTGTGCATCATCCATAGAAGTTATGCTACACATTCTCCTAGGGCTACATACTCAGCTTCAGTTGTGGACAGAGCTACACAGTGTTGTTTTCTGCTGCACCAACTTACTAGACTATTTCCTAACAGTTGGCAACTTCCACTTGTGCTCTTTCTATCTAATTTACAACCAGCATAGTCAGAATCCGAGTATCCTGACAAATTGAAGGTTGAGGTTCTAGGATACCAAATCCCTACATTTAGGGTGCCCTTTACATATCTTAGTATTCTTTTTAGGGCCGCTAAGTGTGTTTCCTTAGCACAGGTTTGGTATCTAGCACACATCCCTACAGCAAAAAGAATGTCAGGTCTGCTGGCTGTAAGGTACAGTAGACTACCTATCATACTTCTATACAGTTTGAGGTCTACTGGCTTACCATCAGGGTCACTATCTATTTTTACATTAGTTGCCATGGGGGTATTTATGCTTTTAGAGTTATCCATTTTAAATTTCTTTATTAACTCTTTAGCATATTTGGATTGATGGACGTAGTTTCCATCTCTAGTTTGTTTGATTTGTAGTCCTAGGAAAAAGGTAAGCTCACCAACCAAGCTCATTTCGAATTTATTTTCCATTATCTTTACAAATTCTTTTAGGAAGTTTGTGTTGGTGGATCCAAAGATTATATCATCTACGTAAATTTGGGCAATAAATATATCTTTTCCTAGGGTTTTAATAAATAATGTTGAGTCAATTTGTCCTTGTTTAAATTCTTTAGAGGTTAAGTAAGTTGATAAACGTTCATACCAGGCCCTAGGTGCTTGTTTTAACCCATATAGTGCTTTAGTTAATTTGTAAACGTGGTTAGGTTTGTCTAAGTCCTCAAACCCGGGGGGTTATCCTACGTAAACTTCTTCTTTAAGGAAACCATTTAGGAAGGCTGACTTTACATCCATTTGGTATAGCTTAAATCCTTTATGGGATGCAAAGGCTAGCAACATTCTAATGGACTTAAGTCTAGCTACTGGGGCATATGTTTCATCGTAATCTAATCCCTCTACTTGACTGAATCCCTTGGCTACTAAGCGGGCTTTGTTTCTAACTATTTCTCCTTGATCGTTTAGCTTATTCCTAAAGACCCACTTAGTGTCTATGATGGTTTTGCCTTCAGGTTTAGACACTAGTTCCCAGACTTGGTTTCTCTCAAATTGGGCTAATTCTTCTTGCATAGCTATGATCCAGTCAGGGTCAGGTAGGGCTTCATCTATAGTTTTGGGTTCTATTTTTGATATCATAGCTATTTGACTAAGGTTTCTATAGGAGGATCTAGTCCTGACTCCTAGAGTTGGATCACCCACAATTTGATCGGTTAGGTGACTAAGTCTGGGTTTCTTGGTTCTCCTAGAACTTGGTTCAGCCTCAGGTCCGGATGGTCGGTTTGGTTCATTGTTCGATTCGGCTCTTTGGGCTGGTTCATTTGTTGGTTCAGTTGACTCATTAATTGGTTCAATAGTTAGTTCGTTTAAGGATTCAATTAAGGGTTCACTAGTTTGTTCATTATTTTCTTGATCAGAATTTGATGAAGTTAGGTTTGGATTATCAGATGTTGGGTTGACTTCTTCATCAAATATTAGGTTAGTTGTTTCTTCAATTTTCTTAGTTTGTTTGTTGTAAACTCTATATGCTCTACTTGTGGTTGAGTATCCTAGGAAGATACCTAGGATTGATTTGGATTGAAATTTCCCTAAGTAGTCTTTGGTGTTTAGGATATGAACTTTGCATCCAAAGACCCTTAGGTAGTGTAGATTTGGGAGCCTATGGTAGTACAGTTCATAGGGTGTTTTGTTGTGCCGCTTGTTAATCAGAATCCTATTTTGGATGTAACAAGCCGTACTAATCGCTTCTGCCCAATATTGGTTTGCTAAGCTAAATTCGTTGAGCATCGCCCTAGCGACTTCTTGTAAGGTCCTATTCCTTCTTTCGACTATCCCATTTTGTTGGGGGGTTCTAGGACATGAAAATTCATGTAAGTACCCATTGACCTTACAGAATTCTTCAAACCGCTGATTTTCAAATTCTCCCCCGTGGTCACTCCTAAGTCTTTTAATTTTAGTATCGTTTTGATTTTCAATCAATTTACAGAAATCATTAAATAGTTTTAAGGTTTCATCTTTGGTTTTTAGAAACCTATCCCAGGTAAACCTAGAATAATCATCAACTATTACTAAGCAGTATCGGTTCCCGCTTAGTGACTTGGCTCTATGTGAATCAAATAGGTCAAGGTGCAGGAGCTCAAGTGTGGTTTGAGTTGGGTCAGATTGAATTAATTTGTGATTGGATTTGGTTTGTTTACCTTGATTATATGATTCACATATTAGGTTTTCATTTTTAATTTTGGGGATACCTTTGATTAGGCCAAGTTGGGTGACTTTTGAGATAGTTCTTAAATTGGTATGACCTAATCTCCTATGCCAGAGGTTCGATTGTTCTAACTGAGTTAACATACATTTGGGTACTAGGGGAAGGTTTATAGTGTATACATTATTTTTCCTAGTGCCCTTAAGTATAGTTTCTGGGTCTTGTATATTTCTAATCAGGCAGTCAGAATTGTTGAAAGTGACTATATAACCAGAATCACATAACTGACTTATGCTAAGCAGGTTAAAATTGAAATTTTCAACCAAAAGGACTTTCTTAATAATAAAGTTAGATTTAAGCTCAATATTACCTGACCCAATTACCTTGAGTGTAGCATTGTTGCCAAATGCTACTGAGCCTAGGTTCTTGAACTTGAGTTTGGTGAACTTCAATTTATCTCCAGTCATATGTCTGGAGCAACTGCTATCCAACATCCATTGGTCCAAATCTTTATGTTCCTACACATAAAGAGTTTTATTGATTTGGATCCAATTAGAGTTAGGAATAGCTTAAATTGATTTTCACTGACTAGTATGTCTCACTCAAATCTAGGGTTCTCAATCACGTTAGCCTTATAGGTTTCGTGAGACAGGTTTTGATAAAGAATTTTTGAAAGCCATGATTTATTTTGAAAATCTTAATTAATTTTTGAAAACATTTCAATTTATTTTGAAAGGAGATGTTTGAATCTATACTTAACTGAAAATTGTGTTAGATTTGAATTTTACAAAAAGTAATTTGAATTTGAAACTCAAAAATTGACTTCCAGGTCTTGGCGAGGCACTAGGCCTTCTTTGGCCGTAGCCTTATTGGATCATCAACCCTTTCCTTGACAAAGCCGTTTAATGAAGTTTCATTTTCAAAATTAATCTTTGAAAAAGTTCTGGTCTAACTAGTTTGGATTTTGGATCGGTAGCTTCGGCTAGTTTCACCAGTCTAAAGAGACCAAGTGAACTTGATCTTATTAGAATTGGTTTCCCTAACGTCCTATCATCTCACCTCCACCCAATACTATGTTTTCAAGTTTCAGTTAAGTTTGTTCTGTCCTTATACTAACCTAAGTCTAAGCATGGTAAATTGTAGAAATTTAAATAAACAATCAAACATGCAATTTGCAATCAAGAATTAAATTTTTATTTAACAATAAAAATAGTTTTTAATTTGGCTCCCCCTGGACTATAGCCATGATAATAATTAGGCAAGATGTGAATCTTGTCCTTGGGGATCCAATACTGATTTGATCCAGTTGGTTTGTTCAGGCACAGTTTAGGTACCCATGCCTGAACTTTACTTCTGGACTGATTCAGTACAGTAAAGTAAGATCTTTGCCGGGATTTGGTTCTATAGCCAAGTCCGGATCGATTTAGAACGGACTTCTGTTTTCCAAGAATCATGTCAAGACCCTTGGACCCAGAAGTGAATCATTCTAAGGCCGTTCTAAGATCCTTAACCTGAGTTTTCAGGGAGGAGTTCTCTTCCTCAAGTTTTTCAACTTGAGTAGGAGTTCCTTCTTGAACTTTCTCGGCTAAGGATTTAGAGTCAGCTCCCTCTTTCAGGAGTTTTACTTCCTGTCGGAGGGATTCGACTCGGAGTTTGGCTTTCGCCAGATCTCGAGAAAGATATGAAATTAAATCGTTTAATTGACTTTTATTGAAACCGCCTACCTTGATTTCGCCGTCTTCTGAAAAGGTTAGTATGCCGTCGTCCTTTTCTGACTCTGACTCGGTCTCAAGTTGTTCTGAAGCGGTCAGCGCTAGTAAGTTTGATTGGGATTCTTCTTCTTCTTCTTCTGATTGGGATTCTTCTTCTTCTTCTTCTGATGAAGATTCATCCCAGGTTGCTTGGAGTGCTTTCTTTCTTCTTGTCTTTTTGTTCTCTTTTAGGTTTGGACACTCCGTCTTGTAGTGACCCTTCTTCTTGCACTCGTAGCAGGTTACGTTGGGCTTGTTTTTGTTATTCGCGGGTTCAGCTGGTTCGTCCTTTCTTCGGCTTGTCCTCCGTGTGTTGGCTTGGTTTTTTAATTTTTTATAGTAGCTTCGGGCCAGTCGGACCAGCTCAGATTGATCTCCTTCTTCGTCTTTTGTGTCTGAGTCTGAGTTAGACTCGGGTTCAGGTTGAGTTTTCTTCTTTGTTGATTTTCCAATTTTTCCTTCAACAAAGGCAATTCCTTTCTCGACCATATTGGAGTTAGTTTGTTCGTGCAGTTCTAATTCGGAAAATAATTCGTCTAATTTAATTTTAGAAAGATCCCTTGAGACCTTGTATGCATCTACCATAGATGCCCACAAGGTATTTCTAGGGAAAGCATTTAGGGCATACCTTATTAGGTCACGGTTTTCGACCTTGTGACCTATAGTGTGAAGACCGTTCATCAATTCTTGTATGCGTGCGTGGAGTTGGGCTGCTGTTTCAGTGTCGGCCATCTTGATGGTGTAGAGTTTGTTCAGGAGCAGATCCCTCTTACTGATCCTGGTGTCTGACGTTCCTTCATGTAGTTCGATCAGCTTTGCCCACAGCTCCTTTGCACTGTTGAAGGGGCCTAACCGATTCAGCTCTTCTTTTGTTAATCCGCATTGGAGAGTCTGGGTCGCCTTTGCATCGGCTTCAATTTTGCGCTTTAGGGCGTTGTCCCATTCTGAGTAGGTCTGCGGTACTCCTTCGGCGTTTTTGGGGATCTCCAGTCCGGACTGGATGATGATCCACATGTCCACCTGAGTTTTCAGGTGGACCTCCATTCGACTTTTCCAGTAGGAAAAGTCTTCTCCACTGAAAAGTGGAGGTCTGGCGGTGCTAAATCCTTCTTGCATGGCCATTTAACCTGAAATAGAAAACTAACAAAAAATTTTTCCAAGACTAGGTCTTGGATTAGTAGTGCGGGATGAATAAAATGAAATAGCGAGGGGTGTTGCACCAACCTTGATTAACGAAAAAAATTCGAACGAGAGAAAAAAAAATAAAAATCCGAATTTTTTTTTTCAAACTGGTGGTTGCACCAAGTTTGAACTTCCCCGCTCTAATACCACTTGTTGGATCGAGAAAACCGATAGAGGGGGGGGGTGAATATCGGAAATCGTTCGGATTTATAGAAAAAGCAGTTACGCAGCGGAATAACACAATCAAACGCAAACACAATAATTTTACTTGGTTCGGAGCCTAGGTCGACTCCTACTCCAAGGCCCACGGTCGTTGACCGTTTACTTTGGGCAATTCTATATGAGGCGCAATGAAAGTTTACAAATATTGATTTACAAATACAGTATAGTAAACTTAACAAAAAGAAAGCTCTTCTTTTTACCAACATCCGATGAATGTTGACTTTTCCGGAGCAGCGGGACGTCGTCGGCTCGAGTTGGGAGGTTTCCGGAGCGAGGCGCGAGAGCGGAAGAGCGTAGAAGCGTTGATTGGAAGTCTTGTTCGAAGCTTGGGGTCGAGGGCCCTTTATATAGGGCCTGGGGGCGCCCGGGACGTCGGGGGCGCCCCCCTACGTGGCGTTTGATCCGCAACTTGCTCGGTCAGCATCTGATCCCTTTACCTTCAGGATCAGGTTTGACCGGGGCGCCCGGAGCGCTCGGGGTGCCCGGATTGACCGGGTCAAACTTCTATCTTCTGGCTTCGCAAGGGTGTGCTTCGGTAGCTGGCCCTGGGGGTGCTCGCAGCGCAGGGGGCGCCCGGGAGCAGCGGGGGCGCCCGGGAGCACGGGGGCGCCCGGGAGTTGAACTGTCGAAGCTGTCTTTGCTTTGTTGTGTTTTGTGTTTACCTTGGGGGCGCCCGGGACACTCCGGGCGCCCTGGTCAGCTATTGCCTCATTCCTTTGAGGCTCTCTGAGCTGCAGACACACGTTCCTTCGGTCCTGCATCCAGGGTTAGTCCAAAACACAATAAAACAATAAATTATTATTTTATACAGCCTTAGCTGTCTTGGTTCTGACTTTGGGCCTCCAAAATGGAACCCTAGGTCGAATCGACGCCTACTGTTCCCTCTACGGGGAACGCGTCCTCACCTACTCCTCTCGGGAGAGTGTACCTGATGCCAACCGTTCCTCTGGTTGGACTTTTGCCTGACGGTCCTTTGCCAGGTCTTGGATGCCGAGCTGTCCTTCGCCCGGTGCCTAGCATTCCTTCGCTAGGGCTTCAGTCCCAAGCTGTCCTTCACCTGACGCCTAGCAGTCCTTCGCCAGGGCTTTTCATTCTGGCATTCTTTCGCCAGTGCCTAGCAGTCCTTCGCTAGGGCTTTTTACTCTGCACACTCAAGTGACATGTTAGATGACAAGTAAGACTTAACTTTTGAACCCTGTTGCCATTATCAAAACATAGGTTTGACTTTGGTGCTTTCTGCACCAACATATAATATTAGCCTTAAGAACTTGGTTGGGACTTCGGATCTCCACGAGACCCTAGGTCGAACCGGCGCAAGTTCCCACCCCCGAGAACGCGCCTTTCACCTACTCCTTTCAGGAGACGGTTGCCACCCAGTCCTTCGGGTGGACTTTTGCTTAGCTTTCGATACTTCCGGACCTCGAGATGCCCAAACCCTGACCCGTCTCTACTCCTATCCTTAGTCATCGCTCAGCTAAGTTGCTCAGTCCCTCGGACCAAGACTTCGTGCCCAAACCCTATGTCCAGGACTTCAGTGCCCAACCCTCGGCAAGGTCTTATTGCCCAATTCCCCGAACCAGGTCTTCGCTGCCCAACCCTTGGCCAGGTCTTCTTGCCCAGTCCTCAACTAGGACTTAGTGCCCACCTTCCGAGCAGGTTTTCGGTGCCCAGCCCTATGCCAGGACTTAGTGCCCAGTCCTCGACCAGGACTTCTCTTTCACTTTGGTTACTCCTCTTTTGCTCACCTTCCCTTGTTCAATGTATCACTGACTTAAGTCTATTGTCAATCATTAAAACCATTAAAGGAGAAGATCATTGATGTAACTTGCACCAACAATACACACGAGACGAACCCTTTCTCTTTGACCTCGCATAGATCTCGCACATAGCTTGTCTCGCACGATCTCCATTGGCTTGGATGCACACATATAGCTTGTCCTTTCACTTGTTGTTTTTGGGACCTTGTCGTTTAGCTAAGGGGGGTGGGTGGGTGAATAGTTACTTTTTCGATCTTCTTCCTACAACGGTTAGCAAGCGCAAGCGGAAATCTAAAATATAAACAAAAACAATGCTAAGACAAGACCTTTACGTGGTTCGGTGATGAAACTCCTACTCCACGGCAGTCTGTAAGGTGGACGATCCCGATTCTTCGGTGGATGACTCCCCGGAGCACCTCCAACTAGCTCTTGTCGCTCCTTGTGGGTGGAGAAACCTCGCCACAATCCTTTGACAATCACTGAGCACGTTTAGGCTACTAACAGGCTTTACCCAAGCTTGTTTCGCCAAGGAAGAACAGCAAAAAATGAGCCCTCTTAAATAGTGCTCGATACTGTTCTGACCGTTACCAGTCGACTGCCCCTGAGGCAGTCGACTGGTCCTCGCGAATTCGAATATCACAGCCTGACGATTCGCATTCTGGTCGACACCAGTCGACTACGCCAGTCGACTGATCAAGCATCAGTCGACTGAAATTTCTGTGCTCTACCTCAGTCGACTGATCAAGCATCAGCCGACAGCCACCTAAGGTTTCCCTTCCCGAGTACAATTCTCTCAGCACTCGAACCCTAGGATTTCCCTTTGTCACGCCCCCAGAGGCCCGGGCTCGCTCGAAAATCGGGCAACACCTCCCCTGTACGGCGGACAATCTGAAACTCATACATACATCACTCCACACATAATTTAGTTCAGCCACACTCGGCTGGCAATCACACCATCACAACCACGCAGTTAAATATTATAACTGACAAATAGTAAACATAATAAATAATTCTCCATATCTAAGCGCAGCAAACCAAAATACAGTGGAAATAAATAAATACATGTTCGAAGGAAAACCCATATACCATCCAAAACGATAATAAAACCAAAATCGACACTAATACTATAAAACTATCACAAAAGTATGAAAATCAATAATAATACTCAAACTGGGAGACTAGCAGTTGGATCCTCTCCTGGTGCCACGAGACACAACTATCGACTACCTGAAACAAAAAGAAGAACAAGGGGTGGTGAGTTCCGGATGGAACTCTGCGGGTATAAGAACAGATAAATGCATGGTATACAAAAAGGGTAAAAACAAGCATAAAGATAGCCAAAGGGTATACAGTCTCCAGAATAAAGAACATAAACAAAATGCATTCATACAAATAAAACATACCTGAAAACCATGTAACAAGTAGGGGCAAAATCAGAAATCCCCTCTAACACCTCCATAAACACCTAATACTGCTGAACATATCCAGATCATATAAAATGCAAATCACAACCGTACATGTATGTCAATCAAATGCAACAACCATAGCTCAAACAAATGCAACAAACACAAGCAAAATACACAATGCATAATATGCATATGATGTCATGACCTGCACTGTACACACACCAACCACTGCTATATTGGGTAGGTTGAGTGGACAAGATACAAGCGCCCAGCACCTGTGGCTATACAAATACACCACGACAACCGTGGCCCTGATATGAAAAACCCCGAAGCACCTGTGGGGACTACTAACACCTGTGGAGTATCAACTGTTTGCACACAACTCCAACTGAGTGTGGCACAACAGGAAAATATACTCGACGATCCGCCTCAACTACAAGGGAGCCCATGGTCGTCGACCTGAATGCCATGATGCATGCCACTAATATACATAACCTCAATCAGATCCAAAACATGGAATCAATACGATACGAAAAACACAAATAATACCAAAGTAAATAAATATACGAAGAACACCATCGATACCAAGGTAAATAAACATGTACTAATCTACTATGTAGGGTTATCTAATGCCAATCAAACCCTAGATAGGTCAAATGATTATTCTACAGTACACGCGTACACACGGTACTCTTTAGATCAGAAGCCAAAAGATGAGACTGTATAACTGAACAATTTGATTTACTACTCAAAGGTCAAGCAAGAATAAGTGACAAGCAGGAAAACAAGGCAAATAGATTTAAGGTAAAGCAACCTACTTAAATAATCAAATAACCATGCATTTAAGGTAAACGAAACTATAAGAATCAAGGGAGAAGTACCCGCCTTTAAATGTAGAAAATCATATCTATCTTCAAGTTCGAAGATCACATCAAGCTCCAATCCTACAAATAGAAGAATACGAAACCATAAACTAAGTACCTACCATCAATGTATCATCCTATTAATTAATTAATTACCCTATCGTTTAATTAATTAATTGACTTCTTAGCTAATCTTAATAATTATGATAATTTATCAACCCACAGTTAAGGATCTCTTTAATTAACTACATCCTCTTAGTCAAATCCATCTAATTTCATCATTCACCCTAAACCAAACCATCCCAACAATTAGATTAAGTTTAGCCATAACATCTCTAATACCACATTAATCCCTAATTCAATAATTACTAGGATTAGTTAAGAAATCTAGTTATTTATTCACTTAACCAAACCAAAACATGAATCATTAATCCCATCAACCACTCATCCAACAGTCCTAATCCCCAATCATCTCATTCACAAATTAACATACCATCTCATCAATTCACTAAATCCAATTATCCCCACCAATCTAACCACTGATTAAGTTAACAGTAAAACTAGATCAATTAATTATCAATTAACTCAAAATGTGTAAACGTCGTTACCCTCAACTTCATCTCTCCCTCCTATCAGCGGTAGAGCACAGAAGCTACAGCAACGTTCGGACTTGAGTACATGCTCGGACATCAGAGGCTGGACCTTGACCAGCATTGTAGGCGGCTGCGACCGTGCATCGCGACCATGCCAAAAACCATAAGCACACGTCGATGGCGAAGGCGATGGTGAAGACTCGTCGTAGGAAAAGTCACCGTTGGAAAGGACTCGCGGCAACTAATGCGATGACGAGGCAAGGCAAAGGAAAGGTAGCAACGGTTGGCTGGGCTTGGCACTCACAAACGGCCGACATCGCTGGTGCTCGCGACAATCCAACGAAGGGAAGAAGAACACTCGTGATAGGTAACACAGAGCAACCGGCGATTGAGGTGGGAGAAATAGCGGCGTCAATCGGACACCGATGATGGGAAGCTAGCCATCCCGAGATGGGAGGGGTCACCGGCGTTGAAGCCTCCTGCGGCTCAGTTGTTCGTGGCTTGCATCGCGCGAGGGGAGGGGAGTCGGCGCGAGGGAGAGAGGTCGGGAGAAGCTAGGGCACGGGCGTGAGGAGAAACACGAGGAAACCAAAGAGAAGGATATTTATATATAAATATAATTTAAACTTTTCCTTAAATAAATAAATATATATATATATATATATATATATATATATATATATATATTCCAAAAATCAAACTTTCTCTTAAATAATTCCAAATCAACTTATCTTGCTTCCAATTTTTCCCCTAAATATTTTCAAATATTTATAAAATTATTCTAAAATTTTTCCCTCGATTGTTTCCAAATTTAAACTCCTATTTATGGTGATTATATATAAATTCATATAAATAACTATATATATTTATATACCTCTTCTATTATTATTTTTATTATATATATTTATTATAATTATTATATTATTAATTTACCGTATTTTATACCCTTCCCGAGTATAGTTCTCTCAGCACTCGAATCCTCACGACTCAGTTGACTCTTCATTCAGCAGCCTTAATCTGTTGCCTCCAAGCCCTCTTCAACTTTGGCTCTTATCCCTCAGATGCATGCAAACCCGCGGCTCATTCCCCCAATGTCATCCTTCGCGTATGCCTCGAAGTATGCTTCCCTCGACTCATCGTTCCTACTCCAGCAGCCTCGACCTGTTGCTTTCAAGCCTTCTTTGACTTCGGCTCTCGTCCCTCAGATGCATGCAAGCCCTCGACTTGTCTCCCATGCCACCCTTCGCATATGCCTCGAAGTTTGCTTCCCTCGGCTCATCGTCCCTACTTTGTCCACGGTCCTTCGGATGCATGTAAGCCCACGGCTTGTCTCCCATGCCATCCTTCACCGGACCCGAAAACGTCAAACTAAGTCTATGTGTATCCTGCAAACCTGCACACTCACATACACATATTAAATCAACATGAAATCCTAACTTAATCATATTGACACACACATCAAAACCCATGATCTACCCTTTCAAACCTGGGTCGATTGCACCAACAATCTCCCCCTTTTTGATGTGTGGCAATATGTTTAAGTTAGTACAAAAACAACAA
The DNA here is from genome assembly GCA_024364735.1 of Boesenbergia rotunda. Lineage (NCBI taxonomy): Eukaryota > Viridiplantae > Streptophyta > Magnoliopsida > Zingiberales > Zingiberaceae > Boesenbergia > Boesenbergia rotunda. The sequence continues at coordinate 249,046 of JAGFNQ010004019.1, read as the reverse complement.
TAACAATTAAAAATTACAGACATAGTAAGCAACATAAACATACATCCTCCCCGGTTAACCTATGCCCTCCACATAATTTTCAATTTTCCCATAACCACAAGTTAAGTTAAAAACTAACTTCAAATCACAAGTCATAAGTTAGGTTAAACCTAACTTAAACCACAAGTTCTCCCCCTTTGACACCATCAAAATGATTGCCCCAAGCAATACTAACCATTGGTATCAATAAAGAACACCTTTCTATTTCTGAAAACTCCCATAAATAAGAATACAGAAGTACTAGTCGACTGCGTTAGTTACCAGTCAACTGGTGCCTTCGAACTGTAATCCCACAGAAAGATCAGTCGATTGCCCCTGGGGCAGTCGACTGATACACAGCAGTCTGAAATTTCAGTCGAAATTCAGAAACCCCTAACAAATTCCACAAAATTCAAAAAATTCTAAAATTTTGCAATCATATTTCTTATGATGTATTCTAACCTAGAAAAATACATTTTTATGAAAATACCAAACATGCTTGACTTTTTGACCAATGTTTAAATTCTTGAAAAATATTCCATTTTGTATCAATCTTCCATCCTAGGTTTGAACCCATATGTTTTACAAGTTTATCCCATACTATTTAAAACATAGAAATATTTTCAAACCTCCCTTTTTTTCTCATATTAACAACAAAGAAAGAAAAATTGATGATGGCTCCCCCTTTATACCATAATCGTTTGATAGAAAATATATTGAAATTCATCATGCAACCATAATAACAAGGAAATAACAATTCATATAAGCAATACTAAGAGATGAATTTCATAGGAAACCATAAGTAAGTGCTTACAAAGATATCCAAATATTACAATATAAAATATAGTGTTTGAGAGATAAATGAAAAACATGCTCAATCTAACACACTCTCAACACTACTACACCCAAGTCATATGGAGGCTACATATCATCGCCAGGAGGAGGAGGAGGAGGGGCCTGATACATAAGGTTCCAGCGCTGCATCATCTCACACATATCCTCCTATCACTGTTGGAAACCCTGAAAGTGCTCCCTGAGCTCGTGAACCTCCCCCTGAATAGCAATCTGCCACTGCTGGAAACTCTGGAAGTCCTCCCTAGGTCCATGAACCTCTGCCTCTAGTCGGGAGAACTGCTCCTCTGTAATCCCAGTAGGAGCAGCAACAGGCACAGTAGCAGGAGCAGCCTCCTCACCATCATCAGAGCTGGAAGAAGCCTGACGACGTCGCCAGACCATCACTCCCTGCCACCTCTCAATTCCAGCCAATGAGAGCTGCTGAGAACCAATCTGGTCGTAATCCTTCAACAACTGATGTATCTAACCTCTAACAACTCTCATACCTCTAGACACAAAGAATTCGGTCAAAATATGACCAAATGACATGTAAATCTTTCTATTTACATCATGTGAAAAATGGATGATAGATGCGAATACATGGCGGGCGATGTCAATGTCTAGCCTCATCTCTAGAGCATACATCATCACCAAGTGAGGTAGCTAGATCTTTGACCTCCCCTTGGTGACAATAGGCAGAATGCAGTCTAGGATGACTTTGTACAAGATGTTGCTAACTGGACTCATACGCCTAGCTATAAAGATACGCTCTAGAGGAGGTCGAGGATTATTGAAATAATGATGATGAATCTGATCAATGGTTACATTGGGCAAGGTTAATGGCTCAGTGACATTGGAGAAACATGTAAACAGATTTTCTAACACCCGACACCCTAGAAATGATCCTAATAATGAAGGTGTAAAAGGAATGGTAACTCCCTGTACCATAGACTCATACGTCCCGTCATCGGGACTACTACATGTAAGATTGACATAAAACTCCTTGTAGAGGTCAAAGTTGACATAATGCTGACAATATACTAGTTTTTCTAACCCAAAATAAGTGATTATCTCAATAATGTGAGGAGTGATCTCCTGAAAATACGATTGATTGAGATATCTACAATTCATTAGAATAAAGGCAACATTTTCAAAGACCTGTTGGCATGCCTCGGAACGGAACCAAGGTGCCGCCGGATCTATGGGCTGCTGTTGGGATGATCCCTCACCAACCCTTCTCTTTAGGGTAGCCCTAAAATGCAAATACCGTATGCATGTCCATGAATGACCCAATCAAGAAGAAAAAACAAGGAACACAGGCAAAATATCGAAAGTTAGTCATGAGTCATAAACTAAATGGAGAAAAATAAGGTAGACACTTTGTTACCGTCGCTCCATTCGATGTATGATGAATGATGATTAAACTTGACTCAAGGAAGGATGTTTCTTGCCCTAGACTTGGATCTAAGGTGGAGGAAGTCTAGGAACAAGATTCTGAGGTCTTAGGAGGCTTTAGGTGAGCTGGGGAGATCAAGGGAGGAAGATGACGATAAGAGATGGCGCCTGAAACCCTAGGTTCGGCCATCCCCGCGCGGGGTTTTCTTTTAAAGATTCGTAGCATCAGTCGACTGCCCCAGGGCTAGTCGACTGATGCGCTAAACAGAATGATCAGTCGACTGCCTCTTGCATCAGTCGACTGATACCCTATATTATCAGCTTTTCTGACCCAACTTCAGAAATGCACCAGAAATTTCACAAATCTCTAAAAATTCTTAAATTTTGTGGAGAGGTTTGTGGTACCCATGTCTATTTCGAAAAACTACATTCACATATGTATCTATTACCAATCCCAAGATTGACACAAAACTCAAAACTATCTAAATGGTTCAATTGAACCTTGACCTAAAGTCCTAGTTTTGATATCTTCTTGATGTATCTATTCATTACCAACCACAACGCATCCTTAGCATTGATTTATATGATATCTACACATTAAAAACTAATTTTCATGCAATATGATTCCAACTTCATATTTCCATGCATGAAACTCACTTTTAATGTGCCAAATTCCTAGGATTAAGACTCAAATCCGTCTCCACATCCTTTGGCACACTCCATTTACCATCTAGTCTCCTTGGAGAATCCCTCCTGAGATCCATTGACCATGGACCTCATCTTGACTCTTAGAGCTCCCCCTTGGGCTCTTAGCCTTAGTCACCTCCCTAGGTGACTCATCTATAATGGCAAGACCGCACCGGTGTACCTCCGGTGACTTTTGGCCTTCAACCCTAACCTTCTTAACTTTGTACACCTTATCCTTGGTTAAGTTTCTCTTCTTCCCTTTAAATGAATTTTCCTTGCCATTTTTGGCCTTCCCCTTGCTATAGTCATATGATATCCTTGCATATGACTTTTCCATAGCATTTAATCTACTAGATCGGTATCCTAGACCCGATCTATCATTGTTGGAGTTTTGACTACCCGACACCATGCCTAAACCCTTAGATCCACTAATGAATCTCTCTAGGGTTTTCTCTAATTTGTCAAGCTTAGCCCTCAAAGCTTGATTTTCCCTCTCTAGGTTCTTAACCTTAGCATCACCATATTCTCCTTGAACATTTCTAGATCTACCCATTTGTTTAGGCATGTATCTCCCTTTCTTTGGATTAATGTCTTGACCCTTAGGTTTGAAACTCCTAGGTTTATCATGATACATAAACTCCTTAGGGTTTTGAGATACAACACTAGCCCTATTTTTATCACAATATCTAAAACTAAAATTATGCATAGGTAAATAATTTTCATTATTTCTAACATGCATGGAGGAGTTTAAAAAATGCTTAAAGTTAGGGATTACCTCCCTTACCCTTGTAGCTCCCCCTTGATGTGAGCTTTTCTTCTTCTCCTTCTTCTCCCACTTCCTCAAATGCTCAAATTTCTTGAATTCTCCTTTCCTTGAGCATTTGGTGTGGTAGTTGTTGGGGCAATCGACCCTAATATGATGTGGAGGATCATGGGTTTTGATGTGTGTGGTCAATATGATTAAGTTAGGGTTTGTTGTTGTTCTAATATGTGTATGTGAGTTTGCAGGTTTGCAGGTACACATGGACTTGGTTGATGTCTTCAGGTGAAGAGTGACATAGAGGTAAGCTGGAGGCTTGTGTGCGCATCCGAGGGACCATGGACAAAGCAGGAACGATGAAGCTGAGGGAAGCGGACTTCGAGGCGTACGTGAAGGGTAGCATGGAGGCAAGCCGCGGGCTTGTGTGCGTATCCGAGGGACGAGGGCGAAAGTCAAAGAAGGCTTGAAGGCGATGGATCGAGGCTGCTAAAGCAGAGACGATGAGCCGAGGGACGTGGACTTCGAGGCATGCGTGAAGGATGGCATGGAGGTAAGCCGGGGGCTTGCGTGCGCATCTTAGGGACGAGAGCCGAAGATGAAGAGGGCGTGAAGGCAATAGATCGAGACTACTGTTGAAGAGTCAACCAGGTCGTGAGGATCCGAGTGATGAGTGATTGTACTCGGGAACTAAGCCGGGGGGGGGGGGGGTTTGAGTGCGGAGTGTAATGTACTCGGGGAGTGTAACCCTAGGCTTAGAAGGGGACCGGTCGACTCGACTGGTAATGGCTGGCTGATTCGAACGTTGGCTGTAACGGTCAAATCTGAGTAGGACCAGTCGACTGCTCCAGGCTAGGGGCAGTCGACTGGTAGCGGCCATTTACTACTCGAGCTCTATTTAAAGGAGCTCGTTTAAGGCTACTGTTTTTTGGCGAAATCTACTTGGATAGAGTGGATTAGTAGCCTTGGTTGCTCAGGTAGTATCCAAAGCTTGTGGAGAGGTTTCTCCACCCACAAAGATCTACGAGATCTAGCCGGAGGTGCTCCGGGGAATAATCGACCGACGGATTAGGGATCGCCCACCTTACGGGCAGCCGTGGAGTAGGAGTTCTATCTCTGAACCACGTAAATATGTGTGTCTTAGTTGTTAGTTTTGTTTTTTTACTTAGTATTTTCAGCTTGAGCACTAACAATTGTAGGAAGAAAACGAAAAGTTGTTATTCACCCCCCCTCTAGCATGCTACATCGATCTAACAAGTGGTATCAGAGCTTGATGAACTCATCTATAGACTAACCGCCGAGGGAGTGATAGATATCATTTTGTTGATTATTTTAATTGTTAAAATCCATGTTTGACCTATGTTTTTATTGCTTAATTGTGAAATTGCCGTAGGTTTTAGAACTTACTCTTATTTTGGACTTAATTGCAAAATTACACATATTTGGAATAATTGGCCACTAAATTTTGGATCTATTTTTGTAGGCATCAAAGGTTCAAGGACCTAGGGCATACTGGGTCAAACTTGAGTCGGAAGTGAACCGGATCGAATTATCAAGCCTACGATTAATCCGGGCCGTCCGATTCAAAAGCGGCTAGATCTGAGCCATCCGGGACCATTTGAAGCAATCCAAGCTAGGGTTAGGGTTGATCAAGCATTTTGATCAAGATCTGAAGGTTTCATCCAAATCAGAGCTCAATCAACCGTTGGATCAAGCTCGGAGGGCTCTAGATCGTCCATTCAAAGACTAAGTTGATCTGGACTATCCATTGCACATCTGGGGGATCCGAGCTACCACGAGGTAGATCCTGACCCCAGATCATCATCATAAAAATTTGGATCAAATTAGAGCAAGATCAGCCGTTGGATTTTCTCAACTAAATCTGAGCCGTCCATTTCTGATTACTTAAGGAAAAATTTCCCAGCAGCTGACCTCGTCGCGTCTTCACTGTTCTTCACCGTTCTTCCACCATTCTTCATCATTTTTGAAAATTTCTCTTCCAAGAAGGCGTGACCACTTCAACTTCCATCCCAGATCAAGAATTGAGTCTTTGGTGATCGTTGCTTGAAGAATTCAGCTCATTTGCGCCGGAACAGGGATTGTTTGAGGGTTTCGGCAATTCCTCAATCCGACCACTGTCTTCTCTTCCACAGTCCATCTCCAAGCGTCTGAGCCACTTGTAGGGGTTCTCAGGTGAGCTTAGACGAGTCTCCAATCATCATCGCAGCTCCACCAATTGAGATGGAGTGAATCGGATTGAAAATTCTAGCCAAGCGCAGATTTGAGCAGAATCAACTTCAGAAATGGTTTTCCACTGATTTGCTGAGCCTAGGGGTTCGAAGCCAGCTCTTGCTTGACGACCAAGAAGTTCTTGAGCTCGGGAGGGGTTGAGGAGTAGTTTAGATAGTTAATTTTCATTGTTTTAGCTGTAGTTTTCATATTATGCTGAATCTGTTTTAGATTTTCAGTTATCAGCTGTCTTAGTTTGTAATTCTGAATTGTTTGAGCTTAATTAGGTTGTTAATCTTCGAGTTCAGTAATTTAGGAACTTGTTTAGTGATAGATTGAGTTAAATTTCAGTTTAATTGTGTTTAGTTTGCTGCGTGCCAAAAAATTTCAGCTCCCTTTCATTAGTTTTTGTTAAGAAATTGCTAGCTAAGTTTCCTTGCACCTAGATTAGTTGCTTTAATTTGTTTTGCACTAGCTAGTTTAGCCCTTGATCTATTGCGAGAGAAAATTCTTTAGTTAAGCCTTTAATTTCTGCATCCTTAATTTCAGCAATTCGAATTCTGAATTTACTTTTGTTTCCCTAATTCTAATTTCAGTTCCAATTTCTCACTTTAGTCTTGTTTAGTTCTTTCCTAATACCCCTTGTTTCCCAATCAAACCAATCAGTTTTAAAATTTGAGCTGCAAGTTTAATAATTTCTTAAGTTTGGTGTTAGTTTTTGGCACAAAGAGTTATCTCTTGTGTGCCAATTGATTTTAATCTTTTTGCATCCAAATTTAGCTTGTTTTTGTGGCATATGATTGTGTTTGAATTCAATAAGCTTGCACTCACTCATATCTGAATTTTGTTGGCAGTGGTTGGGTTCCAAAAACACTTTAGCTAGTTGAGTTGCATTTGTTTGGTTGAGTTCTAATTTCGCATGCTATTAATTGTGTTAAGCTTGTTTATTTCCGAAAACTCCCATCACTGCCTTTACTTCATTGCATAGCATTTCATTTTGTGTTTGAAATCAGAAAACAGTTGCCAAAAACTTTGTAAGTGCTTTGATTAGGTTTTCCATTGGTTGAGTTGGTTGTTACCATCCTTTTGTGTAGTTTATTAGCTAAGTCTTCTATTTTCATTGCAATTTCAATTTCGATTGTATCCCAAACCAAATTTATTTCTTTGAAACCCAAAACATAAACGACACATAAACCAAGCTCGAATCAAACACAACAACTAGTCCCCGAGAAAAATACGACCTGTGGCCCCTTTGCTACATTTACAGATTTTGATTGCAAAAATGGTTTCCTGCTTTCATTTATAAATTCTAAATTTGAGACCCACATTCGTGACACATAGTTTGGGTCCGTCAAATTTTTGGCGCCGTTGCCGGGGAACCAACTAGTTGATTTGTTTGATTTTTGCTTGTGCACTCATTTCATATCATTCTTGATTTATTTTTGTGCTTATTGTTATATCTGTTGATTTGATTCTATTTGTTTTATCTCTTTATCCACTTTTACTGCGATTTGTTTTGTTTTATGACCAGGTCTTCAGGTGGTGATTTAGAAGAATTCGACCCTGAGATTGAGAGGACTTTCAGAGCTAGGAGGAGCCAGGGCATTCTTTCTGAGACTACAGACATCTCTCCTATTCAGACTATTTTCACTCACTCAGGGAGTAATATGGCAGACCACCAGAGAACGATGAAGGAGCTTGCAGCACCAGATGCTGCATTTCAGTACTCCAGCATAGCTTATCCAGAGCTGGGGGAGAATTTTGAGTTAAGATATGGACTTATCAATTTGCTGCCAAAGTTTCAGGGGTTGACTGGAGAGGATCCCAACAGACACCTGCACGAATTCCATGTGGTATGCTCCACTATGAAGCCTCAGGGCATTTCTGAAGAAGACATCAAGCTGAGAGCTTTTCCCTTCACACTGACAGGAGCAGCAAAAGACTGGTTTTATTATCTGCCTACAGGACATGTGTCTAGTTGGATAGCTATGAAGAAGGCATTTTTGGAAAAGTACTTCCTAGCCTCCAGAACAGCTATAATCAGAAAAAGCATCTGTGGAATTCAGCAAGTGGTGGGCGAGACGCTATATGATTATTGAGAAAGATTTAACAAGTTGTGTTCAAGTTGCCCCCAGCATCAAATCAGCGAGCAATTATTGATTCAATATTTTTATGAGGGACTGCTGCAGATGGACAGAGTTATGATAGATGCTGCAGCTGGAGGGGCTCTAGTGAACAAAACGCCAATGCAAGCTAGGGAGTTAATTTCTAATATGGCTGAGAATTCCCAGCAATTTGGAAGTAGAGCCTTGACCACCAGAGGAGTGGGTGAAGTTCAGGTAGTTCCTACTGATCAAGGGATAAAGAATTCATTAGCAGAGATCACATCACTTATTAAGGAGTTGAAGGTTAATAATGCAAATCAATGCTCAACTCTTTCAGTACCTCCACAATCAAGTCAAATGATGAGTGTGTGTGGCATTTGCTCTAGTCAAGAGCACACCTCAGATTCATGCCCTACCCTCCAATAGGACGAGACCGTAGCAGCATTAGTAAGAGGACAATTTCAAGCAAGAAACAATCCTTATTCCTCTACTTATAACCCCGGTTGGAGGAATCATCCTAACTTGAGGTACGGGAACGCTTTCTATCAACAAGACCCTCAAAATCAGTCCTCACAGCAGCATCTACCGAATTTCCAGCAGCCCCAACAAACTCAGAACAATCAGCAAGCTTTTCAGCCATCAAACCAAAATTTTCAGCCCCCGTTTCAGCCTAATTCCCAACAATTTCAGCAACAATTTCAGCATTTCGAACCTCAATTCCAGCAATATCATCGAGGGAAGCAAGGTTTTCAATCATTCCCAGCTTTCCAAGCTTAAAACCAACAAAATTTTCAGCCTTCACAGCCCTTGAATCAGAATTCACAGCCCTACAATCAAGGGTTTCAATGTCAGAGTTTTCAGCCCTCACCACCTAATTTTCCAGTTCAAAATCAAAACTTTCAAGGCTACAATTCCCAGCAAGGTTTCCCAGCATATCAGCCCTATCAACAGCCCCAACAATCATGTTTTCAAGGATCACAACAAGCTCAACCATTCCAGCCGACTACTTCCTCATTTCAAGGACAATCAAGGAGCTACTCTAACCAAGGAGGCTATGGAAGCTCAAGTGGAGGAAATGTGCCCCAACAGAGGGTTGAGGAAATGTTTCAACAAATGATGCAACAACAGCAAGCTTGGCAACAACAACAACAACAAGTTTTACAACAACACCAACAAAATCTTGAGAGACAAATGGGGCAATTGGCTAGTGAGATCAATCAAAATCAAGCTCAAGGATCAAGTCAACTCCCTTCCCAAACTGTTCCTAATCCTAAAGGAAATGTGAGTGCTATAACTTTGAGAAGTGGGAAGGTTACAACATCTCCAAAGAGTCCAAGAGCAGAATTTTCAGAGAACCGGACAGCAACCTCAATTCTGGCCCAAGACAACAATGAAATGACTTCAAATTCAGCTAATTCCACCCCTAGCCCGTTCCCAACCCCTTCCTCAAGCAACCCTCCAAATTTAGTGGAAAACGGAGAAGAAAACAGTGCCGAGACGCAAGGGACAGCAGCCACTTCGCAGGGGACAGCAAGCAAATTTTCAGCCTCTCCACTTCCGGCCAAGGAAGATGATTTTAGGGTACCTTTACCCTTTCCACAGCAGAGAACACATACCAAAAAGCAAGTGGAGGAGGAGAAGGCTAAGGAATTCAATGAGTTAGTGGAACTTTTCAGTAAGGTAGAGATAAATGTACCTTTGTTGACCATGATCAAGCAAATTCCAAAGTATGCTAAGTTTTTGAAAGATCTTTGTATTCACAAAAAGAAACTTAAGGAAAATGAGTTGGTCAGCTTTGGGAAGAATATCTCAGCACTTATCCACACTATTCCTCAGAAGTGTGAAGACCCAGGGGTATTCACTGTTTCTTGTGAGATAGGGAGCACCATATTCCATGATGCTATGTTAGATTTAGGAGCTTCCATAAATGTGATGCCCAGGTCAGTATTTCAGATGCTTGGCATAGGCCCTTTACAGCCCACTGGCGTGGTGATACAGCTAGCAAACAGGAGTCAGACCCACCCAGTAGGTATGATTGAAGATGTTTTGGTGAAGGTAAAGGAGCTAATATTTCCTGCTGATTTCTATATTTTGGATATGGAGGGAGATTACTTGGCACACCGTTCTCCATTGATTTTAGGCAGACCATTTCTGAAGACTGCTAGAACCAAGATCGATGTATATGCCGGTACACTTTCTATGGAGATTGGAGACACGGTTGTCCAGTTTAGCCTTTTTGATGCTATGAAGCATCCGAGAGAGGACCATTCCATCATGAGCATTGATATTCTTGATGAGTTGGTGCAGGCAGAGTTAGAGGCTGAGGGATTTCTAGAGGATTTTGCTGGAGGAGCTATTGATTCAGAGGAGGCTGAGAGAGTACTTACTGCTGAGACTGAGGAATTTTCAGAAGACATTTCAGATGCATTTCCAGCTGGAGAGATTTTTCTAGGTGTAGGGGATTGCACAGAGCCCCAAGGATCACCTATTTTTCTTGATATTCAAAGTGTAGGGGATTGCACTAAGCCCCAGGGACCACTTATTTCTACTGAAGAAGACCAGAGTGAACTGAAGCCATTACCAGGCCATTTGAAGTATGCATACCTAGGAGAGGAGCAGACTTTTCCTGTGATTATTGTACAACATTTGGAGCCAGAACAAGAAGAAAAATTATTGCAAGTCCTGAGGCACTACAAGAAGGCAATTAGGTGGACTTTATCAAATATACCAGGTATCAGCTCAGCTATTTGCATGAACAGGATATTTTTAGAAGACAATGTCAAACCTGTGAGACAACCACAAAGGAGACTCAACCCACTTATTTTGGATGTTGTAAAGAAAGAGGTGACTCGACTTCTACAGGCAGGTATTATTTACCCTATTTCTGACAGTCAGTGGGTCAGTCCTATTCACGTGGTGCCCAAGAAATCTGGAGTGACCGTGGTGGCGGATGACAGCAATGAACTAGTGCCCACCAGAGTCAAGAATTCCTGGAGAGTCTGCATTGATTACAGGAAACTCAACAAGGTCACAAGGAAAGATCACTTCCCTTTACCCTTCATTGATCAGATGCTTGAGAGATTGGCAGGGAAGTCGCACTATTGTTTTTTGGATGGATTTTCAGGCTATTTTCAGATTTGCATAGATCCAGAGGACCAGGAGAAGACCACTTTCACTTGTCCCTTTGGTATATTTGCCTATAGACGTATGCCTTTCGGACTCTGCAACGCACCCGGTACCTTTCAGAGATGTATGGTGAGTATATTCGGTGAGTTGCTAGAGGAATGTATGGAGGTATTCATGGATGATTTTTTAGTTTATGTCACGTCTTTTGATTCATGCTTAAATAACTTGTCTAGGGTTTTACATCGTTGCATTGAAACTAACCTTGTTCTTAATTTTGAGAAATGCCATTTTATGGTAGAGCACGGGATTGTACTTGGACACATAGTCTCTCAGAAAGGAATTGAGGTAGATCCTGCTAAAATCAGTGTTATTTCTTCTTTATCTTACCCCGTATGAGTACGGGATGTTCATGCTTTTCTTGGACATGCAGGATTTTACCGCAGATTTATTAGAGACTTCAGCTTGATTGCTCGACCCTTGACACGACTTTTGCAGAAGGATGTTGAGTTTCATTTTGATGAAAAATGCAAGGAAGCTTTTCATAGACTCAGGGAGGCTCTTACCTCAGCTCCTATTATTACATCACCTGACTGGACTTTACCGTTTGAATTAATGTGTGATGGTTCTAATTTTGCAGTGTGAGCTGTTCTAGCACAGAGGGTTGATGGAGCACCACATGTCATTTGCTATGCCTCCAAAACCCTAGATGCCGCCCAAGCCAACTACACCACGACTGAAAAGGAGCTTCTTGCCATTGTTTTTGCTTTAGATAGATTCAGATCTTATTTATTATGCTCACATGTGATTATTTTTTCTGATCATGCAGCTCTCAAATACTTATTGAAAAAGCCTGATGCAAAACCCAGATTGATCAGATGGATGCTCCTACTCCAAGAATTCGACCTGGAGATCAGAGATAGAAGTGGAAGAGAGAACTTAGTTGCAGATCATTGAGTAGACTTGAAGGAGATGGATCTCCTACCATCATCGATGACGATTTCAGAGATGAGCACTTGATTTCAGTGCATGGTGAGACACCGTGGTACGCAGACCTAGTTAACTTTCTTGTTGCACATGTATTTCCCACTCAATTTTCGAAAGCTCAAAAAGATAAATTAAAAAGTAATGCAAAGTTTTATGTGTGGGATGATCCTTATTTGTGGAAATTTTGTAATGACCAAATAATTAGGAGATGCATACCCGATCATGAGTTTTCTTCTGTCCTTACTTTTTGTCATTCATCAGCTTGTGGGGGGCATTTTGGACCCCAGAGGACAGCCAGGAAAGTATTAGAGTGTGGTTTATACTGGCCCACCCTTTTTCATGATTCACATGTTTTTTATAAAAATTGTGATAGATGTCTGCGAACTGGGAACATAGGAGCTAGACATGAGATGCCCCAAAACACTATGCTTTATTGTGAGATTTTTGATGTTTGGGGGATAGATTTTATGAGACCTTTTCCTGCATCTTATGGATATCTGTATATTTTACTTGCTGTGGATTATGTTTCAAAATGGGTGGAGGCCATTCCCTCCAAGACTGATGATTCTTCTGTTGTTTGTAGTTTTGTTAGGTCACACATTTTTTGCAGGTTTGGAATTCCAAGAGCAATAATCAGTGACCAAGGATCTCATTTTTGCAACAAACACATGAAGGCTATGCTTAGCAGATATGGGGTGGCACATAAAGTTTCTACATCCTATCATCCCCAAACAAATGGACAGGCTGAGATTTCAAACAGAGAGATCAAATCCATCCTAGAGAAAATAGTTGGGCCCACTAGAAAAGACTAGAGCAAGAGGCTGGATGACGCACTCTGGGCCTACAGAACAGCATACAAGACACCGATTGGTATGTCACCCTACCGCTTGGTTTATGGTAAGGCTTGCCACCTCCCTGTGGAGATAGAGCACAAGGCATATTGGGCGGTGAAAGCTTGCAATTTCGATGCTACCAAGGCGGGGGAAGAGAGAAAATTGCAACTCCAAGAACTTGAAGAGATTCGGTTGGAGGCATTTGAAAATTCAAGGATTTACAAGGAGAAGACCAAGAACTTCCATGACAAGCATATTGTGAAGAAAGATTTTCAAATTGGTGACAAGATATTATTGTACAAATCAAGGCTCAAGTTGATAAAAGGTAAATTAAGGTCAAGGTGGGATGGTCCATTTATTGTAACCAATATTTTTCCCTATGGTGTTGTGGAAATTCAAGATGCATCTAACGGTTTTATTTGGAAAGTTAATGGCCACCGGCTCAAAAGGTATTTTGAAGAGCTAAAGGAGCTAGAGGTGGATGGGTTGGACATGAACGAAGCTATCTACCCAACTTGAGGGGAGTTCACTTTCTCTACCATTTATTGTACATATCATTTTCATGCTTCTAGGAATAAATATTTCTCTTTTTGGAGTAAGTAGTTGATAATAATTTCTTAGGAAACATGACATGAATAAATCATTGTAAATACCATGTTTTTAGTTTTAGTACTTTTCTAGAATGATTAGGAATAAATGTATCCCTCTAGGTTAACTTATTGTCATTTTAGGGTCTTTTGGAGAATAAATTAAATTTGGTTGTCAAAACTTAGGGTTCGAGCTAATGGATGAATTCTTGGATGCTTGAGTACTATTTAGCTTTAGATTCTTAATTGAGGAATTGAGATGAGTTATTTTTGCCTAGTGAGGTTTAGCCTTATATTTGTGACACATACATGTGATTGTATTCTAGAACTTGCTTAGGTTCTTTCAAAACCATATTTCGATGATTGGATCACATCTATAGAGACTAATCACTTTGTTTACCTTTCTACATAAATTTTGGCAAAATTATGTCTATTCTATTTGTCTTTCCTTATTCCTAATCTTAACCCCAATTTTTCTATGGATTTGTTGCTTGGGATGTTTTCTTGATACTACTTTTGCCGAGACGGACAAAGATTTAAGTGTGGGGGAGTGATTAGTGATTGGAAGCAATTTTTATCAAGGATGCACTTCATTCGAATTTTTTTTNATTTTGGACCCCAGAGGACAGCCAGGAAAGTATTAGAGTGTGGTTTACTGGCCCCACCCTTTTTCATGATTCACATGTTTTTATAAAAATTGTGATAGATGTCTGCGAACTGGAACATAGGAGCTAGACATGAGATGCCCCAAAACACTATGCTTTATTGTGAGATTTTTGATGTTTGGGGGATAGATTTTATGAGACCTTTTCCTGCATCTTATGGATATCTGTATATTTTACTTGCTGTGGATTATGTTTCAAAATGGGTGGAGGCCATTCCCTCCAAGACTGATGATTCTTCTGTTGTTTGTAGTTTTGTTAGGTCACACATTTTTTGCAGGTTTGGAATTCCAAGAGCAATAATCAGTGACCAAGGATCTCATTTTTGCAACAAACACATGAAGGCTATGCTTAGCAGATATGGGGTGGCACATAAAGTTTCTACATCCTATCATCCCCAAACAAATGGACAGGCTGAGATTTCAAACAGAGAGATCAAATCCATCCTAGAGAAAATAGTTGGGCCCACTAGAAAAGACTAGAGCAAGAGGCTGGATGACGTACTCTGGGCCTACAGAACAGCATACAAGACACCGATTGGTATGTCACCCTACCGCTTGGTTTATGGTAAGGCTTGCCACCTCCCTGTGGAGATAGAGCACAAGGCATATTGGGCGGTGAAAGCTTGCAATTTCGATGCTACCAAGGCGGGGGAAGAGAGAAAATTGCAACTCCAAGAACTTGAAGAGATTCGGTTGGAGGCATTTGAAAATTCAAGGATTTACAAGGAGAAGACCAAGAACTTCCATGACAAGCATATTGTGAAGAAAGATTTCAAATTGGTGACAAGATATTATTGTACAAATCAAGGCTCAAGTTGATAAAAGGTAAATTAAGGTCAAGGTGGGATGGTCCATTTATTGTAACCAATATTTTTCCCTATGGTGTTGTGGAAATTCAAGATGCATCTAACGGTTTTATTTGGAAAGTTAATGGCCACCGGCTCAAAAGGTATTTTGAAGAGCTAAAGGAGCTAGAGGTGGATGGGTTGGACATGAACGAAGCTATCTACCCAACTTGAGGGGAGTTCACTTTCTCTACCATTTATTGTACATATCATTTTCATGCTTCTAGGAATAAATATTTCTCTTTTTGGAGTAAGTAGTTGATAATAATTTCTTAGGAAACATGACATGAATAAATCATTGTAAATACCATGTTTTTAGTTTTAGTACTTTTCTAGAATGATTAGGAATAAATGTATCCCTCTAGGTTAACTTATTGTCATTTTAGGGTCTTTTGGAGAATAAATTAAATTTGGTTGTCAAAACTTAGGGTTCGAGCTAATGGATGAATTCTTGGATGCTTGAGTACTATTTAGCTTTAGATTCTTAATTGAGGAATTGAGATGAGTTATTTTTGCCTAGTGAGGTTTAGCCTTATATTTGTGACACATACATGTGATTGTATTCTAGAACTTGCTTAGGTTCTTTCAAAACCATATTTCGATGATTGGATCACATCTATAGAGACTAATCACTTTGTTTACCTTTCTACATAAATTTTGGCAAAAATTATGTCTATTCTATTTGTCTTTCCTTATTCCTAATCTTAACCCCAATTTTTCTATGGATTTGTTGCTTGGGATGTTTTCTTGATACTACTTTGCCCGAGACGGACAAAGATTTAAGTGTGGGGGAGTGATTAGTGATTTGGAAGCAATTTTTATCAAGGATGCACTTCATGTCGAAATTTTTTTTTTGCCCAATTGAGTGGAGCTTGGTACCAAGAACAAATGGGAATTCAGTTGTGAATTGGAGGAGAAGTGTTTCTCTCATTGCAACCCTCATTGAATCCGGTTGAAGGGAGATTTCTGTGGACTTAAAAGAAAAAAAAATGAAAAGAAATCCATGTGCCAAGTGGAGTTGCAAGGAATCGAGAAAAGTCAAAGAGGAGACCAATTGAAGCATTTATAATTTTGACCATAATGTGAAGACCCAAACTGTTTGTACCAAAGTGAATTCAACAAAGAAGGAAAAAATCTACAGTGAAGAAAGGAAATGACACACAAATGAAATGAAAAACAAATCTGTGCCAAAGCAAAGAAATTTTTGTGGAGTTAACTTGGATTAGAAAGAATTTGGATTAAAAACTGCAAAGTTGGAAGTTTGGGAGGCCAAGATCAGCAACATCTTGTAGAGACTGAGTCGAAGCTGGAATTATCTAAACCAATGTTGAGAAGCCGAAATCTGATACTTAAAACAGTTTGTGCAGCTGAAAATCTGAATAGCATTGCATTGGAAATTTCTGCCGAGAGCTGGAATTTGATCCCCAGCTGAAGTCAAGCTGAATTGAAGGCTGATGAAGTTAGGATTGAAGCCGAATTGAATCTGAATTGAAGCTGAGATATTTCTACTTTGAGCTGCTGAAATGATACAAACTGCTGTGCCTAGTCTAAATACACTCACTGAAAAATTCAGCACTACATTACAGTGGACAGAATTAAAAATTACAGTGCTGGAATGTCACTTTCCATTCGATGCAAGCTCTTATCGATGTTAATTTGTTTACGAGATCAGAGAATGGCAAGGAAGCTACAGCGGATGCAAAAATTTTGAAGCAGAAAAAGGTTGTGCCGAAATTGAAAGGAAGTGGCAAGTTGAGTATCAAGAGATGGAATCCAAAAGTAAATAATTCAAAGAAGAACAAGTTATTTCAGTAGCAATAGGTTGCAATGGATATCTCCTGCCATAGATCAAATCTTGAAGAAGCTGAGAAGCAGGAGGAAATTCTGAGTTGCTGAGAAGATATAAAAGCTGGAAGGAAATCAGGAAGTGGAAAAAGGTTATTGCCAAAGTAGAGTTTTATGAACTTAAGAGAATTGCAGTGATTTGGAGTTGCTGGAATGAAAAAAAAAACTGAATACAAGCTGAAGGTGAAGCAAGATGCAAAGTGCTGTGAAGTTTTGTGAGGAGCTGTTGTGGAGTCGGCAGTTTGTGCAGAAATTGCCAATTGAAAACTGAAAGTGGTTGTTAGGGCTATTCATCCGGAAATGGAGTACATGAACATGCCATAAATTGTTGAGCCATCCACTATTGATCACAAGGAGGTGGCTGATTGGATTTCGAAAAAAAAACAGAGAAAAGGCAATTGCAGTAAAGTGCAGTGACCAAGAAATCAGATGAAGTGCAGTGGGAAAAATGCAGAAATTCTGAGCTGGAAAATCTGAAGCTTAAGCAGAATTCTGAGTTGATCAAGAAATAAAAATTTGGAAACCCTGCTAGAAGAAGAACTGCAGCTGTATAGAATTGAGAGTTGAATAGAAGTATGGCAACAAGCAAAAAGAAAATTTCTGAAATGTTGTGCCAAAGGGAGAGTTTGTAATCTGCTGGGGATTGACTTGTAATTACTGAAATTAAACAAGCTGAATTCAAGGGAAGCTACAAAGTGCTGAAAAATTCATGAAGAGCAGTGGCCTAGGAGAGTATTCAAAGATGTAATCTTAAATGCAAAGAACCCAAAGAAGATCAAACCAAATTTCTGCCACAAGGGCAGTTTTGTGCCAACTTGCTAATTGCTGATCAGTTGATGGAGATCAGGAAGTTAGTCAGCCTGATGATAGGAAAAAAATCTGTGCTAGAGTGAAGGAGGAAATAGCACGCAAGTGGAAAATTGGTGTAGGAAGTTTGGAAGTCAATCAAAATCAGAAATTTTCATGCAAGCAGTTTTGCACAAGTGTGGTATCAACTTGAGACCGAAATTGGCTTAGCTCAAAAGTTGGGAAGTAAAAATCTGAAAACACTGCTGTTAAGTCTGAATTGAAGCTGAGCCAAATCTGAGAAGCGGGAATCTGAGAGAAAAAAAAAAGAGAGAACAAATGAAGGAAGTGTGCCAACTTGTAAAGGAAGTGTATCAAGAGTGAGTTACAAGGGTTGTTTAGTGAAAGTTGTATGTTGAGTGTCTATGTTACTTGATATCAAACGTTCTCTGATACAAAGCTGATCTGAAATGCTCCATTAGAAGAATTCAGAAACAGTTTGAAGAAGAAAAGAAAAGAGAGAAACAAGATGACACAAGATTGTAGTCTTGGTACTTTAAATCAGTGAAGTTTCCCTCATCTAAATCAATCCTTTGTTCCGATACGTTCTGAGTTTTACTAGAGAGAAAGAAAAAGAAAAAGATTTGATGAGGAGAAAAGAGAAGGATCCAAATGGCACGCAATTGAAGGAAGTGGCACAATGAAGTCAAATGGAGGTTTCTTCATCCAAATCAAAAGAATTATTCAAATTGGACTCCATCAAACTTTGGAATTCACTAGGGGACTGATAAGAGGGCAAAATTCATTGGAAACATCTTTGAGCACTCAAGTCTTCCACTTTATAAAATTTTCCATTTTCTTTGCTTTTATTCCATATCTTATCATTTTCCATGTTTTCACTTGTTTTTATAGATATTGATCCCAATCATGAATAATGGTGGAGAGTAGATAATAAGCAAGCCTATGGTAGTGCAAGAAGCATGTGTGTTTGAGTGAGCTCCACTTCCATCATCAAGTTAGAACTTAAGAAGAGAGCCACCAAAATTTTCCTTGAAAGGCTAGTGAGTTAAATTCATCTCAATGACTCATGATGGATGAAAAGGCTAAGTTGTTGATTTAAGGATGAGATACTAATCCATAGAGCTTAGATTTATGAGAATTGACAACCTTAGGTAATTTCTTTTCATTTGCTTTTAATTATGCTTAAGAAAATCTAGGGGATACATATTTAGTTGTTTCGCGAGACGCTCAAGGTTAAGTGTGGGGGAGTTGATAGATATCATTTTGTTGATTATTTTAATTGTTAAAATCCATGTTTGACCTATGTTTTTATTGCTTAATTGTGAAATTGCCGTAGGTTTTAGAACTTACTCTTATTTTGGACTTAATTGCAAAATTACACATATTTGGAATAATTGGCCACTAAATTTTGGATCTATTTTTGTAGGCATCAAAGGTTCAAGGACCTAGGGCATACTGGGTCAAACTTGAGTCGGAAGTGAACCGGATCGAATTATCAAGCCTACGATTAATCCGGGCCGTCCGATTCAAAAGCGGCTAGATCTGAGCCATCCGGGACCATCTGAAGCAATACGAGCTAGGGTTAGGGTTGATCAAGCATTCTGATCAAGATCTGAAGGTTTCATCCAAATCAGAGCTCAATCAACCGTTGGATCAAGCTCGGAGGGCTCTAGATCGTCCATTCAAAGACTAAGTTGATCTGAACTATCCATTGCACATCTGGGGGATCCGAGCTACCACGAGGTAGATCCTGACCCTAGATCATCATCATAAAAATTTGGATCAAATCAGAGCAAGATCAGCCGTTGGATTTTCTCAACTAAATCTGAGCCGTCCATTTCTGATTACTTAAGGAAAAATTTCCCAGCAGCTGACCTCGTCGCGTCTTCACTGTTCTTCGCCATTCTTCCACCGTTCTTCATCATTTTTGAAAATTTCTCTTCCAAGAAGGCGTGACCACTTCAACTTCCATCCCAGATCAAGAATTGAGTCTTTGGTGATCGTTGCTTGAAGAATTCTGCTCATTTGTGCCGGAACAAGGATTGTTTGAGGGTTTCGGCAATTCCTCAGTCCGACCACTGTCTTCTCTTCCATAGTCCATCTCCAAGCGTCTGAGCCACTTTTAGGGGTTCTCAGGTGAGCTTAGACGAGTCTCCAATCATCATCGCAGCTCCACCAATTGAGATGGAGTGAATCGGATTGAAAATTCCAGCCAAGCGCAGATTTGAGCACAATCAACTTCAGAAATGGTTTTCCATTGATTTGCTGAGCCTAGGGGTTCGAAGCCAGCTCTTGCTTGACGACCAAGAAGTTCTTGAGCTCGGGAGGGGTTGAGGAGTAGTTTAGATAGTTAATTTTCATTGTTTTAGCTGTAGTTTTCATATTATGCCGAATCTGCAGTTTTAGATTTTCAGTTATCAGCTGTCTTAGTTTGTAATTCTGAATTGTTTGAGCTTAATTAGGTTGTTAATCTTCGAGTTCAGTAATTTAGGAACTTGTTTAGTGATATATTGAGTTAAATTTCAGTTCAATTGTGTTTAGTTTGCTGCGTGCCAAGTGGAATTGCTGTGTGCCAAGTTTGTTTGCTGCGTATCAACATTTTCAGCTCCCTTTCATTAGTTTTTGTTAAGAAATTGCTAGCTAAGTTTCCTTGCACCTAGATTAGTTGCTTTAATTTGTTTTGCACTAGCTAGTTTAGCCCTTGATCTATTGCGAGAGAAAATTCTTTAGTTAAGCCTTTAATTTCTGCATCCTTAATTTCAGCAATTCGAATTCTGAATTTACTTTTGTTTCCCTAATTCTGATTTCAGTTCCAATTTCTCACTTTAGTCTTGTTTAGTTCTTTCCTAATACCCCTTGTTTCCCAATCGAACCAATCAGTTTTAAAATTTGAGCTGCAAGTTTAATAATTTCTTAAGTTTGGTGTTAGTTTTTGGCACAAAGAGTTATCTCTTGTGTGCCAATTGATTTTAATCTTTTTGCATCCGAATTTAGCTTATTTTTGTGGCATATGATTGTGTTTGAATTCAATAAGCTTGCACTCACTCATATCTGAATTTTGTTGGCAGTGGTTGGGTTCCAAAAACACTTTAGCTAGTTGAGTTGCATTTGTTTGGTTGAGTTCTAATTTCGCATGCTATTAATTGTGTTAAGCTTGTTTATTTCCGAAAACTCCCATCACTGCCTTTACTTCATTGCATAGCATTTCATTTTGTGTTTGAAATCAGAAAACAGTTGCCAAAAACTTTGTAAGTGCTTTGATTAGGTTTTCCATTAGTTGAGTTGGTTGTTACCATCCTTTTGTGTAGTTTATTAGCTAAGTCTTCTATTTTCATTGCAATTTCAATTTCGATTGTATCCCAAACCAAATTTATTTCTTTGAAACCCAAAACATAAACGACACATAAACCAAGCTCGAATCAAACACAACAACTAGTCCCCGAGAAAAATACGACCTGTGGCCCCTTTGCTACATTTACAGATTTTGATTGCAAAAATGGTTTTCAGCTTTCATTTATAAATTCTAAATTTGAGACCCACATTCGTGACACATAGTTTGGGTCCGTCAGGGAGCAAGAAAGCTAGAGGGGAAAATGATGGAAAACAAGCTAGGGGATGATATCAACACACCACCCTCCTATGATCATGAAGATTTTGGATATTGGAGGACAAGGATGAAGACGTGGCTTGGAATGGAGTGGGAGTGTGTGATGACAATAGAAGAACCATTCGAAATTCCAAGGGACAAGCACGGGAAAAAGCTCTGACCTAGTTATTGGACTAAGGAGCAACAAGAACAATCTAGGACAAATGAATAAGTAATTGGTATATTAGTTAACATTTTGCCTAATAATGTTTTGAGTAGTGTAGGGGAATATAAAAGTGCCTATGAGTTGTGGAACAAAGTGGAAGAATTTCATAAGAACCCTACCCGAGCTCAAATAATGAAAGAACCCAAAGAAGTGAGTTCAATGGCCCAAGAATACCAAGAGGAAAAAGAGTTGTCAACCTCATCAATTGAAGTTGTCCAACTAAGTGAGAGATCATCCACTTCATCAAGAGAAGAAGAGGAGGTGTTAACTTCAAGAATTGAGGGGGAAGAGAGACCCTCATCCATACAAGAGCAAGAAAAAGCACCAAGCTCCACCAAAGCCAAATCAAAAGAGCACATAATATGCTTTGGATGCAACAAAAAGGGGCACTACAAGGACAAATGTCCACTAGGTAAAAAGGAGGTAATTTCTAAACCTAAGTCCATTAATTTAAAATCTAATATGGGTTATAGGGAAAAGAAAGAAAAGAAACACATTAGGTGCTATACTTGCGGGGAGCTAGGGCATTATCACACTCAATGTCCAAGAAAAGGAGAGCTCAAGAAGATGGAGCATTTAAGAAGATGGGAGAAAGAAGAAAGGAAAAGGAGCTCACATCAAGGGAGAGCTACAAGGGTAAGGAAGGTAATCCCTAACTTTACTTATGCTCCAAATGCTTTTATGAATACTAGAATTAATAATGATTATTTGCCTTTGCGTGTTCTTGGTTTTAAGTATCATAATAGAAATAAAAATACTATTGCGTGCCAAAACACCAAAGATTTGATGTTTCATGATAAATCTAGGGCTTCTAGACCTAAGAACCAATGCATTAATTCTAAGAAAGGGAGACACATGCCTAGAAAAATGGGTAGATCTAGGAATGATCAAAATGGACATAGTTATACTAAGGTTAGGAGTTTAGAGAAGGAAAATCAAGGTTTGAGGGCAAAACTTGACAAATTAGAAAAGAACCTAGATAGACTCATTAGAGGGTCCAAGGGATTGAATGGGATACCGAAGGATCAATACATTAGAAATGATAGACCGGGACTAGGATACCATCCTAGGAAGTCAAATGTTAGTAAAATATCATATTCAAGGTTGTCTTATGTTTATGGTAAAGAAAAGGTCAAAAATGGTAAGGAAAAATCATTTCAAAAGAAAAAGAATGATTTGACCAAGGAAAAAGTGTATAGAGTTAAAAGAGTGATAGTTGAAGGTCAAGAAATACTGGAGGAACACCATTGTGACCTTGCAATTATAAGTAAGTTACCTGGGGAGGTAACTAGAGCTAGGAGCTCAAGGGAGAGCTCTAGGAGACAAAATGGGATCCATGGTCAATGGATCTCAGGGGGTTTTCTCCTAGGAGATTAGGTGAACTATGGAATGTGCCAAAGGTTTTAAAAGGCTAAGGTTAGTCTTAATCCTAGAAATTTGACACACTAAAAAGGAGGTTTGGTGGGGAAAAAAATGAAAATCAGATCATATTGGGAGAAAATTGGTTTTTAATGTGTAAATGTCATATAACTTGGTGCTAGAAATGTATTATGGTTAGGCATTGGAAGGTACATCAAGGAGAGGCCAAAATTAGGACTTTTGGATAAGTTTCAATGATACAAGTTTGGAAGGGTTGATTTTTGTGCCAATCTTGGGATTCGGAGTAGTTTTGTTTGAAAACATATTTTTCCCAAGTAGACATAGGTTTAACAAATCTCTTCATGAAATTTCAAATTTTTTGGAGATTTATGGAATAAATTAGGCATTTCTGAAATTGGGCTGAAAACCTGAAATTCAGATACCAGTCGACTGGTTCAGAACCAGTCGACTGGTCCAGGACTGGGAACATTCTGTTTGTTTTATCAGTCGAATGCCCCAGGGGCAGTCGATTGGTAAGACTGTATAATGATTTCTGAGTGGTTTTTCAGAAATATGGCGAGTTCTTTTTGGCACTAGGGGTAGGGCTGCTTGGGGCAATCTTTTTGATGGTGTCAAAGGGAGAGAAAGTGTGTGTTAAGTTAGGTTTAACTTGACGTGTGAAAACACTTGTGGTGTTAAGTTGGGTAGAACTTAACTTGGTGTTGTGATGTTAAGTTGGGTAGAACTTAACGTGGTGTTGTGAGTGAAAATTAAAAATTGGGAGAGGGCATAAGTTAAGGGGGAGGTTGTCTCTTGTTTGTTATGCATTAATTTTCAATTGCTATTGCTATTGTTGTTTGTGTTTACCTAACATAACATATTGTCACACATTAAAAAGGGGGAGATTGTTAGGGCAATCGACCCTAATATGATGTGGAGGATCATGGGTTTTGATGTGTGTGGTCAATATGATTAAGTTAGGATTTGTTGTTGTTCTAATATGTGTACGTGAGTTTGCAGGTTTGCAGGTACACATGGACTTGGTTGATGTCTTCAGGTGAAGGGTGGCATGGAGGCAAGCTGGAGGCTTGTGTGCGCATCCGAGGGACCATGGACAAAGCAGGAACGATGAAGCCGAGGGAAGCAAACTTCGAGGCGTACGCGAAGGGTAGCATGGAGGCAAGCCGCGGGCTTGTGTGCGTATCCAAGGGACGAGGGCCAAAGTCGAAGAAGGCTTGAAGGCGATGGATCGAGGCTGCTAAAGCAGAGACGATAAGTCGAGGGACGCGGACTTCGAGGCATGCATGAAGGATGGCATGGAGGCAAGCCAGGGGCTTGCGTGCGCATCTGAGGGACGGGAGCTGAAGATGTAGAGGACGTGAAGGCAACAGATCGAGACTGCTATTGAACAGTCAACCAGGACGTGAGGGTCCGAGTGATGAGTGATTGTACTCGGGAACTAAGCCGGGAGGGTTTGAGTGCGGAGTGTAATGTACTTGGGGAGTGTAACCCTAGGCTTAGAAGGGGACCAGTTGACTGCTCCAGGAGCAGTCGACTGGTAATGGCTGGCTGATTCAAACGTTTGCTGTAACGGTCGAATCTGAGTGGGACTAGTCGACTGCCCCAGGGGCAGTCGACTGGTAGCAGCCTTTTACTATTCGAGCTCTATTTAAAGGAGCTCGTTTAAGGCTACTGTTTTTTGGCGAAATCTGCTTGGATAGAGTGGATTAGTAGCCTTGGTTGCTCAGGTAGTGTCCAAAGCTTGTGGAGAGGTTTCTCCACCCACAAGGAGCTACGAGATCTAGCCGGAGGTGCTCCGGAGAATCATCCACCGACGGATTAGGGATCGCCCACCTTACGGGCAGCCGTGGAGTAGGAGTTCTATCTCTGAACCACGTAAATAGGCGTGTCTCAGTTGTTAGTTTTGTTTTTACTTAGTATTTTCCACTTGCGCACTAACAATTGTAGGAAGAAAACGAAAAGTTGCTATTCACCCCCTTCCCCCCCTCTAGCAAGCTACATCGATCTAACAGTAGTGTCCTAGCTCACCACACGTGTAACACCTAATGTGCTTTTTCCTTTTTTTTTCCCTACAACCCATGTTAGATTTTAAAGGAATTGACTTGGGTTTAGGGTTTACCTCCTTTTTACCTAATGAACACTTGTCCTTGTAGTGTCCCTTCTTGTTGCACCCAAAGCAAATGATGTGGTCTTTTGACTTTGCTTTGGTGGAGGTGGATGCTTCTTCTTGCTCCGGTATCGAGGATGGTCTCTCTTCCCCCTCAATCCTTGAAGTGGAGACTTCTTCTTCCATTTTTGACGAAGTGGATAGTTCTTCAATTTCTTATGTCATTTCACTTGAGGAGATGGATGAATATTCTTCTTCTTTCTCCTCCTCTTCAAATATTGAGCTTCTTTCCTCATCCGATTGGTCCTTCTCCTCTTCTTGGACCATTGAACTCATTTCTTTTGGCTCCGCTACTAATGGAGCTTGTGTAGGGTTTTCATGTAAAGCAATTACTTTGCTCCATAATTCATGGGCGTTTTTATATTCACCTACACCACTCATAACATCATTAGACAAAATATTAAGTAATATTGAAATTACCTTCTCATTTGCCATTGATTGTGTTTGTTGCTCCTTGGTCCAATATCGTGGTCGGAGTTTCTTCCCATGCTTATCTTTTGGGACTTCAAATGGCTCTTCTAGCGCAATCATGAAGTTCCAATCCATAAAGAATCATGCCTTTGTCTGTATCTTCCAATACTCGAAACTCTCGCGATCGTAGAGAGGTGGAACATTAATGTCATCCCCTAATCTTTCTTCAATCGCCATTTCCTCTATCTTTTTGCTCTCTCGGTGGTTAGTCCGTAGATAAGCAAACCTCACTCTGATTCCACTTGTTGGGACCTTGTCGTTTAGCTAGAGGGGGGTGAATAGCTACTTTTACGATCTTCTTTCTACAACGGTTAGCAAGTGCAAGCGGAAATCTAAAATATAAATAAAAACAATGCTAACACAAGACCTTTACATGGTTTGGAGATGAAACTCCTACTTCGTGGCTATCCGTAAGGTGGACAATCCCTATCCTTCGGTGGATGACTCCCCGGAGCACCTTCGGCTAGCTCTTGTCGCTCCTTGTGGGTGGAGAAACCATGCCATAATCCTTTGACAATCACTGAGCACGTTTAGGCTACTAACAGGCTGTAACGGTCAGAACAGTATCGAGCACTATTTAAGAGGGTTCGTTTTTTACTGTTCTTCCTTGGCGAAACAAGCATGAGTAAAGCCGCATTTTGGTCGTCACCAGTCGACTGAATCAATCGACTGATCAAGCATAAGTTGACTGATCTTTCTGTGCTCTACCTCAGTCGACTGATCAAGGATCAGTTGACTGCCACCTAAGGTTTCCCTTCCCGAGTACAATTCTCTCAGCACTTGAACCCTAGGATTTCCCTTCCCGAGTATAGTTCTCTCAGCACTCGAATCCTCACGACTCAGCTGACTCTTCATTCAGCAGCCTCGATCTGTTGCCTTTAAGCCCTCTTCGACTTTGGCTCTCGTCCCTCGAATGCATGCAAGCCCACGACTCATTCCCCCCATGCCATCCTTCGCGTATGCCTCGAAGTACGCATCCCTCGGCTCATCGTTCCTACTCCAGCAACCTCGACCTGTTGCCTTCAAGCCTTCTTCGACTTCGGCTCTCGTCCCTCGGATGCATGCAAGCCCTCGGCTTATCTCCCATGCCACCCTTTGCGTATGCCTCAAAGTTTGCTTCCCTCGGCTCATCGTCCCTGCTTTGTCCACGGTCCCTCGGATGCATGCAAGCCCACGGCTTGTCTCCCATGCCATTCTTCACCGGACCTGAAGACGTCCAACTATGTCTATGTGTATCCTGCAAACCTGCACACTCACATACACATATTTGATCAACATGAAATCCTAACTTAATCATATTGACACACACATCAAAACTCATGATCTACCCGATCAAACTTGGGTCGATTGCACAAACAGTTGTTACCTCCCCTTTGCCTTGGAAGCAATATATATAGGGGGTAGAAGGACTCTTCATATTCCTCCATTAATGGAGGAATGTGAATGAGTTGGAAGATGAAGAGGAAGGGGTGCCTCTTCATTTTCCTATAACTCCAACATCTCCCACTCATCCAAGTCAATCCATATAGGTCATCTACTCACAAAGATCATATAAGAATGTCATAAAGACCATATAAGAACATTCAATTCATATCCAGGGAAAATGGTTCATGCGACAGCAAGCACACTGAGGAATTAATGATAAGAAAGTTGTTACACTTAACTTAGCTGCTCTATAGAACGAATCAGAGACATCAATAACTTGCCTTTATCCCAGATTAAATATTTACATCAATATGAACATCTATAATCCCTCATATGACAACTATGTCAAGAGCATGTTCAACATCTCTAATCAATACATTTATTCATAATTATATTTTTAAGTACTCAACAAAAAATATAACTAGTCGACCAGTGAATAAGTATTACAGATGTAAATCAATTTTAATCTTCCTTTTTAGCTAGAATCTATTCATTCTAATCAGTTGCTTTCCTAGTTATGCTCCATAGACTAAATCATCCATAGCCAATAGAATTCACACTAAAGTAGCAGTCACTGATTAAAACTTCAAGTAGACAGCTAAATAGTCACTTAGGGTAAGATTGAAATTAACTTATAATCTCAAGGGTCTCACATAGTAGAGAAGCAGAGATCCATTCTCCTACTACCCTTATTGTCGCTATTGCACATGTGGTATGAATCACATGCTACAATGTTATTCTCTTTACCAAAAAGAATCCATATTTTTCTCATATATTTAACATCATACAGATTTCGATCTAGACATACCTAATGTCTAATCCGAATTCAACTTATGAATTTCAATTTAGCCTTTAATAGGTTTAGTAAATGGTGGGTTCATTTACTCCGATCATTATACAAATGATCTCATCTTGACACAATTATCAATGCGACCTCAACTTATAAGTATGTCTCTATTCACAACTACATAAGTTGTCTCATAAGTAATGGTCTTACCTCTATTTATACTCAACAAATAGAGATGATTGTCTATGTGAGTGAGGCAATCTCAACCTACCAACATGCTCATCGAGACTTTTATCCAAATGTAACAAATACATTTACACTGAATAGATCATGACATTCCATATATATAACAGTCTTTACAATGTGTTATATCTTGCGTAGTTCCAAAGACTTCACATGTCCATGAAATGACTCTTTAGTCAATGACTTAGTAAAAAGATCTGCAAGCATTGTTTGTGTAGGGATGTACTCAAGAATTATCTTTTTCTTATCAACAATATCCCTTACAAAATTTCTATGTGCTTGCCTTTGTTGTGATATTTAGGATCCTTGGAAAAAGTTATAGCAGCTTAATTGTCACAATACACTGTAACAGGACTCCCACTATCCTCAGCAAACTTCTGATGCTTTAAGAACTTTCTCAACCAGACAGCTTCTTGTACAGCCGCTGCACAAGGCACATACTAAGCCTCCATTATCAACAACACTACACAAGCTTGTTTGACAGGGCTACACAAGCCTATTTCGACAACGCTACATAAGCTTGTTTCTTACTGTTACATGAGATGGTGCCACCATTCAGTAAGAAGGCATAGCTAAATGTGAATTTTCTGTTATCAAGGTCCCTTGCCTAATATGCATCTGTAGAGCCCTTCTGGCTCAGCTTTGATCCTTTTCACTGCTTTCCAGTATCTTGATCCTAGGTTTAACTGGAAACGACTAACTAAGCCGACAACATAGCTTATATCAGGATGAGTACACAACATTGAATACATCAAACTACCAATGGAACTAGCATATGATTTTTTCTTCATATCGGCTATCTCTTCAAGAGTCTTGGGAGACATATTTTTTCTCAAAATAACACCTTTCGCTGTAGGTGTTTGTTCAATGTTGTAATCCAACATATTGAAGTGTTGTAGCATCTTAGTGATATAAGCTTCTTGGAACAAATCCAAAAGTCTTTTTGATCGATCACAAATGATCTTCACTCCTAAGATGTACTCAGCTTCTCCCATATTTATTATGTCAAATTGTGATGAAAGCCAAGACTTGATTTCAATTACAAACTTTAAGTCACTTCCAGCTATTAGTATATCATCAACGTATAATGATAAAATGACAAAACTTTCTTTTTCCTTCTTTAGGTAAACACAATGATCCTCATTGATCATTTTGAAACCATAAGATAAAATGACTTCATTGAATCTTATGTTCCATTGCCTTGATACCTGCTTTAGCCCATACATAGACTTCTTAAGTCTACATACTTTATTCTCTTGACCCTCAGCTATATAACCTTCTAGTTGTGTCATATAGATTTCTTCATCAAGATTACCATTAAGGAAAGCCGTCTTTATATCCATTTGATGTAATTCTAAGTCAAAATGTGCTACTATAGCTAGGATGACTCGTATTGACACAAACTTCACAACTGGGGAGAATGTTTCTTCAAAATCAATACCCTCCACTTGGGTATATCCTTTTGCAACCAAACGAGCTTTGTATCGATTAATTGACCCATCTGCTTTCCTCTTAATTTTGAGAATCCACTTATTCCC
Organism: Boesenbergia rotunda; assembly: GCA_024364735.1. Taxonomy (NCBI): domain Eukaryota; kingdom Viridiplantae; phylum Streptophyta; class Magnoliopsida; order Zingiberales; family Zingiberaceae; genus Boesenbergia; species Boesenbergia rotunda. The sequence goes on along the minus strand of JAGFNQ010004019.1, from coordinate 219,507 downwards.
AATAGCCCTTCCTCCCGGAGGAAGATCGACTAAATCCCAAACTTGATTCTTTCTCATGGACTCCATTTCTTCATCCATTACAACTTTCCATTTCTCCTTAACTGAGGATTTCAATGCTTCCTCAACCGTTCGAGGTTCTTCATCATTAATTGGGAGAAACATTAATACCTTATTCTCAATGTCAAACCTTCTCCGAGGAATAATATGACGATTACTTCTTCGCAGGTTAGACTGTTGAGAAACTGACTCATTTATAGGTCATTTACTACCACTAGGTTGACTAGATTCAGGTATCCCCTGTGATTCCTGATTCGTTGATAGAGGAACAGTATCCTCCTCCTCTATTGTAAATAGAGGAGTTGATTTATAAACTTCACCTCTTGTTGGGAACTCAATTTCGAGAAAAGTGGCATCTCTTGACTCTATTTCAGAGATGGTTCTATCTTGTTGCTCACCAATAAAAACATAGCCCTTAGAGGTATCAGAATATCTTACAAAGATACACTTTCTACACCTGGGTTCTAATTTTTCATATTTGTGAGTCTTGTCATGAATATAAGCAGCTGACCTCCATGGTCTCAAATTACTTAAATTTGGTTTTCTGCCTGTCCAAAGTTCATATAGAGTAGATGGAACAGATTTAGAAGGCACCCGGTTAAGTATGTAGGTTACTACCAATAATGCAACTCCCCAATAGGAAATAGACAAATTAGCTTGAGCCATCATCGACCTAACCATTTCAAGCAGAGTTCAATTTCTTCTTTCAGCAACTCCATTTTGCTGTGGAGTCCCAGGGATAGTCAACTGTCTAATAATTCCTTTCTCATTACATATTATCTTGAATTGATCAGACAAATATTCACCTCCATGATCAGTGCGAAAGGTTTTAACCTTACGTTCCAATTGATTCTCAACTTCGTTCAAATAATGATTAAAGTAATCTAATGCTTCATATTTATGAGAAATCAAATACACATGACCAAAACGCGTGAAGTCATCAATTAATATAATGAAATAAGAACTTTCATGTCTAGGCTTCATGTTCATCGGACCACAAATATCCGAATCAATCAATTGCAATAGTGATTCAGCCCTAATAGCCTTACCAAACGGTTTCCTAGTTGCTTTTCCAGCAAGACAATGCTCACATATAGACAAGTCAACTTTAGCACGAGTGCCGAGCAGACCCTCACTTGCTAATCTATTTATTCTTTCTTGTCCTATATGTCCTAATCTAGCATGACAAACTTCATCATTAACATCAGCATCACTAGTAAGAGCAATGTTTGAAAAACAACCATTATTTCCATAATGAACATCTGGTTGTAGATCAAGAACCTTGAAACTATTTGATACATAATCATATCCAATTAACACAGAGTTAATCTTAAGTTCTACACAACGACTATAAAAGTTCATATAGTAACTCAATTCAAAAAGACAATTAACAGAAATTAGATTCCGTCGAATCTCAGGAGCATATAGGACATCATGCAGAAACAAGGTGCACCCACCACAAAGGTTGAGTTTGCAAGTGTCAATTCCTTTGACTTCAATTCTTGCTTTGTTTCCCACATATATTCACTTATTGCCAGCTGGTAAATGACGGTACTCCACGTATGTAGCTCAATCACGAGCTACATGGTTCGTTGCTCCTGAATCCATAATCCACAAAGGATAAGAATCAGCTAACAACACTGAACTAGCAACATAAAGCTCATGAAAAGAAGACAAATATGGATTTACCTTTTTCGGCTCAGTACATTCCCGAGCAAAGTGACCCTTCTTGCCACAGTTGTAGCAAGTCAGCTTACTTTTAGGTTTCTTTCCAAACTTCTTTCCTTTCTTCTTGATTTGGGTCTTGCACAACAATAGCACCAGCTTCTTTTCCCTTACCCTTTCCTTTCTTGAACCATCTTTTCTTATTCTTGGATCCAGAACCTTCAGCTACAAAAGCTTGTTCTGAAAACCTTGCGGATTCAATTCTCTCCGCCTCCAGTTCAATATGGCATGAGACATTAATGAAAGTCTTGATACTTTCACTGTGAGTAAGGTTCTGTTTCATCGTTTGCCAAGAATCAGGAAGGGAATTAATAACTGCCTGAACATGTTGTTCATCGGTCAACTCATGACCAGCAGCCTTCAGCTCCCGAATTATATTCCCCAATACCCTCAGATGTTGGGCCATGGTAATATTCGAGTATTTTTTACAACTGTCAAACTTAATTGTCAGTTGACGAAGCTTGCTCAAGCTAACTTCACTGCATTTCTCTCTAAGGGCTACCTAGACAGCATGAGCAGATGGTAATGACTCATACTCAAATACCAGGTCATTTACCATTGGACTAATCAATATGCCCTTAGTAGTGGAATTCTTTTTCTTCATGCCTTATAGGCATTAAGATCAAGTTATGCTGTGCTATTGAACCATTAACAGGTTCTTCCATGAACTGATTCATAGTCTCAAAAACTTCTTATTCCTCAAGAACATATTGTATCTTAAGATGTCATATTTATTAGTTATCCCAATATAATCTCTCTCCGTTATTCAGTTCAGCTATGATGTTCTTAGTTGTCATGATCTTATCATAAATAAACACATTATTTATTGACTCAGTGTAATTTATATGCATGTAATTTATGATTGACTCATTGTAAATTAGAATTAGTTTACAAAATCAAGTGGTAGCTACGTTTCCACTCATCATTCATATAATCTAATCTAATAAACATTGATCAATTCTATTACACACATCCCATCAAATGAACTAATCATTTGTATTAATGAACTAATTATTTGTAAGAATGAACTAATCATTTATAAGAATAAACTAATCATTTGTAAGAATGAACTAATTAATCATTAAATGAACTAATCATTTGTAAGAATTTGTTAACATATAACATGACTTTTTTTTTCATAAAATAGCACTGTTTGTACATAATAATAGTCTATACCACGTGACTTTCATAAACTAAATGGGCCAATACTGTTCGTATATAACGACAATAACAATAATAAAACTTTAACAAATTAAATAAGTTAATATCACTGTCACTAGGACAAACACTAATGCATTTGTTAATATAATTCATTTTATCTTAGACTTTGCTCTATCTCCTCAATCGCCTCCCTTAGCTCATTCTGTCACACATTGAGACATGTCATCGTGTATATCATCCTTGGCATGTGGATTTGAAAAATAATTTTGTCAGTACCAAACTGGCAATCTAGTAACAAAACTGGTTCATTTCAATCACATATATGCATAGAATAAACACAAAGAATCATAAGCAAATAAGAAAAATAAATTTTCTTTATTTGAGGAACTCCAATTAACTAACACACTGGACCAGTCGATTTGGAAATTAGATCTCAAGTATTAGCTTATTCCTTTGTCCTCATTAGAATTGATCTAATTGAATATCTTGTTGTTATTGTTTAATTTTAAGCTCATTTAAGTTTAAGTTAAACTTATTGATCAAACCAATTAGACTGATTATAATTTAGACCAAACTGGTCTGGTTAAACCAGCTAATGGTATAAACCAGATCCAACCTGTTTGGACTGAACTGATCTGGTTAAACCAACAAATGGTTTGAACCAAACCCGGTCTGATTGGACCAATCTAATCTGATTAAACCAACTAATGGTAACCAAGTCTAATTAGATAGATTAGTTCAAATTAATTGAACCAAATCTAAAAGAAATTGTTGTTACAGCTCAGTGGTATAGCCTTAGTCTTTTTCATGAAGGTCCTTTCCTTTGCTTCCATTTTTTATTTGATTTACTTAAATCAAACTTTTCCTCATCTTAATCGATCAAAGACTGTTTTAATCGATCAAAGACTGTTTTAATCGATCAGATATATTTTTCAATAGATTACGCATGTTTCAATCAATTAAACTATAATTTTAACCGATTAAAAACTTCTCTATGGTTGCAACGAATGCGAGTTGTTGGACGATTCAGTTTGATCGTTGGTGCTTTCCAGCAACAGAAGTCACCTGTCACAATAGCCAACTCTAACAACAACCATCGCCATGATTTCTTCTTCGTGACAAACACAGTCGCTGGGCCAGCAAGGTGAACAGAGAGAAACCACCGAAAAGAATAGTCGCGCGACCGAGTGAATAGATATGATTTCGAAAATTTAATGATTTTATAAATCTAACATGCTCTGATACCAATGTTGATATTTCTAAAGCATGAACTACAGAAACAAATTCTGTAACTCTAAACACTTACAGTGATCTACACTTGGAGAAGAAACCGGAACACTTTGCCATCTGAAGAACGATCACGAACGAATCGAAAAGCTCTTCATAAGTTCACAAACCAAATCCCTCTTCTGTAATTAGACGAACCAATCTTGAATGTTCTTCTCAATAACCCCTTCTTTGTCATGTGCACTCGGACGAACCTTGCACAATGACCTTATACACATGAGACGAACCCACTCTCTTTGACCTCGCACAGATCTCACATATAGCTTGTCTCGCACGATCTCCATTGGCTTGGATGCACACACATAGCTTGTCCTTTCACTTGTTGTTACATCCCCTTTGCCTTGGAAGCAATATATATAGGGGGTAGAAGGTCTCTTCATATTCCTCCATTAATGGAGGAATATGAATGAGTTGGAAGATGAAGAGGAAGGAGTGCCTCTTCATCTTCCTATAACTCCAACACCTAGTTGGTTTCTGATACTTATTGTTTCTACCAACGCATCATTGTTTTCTGGTTGTTCGTGCATCTTGTATCATGCACCATATCTGCACGTTGCATACTAACGATTATTGACTTTCATTTGATTAAGCCATCGTTAGTCATTTAGTTGCTTAGTTCACTCAACCACTTGTTGTCGTGGTAGTTGCTAGAGTACGAGCAACTGTTCTGTTATGTCACACATGTTGGAGTGTAGGCAAACAGTGACACCCTCACCATTGTTTTAGAGGGATATTAGAGCTGTTGATAGCTCCCCCTTTATTCCGGGGTTTGGAGCAGTTGGCTCCCCAGCATCCTGTCCACTCAACCGCGTGTATTAGTGGTATCCGTTGGAGTGTGTACAGTTGTCACAACCCTACCCACTCGGTCACACAGATGTGATGTGTTGGTGGCTTGACTGGCGTCAGGGGTGACACATGTCATTGCATCATAAGCATTGATTGCATTTATGCATTTTCTTGTGTTTGTTGAATTTATATGAGCTATGATTGTTGCACTTGGTTGACATGCATGTATATGTCGAGATTTTGATGTCGCGTTGTTTTATACGTGCTTAGAGGTTTTGAAGTTATTATATCATGGGGTTTTTTTCTTACATGTTTAGTTGTCATTATATTCTATACCATGTCGTTTTGTATATGTTATATATGTTTAGGTCTCCTTATATTCCTTATGAACTATACCTGTTGCATCTCTACTTATTACAGCTTGATTATGTCATGCTATTGTCTATTCATATACCCGCAGAGTCCACCCAGACTCACCACCCCTGCTTCCTATTTTTGTTTCAGGTTGCAGGTAGTTGCATTACTTGGAGCCAGGAGAGGATCCAATTGCCAGTCCCACGGTGTTGAGTTTGTTTTCGTATTTGGTTTTACTATCATAGTACTTATTTCTGCTTTTCGTATTTTCGCATTTACTTCATGAACTGTTATATATTTTATTAATCCAATATTATCGTAGTCTTATGTTGGAGTTTTCTTTGTATTCAGACTTTTTGTTAGCTTTATTTCTGCTAAAAGACATTTACGGTTTTGAAATGTTTAAGCTTAGTTTATCTTTATTATTCATATTGATATAAAACTGCGTGGTTGTGTTTTTATTTCCTGTTATGATGGCTGAGCCATCTTTTATGATTGGAGTGTATGTATATTTGTCCCAACTTGTCCGCCATACAGGGGAGATGCTATCCAATTTTTGAGTAAGCATGTGCCTCTGGGGGTGTGACAATTTTTGGTATCAGAGCCAAGTTTTGTGATATTTTGGTGTCTGTGGGTTTACGGAGTTATTTTACGAGGTCTATCTGTATTTTACGGATTTAGTTGTATTTTTGCGGAGTCATTTTCTTGACATAGTTCGGTCTGTTGTGTTTTGGGACTTGGCGGCGACAAGATATCTCCCAGCAAACAAGAAGTAAGTTGGTTTTAAATTTTGATAAAATTATATCTAAGTAATGTGTGTTGGTGTTGTTAGCAGGTATGCCTCATCGTATTACGTTGTCTCCACCCCGTGCTCATGGTCATCGTCGACGATCACGGGGGAGGCCAGAGGAGGCCGAGGGAGACACGAGTCAGGAGGTTGAGTGGCCCACCAAAGTGGAGCCGACTGGTCGGGGATTAGCTCACCAGGACCCTTTGGGTGAGTTGAGACCTCCACCTCTGAGTGTACCTCCTCCTTATCCGACAGTAGTTCTAGTGATACCATTAGAGGCAGGTCTATCAGTGCCACTAGTGGCAGCCCCTGGAATGCCATCAGTGGTACCCCCTGACCAAGCGGGTTGGATTCTGGACAGAGCTCGGATTCCATTGTTGGCAGCGTCTGTGAAGGGTTGGTTCACACTATTCCATGGTGAACCAGATCCGTATGCTACTCGTGCTTGGTTGGAGACATTGGAGGACACCTTCAGCTATATGACCCTCATACACATAGAGAAGGTGGAGTTGGCTACATATCACCTTCGAGATCAAGCTGTCACTTGGTGGAACATGCAGAAGACTATTATTGGTGGAGGACCAATTTCTTGGGTTTCTTTTCGCAAAGCTTTTGAGGCAAATATTATCCTGCTACATTTCGTACGACCCAACGATAGGAGTTTCTTACTCTTCATTAGGGAGATCGTTTAGTTTTGGAGTATGAGACAGAATTCAATCGCCTCGCAGAGTTTTGTCCTCAGTTGGTGGCTACAGAGGATGAGCGGACGACATAGTTCACGCAGGGCTTAGCTAGATATATCCAGTTACGTATGTCTGGATGAGCTCCTACTTCTTATAGTGAGGCTCTGGATCGGGCTCTACATATCGAGATGATCCAACATCAGTTGCATGGTGATAAGAAGAAAGGAAATCAGATAACTCAGGGTTCAGCAAGAACACTGAAACAACAGACTGTTGGACAGAAGCGCAGTAGCAGGAGTCAGAGTACGCATGAGACTTCTGAGCCTCAGTTTTGACCCTAAAAGTCTGGACGGTTTTCAGCAGGGTCGTCGTAAGGTTCTCAGCAGACCCGGAGGTCTGCTACTGGTGGGGCTCATTGTTTTCAGTGTGAATCTAGGGACCACAGCAGACCAGATTATCCCCTAGAGCACCCCATCTTCTATTATTGTAAGCTTCCAGGTCATGAGAGTCGAAGTTGTCCATTGAAGGCTCAGCATAAGTCAGTAGCAGTTGCTCCTGAGGGAGGTCGTTCAGGACAGCAGAGGCCACAGCGAGGCGACTATAAAACTCAAACGTCGTCCCGATAGCAGCAGTCAGGACGTCAGCAGGCAGTTCCACCACCAGTTCAGATTTATTATATGCCTGGGAATGACTACTCCTCACCAGGGGCGTCTCGGTATTCTGGGATGGGGCTGTACTATCAGTAGTCATACCCGGCATACCCGCCTATAGTTTATCAACATCAGCAGTCGGCTGGAGCTTCAGGTTATCAACCCCAATAGACTGTCAGACCTTCATCTTCTCAACCGTAGCAGATTTTGGCGTTGCCACCTCCAGCTCAAGAGACAAGCCAAGTTTATGCAGTCACCAGAGAGGAGGCACATTGGGTCGATGAATCGGTTTTCCGTAGTATGATTTCAGTTTATGCATTTCCTGTTGAATTGCTTGTGGATATTGGTAGTTCTAGTTCTTTCATATCACAATTATTTATGGGAAAGATTAGTAGGTTGCCTACTCTTAGATCATAACGTCTATCAGTGTCTCTGCCATCCGGTGAGGTATTGTATATCACGCAGGAAGTCAAGGCGTGTCCATTGGACTTCGGCGATTATACTCTCACCATGGATCTGTCAGTACTTGAGATGGTAGAGTTTGATATTATTCTGGGCATGGACTCGTTGGCGGCCTATCATGCCACAGTTGATTGCTAAGCAAGGGTGGTCATGTTTCGGCCTCCGAACCAACCCTCGTGAGAATTCATTGACACCAGAGATGACGGAATTTCTATTATCTCTACACTTTAGGCACAGAAGCTTATATCGCACGGATGTCAAAGTTTTCATTTGTCATTGATCAGCACTGATGACAGCAGTAGCCCTCAGCTCTCGGATGTTCCAGTAGTCCAAGAATTTCCTGACGTCTTTCCAGAGGAGCTTCCTAGTTTGCCTCCCAGAAGGCAAGTAAGTTTATGATTGAGTTGATTCCGAGGACTGCGCCGACATCAAAGGTTCCGTATCGTATGGCGCCTAAGGAGTTGAACGAGCTAATGGTCCGGATCATGAGTTGCTTAACAGGGGATTCATCTGACCTAGCGTATCTCCATGGGGTTCACCAGTTCTATTTGTAAAGAAGAAAGATGGTTCTATGAGGTTATGAATCGATTACAGGCAGTTGAATGCAGTAACCATTAAGAACAAATATCCCCTGCCTTGTATTGAAGATTTGTTTGATCAGCTGAAGGATACCTCATTGTATTCTAAGATTGATTTGCGGTCAGGATATCATCAGTTGAGGATCAAAGATTCAGATATCCAGAAGACGGCTTTCTGCACTCGATACAGACATTATGAGTTTCTGGTAATGTCATTTGGGCTTACCAATGCTCCTGCAGTATTTATGGATCTGATGAATAGAGTCTTTATGGAGTATTTGGATCAGTTCGTTATTGTTTTCATTGACGATATCCTGATTTACTCCCGTTCCGAGGAGGAACATACGTGCCACCTTCGCATCGTCTTGGAGACGCTCTTGTAACGCCCCAAAATTCCCATTTTTAGTTTTTAAAGTCCTTAGAATTATTTAGAAATGGTTTAGAAATATTCTAGATATTTTTAGGAATTTTTAGAGTATTTTTATGGAATTTTCCGAGTCCGTTTGGTATTTTTGGAAAAAGAAAAAGAAAAAAGGAAAAGTCAAAAATGGAAAAACCGAATAAGTGCAGCGGGTGGCTCGAACACGCGACCTCCACGAAACAGCAAGCGCACACAACCAGCCGGGCTAGGGTTTCAAGCACAGAAAAGGAAAGAATGATAGATATTTAATCTATAGTTAAGTTAATCCGAACCTTAAGTATAAATAGGTACTTAAAGAGAGTTGTTTTATTTTCTCTCAAACCCTCTCCCTCCCCAACAGCTGCGCCGACCCCTCTCCCTCTCCTCTCTTGTGCGCACGCAAACCAAGGTCAAGAGGGCCGGCCGAGACCCTTCTCCAAGAAATAATCCTATATTCGGGATCCCCGCGACGAGAGGAACGCGTAGACGTGAAGAATTCTTCGAGATCTTAAGTTTCTCCCGAGCTCTAGACCTCAATCTTGGTTGTAAGTCCAAGATATCAATGTAAGTACTGCTCACCTGCAGTAAGAGGCGGTTTTACCGCGAGAATTTCCTTTAAAAGTTTTTAAAAGAGAATTTTTCCTTTTTGCTTTAGTTCTTGCATATGATCTTAGTTTCTTATATGCTTGTATATGTTTGATAAGCACCCTATATGAGATTAGGGACCCAGAAAAGCTATGAGAAAAGAAAAGAAGATAAAGATAAGAAAAGAGAAGGCCAAGGCCTTAAGAAAAATCCCCAAAAGTCAAGACTTAGGGATTTTAGCACGCAAGGTGCTCCAGAAAATGCCAAGGCATTTACAGATAAGAAAGAAAAGAAAGAAAAGCTATTTTATTTTATAAGGCCAGTACCCGGCGTCCAAGGGCGTCGTTAAAGAAATCCAGGTGTCCAATTCCAAGGTCTTGGCCCTGGTAGACCAAGGTCTGCTCTATTAGGATTGGTGGCTCGCTACCCCAACCTTTTAGGGAACGCGCATGAGATGGTACTTACGTCTTCAGTGGATCCAAGTGATTATTATTTTCAAGTATATGCTTTAGCAAAGTTTTCGAAAGTTTCAGAAAGTTTTCAAAAGTTAAAGAATAGCTAAAGTTCCAAGTTGAGCCAAGAAAAGTAGATTGAGATTATTTATTGCTTGAGTATGCATGTTTTGAGTTATACATGTTCTTAGTTTTCTTTCAAGCATATTAGTATCTCATATGATTTTCATATTGTTCTAGAAGCATGTCTGCACATTTCGAGATTTTGTGAGCTAGATAGTACTTACTAAGCTTTTTGCTTATAGATGCATTTCCTCTTATTGCAGATAAAGGTAAAGGCAAGCAATTCTGAAGGAGGACGACGAGGCGGTGCTGAGTAGAGTGTGTGTGGTGGCTGATTATGGAGAGATCCTTGAGACGAGACATTTTAGTTATTTGAATTGCAGTGTTTAAGTTTATTCAAATTTCAAGTTCTTAATTCATGGAGATTATGGAGTAATTGAGTTTTGGATAGTTTTATATGCTAAATTTCTTAGAGTAAAGATTCCATGTCATTTCTTTTAGCATATATATTCCCATGATCGCATTAGATGAGTAAAAGTGTGAGTAGTTAGAAATATTGATACTTTGTTAGGGAAAAAGTGTTTGTGCCAAGATAGTATCAATTTTCCTTTCGAATTAAGTTTCATTGCTCAAATATGTTTAGGAAAGTTGCATTCACATTTCATGATGTTTTAGCAAGGTCATAGAACATGGATTTGGTGTTATAAAGTAATAGAAGCTAAGATTGGTACGATATCCATTGTTAAAGTTCATATGAACATGTTTAGTTTGTTTTCTTCCATAAAAGTCCTAAATTCAAGTTTATGGATTCGTTTGATTGGCTTAATTGTTTAGGAAACTGATATGGAGTATAGAAATGATGTTGTGGTTTGATATGGCTTGAAATTGAAGGAATGGTGGACTTGGGAAGCAAGGGGCCGAAACCTGTAAAAATAGGTTACAGCCGTATCAGTCGACTGATGACGTCATCAGTCGACTGGTACGGGCTGTTTTGGTTAGTAAGGCTGTTTTCAATGGGTTTTAACTACGAGATTGAGAAGGAAGTATGACATGGTATTATTATACATGATTGCTTAAGTTAGAATATAATTGTTAGCAGAATTTAAAAGAAAAAAAAAGATTTCCGCAATTTTCTTTAGTCATGTATAAGAGTTGAGAAGTAGAGAAAAGTAACGATCCGTCTAAAGGTAGAGAGAAGGCGGGTCGCTACAGGTGGTATCAGAGCAGTTCCCATTCTCCAGCATCACACACACATCAGCATCAACCTTGCCGTCTTCAAGTAAGAAAGCTTTAAGTTTCAGTTTTTCTATTGCTCCTTTACTTAACTTCAGTATAGAGAAATGCTTAAGTACTTACTCATATGTGCATAGAACAAGGAAGCATGTTTAATACCTTAGTATCACGGAATCATGTTTAATCCCTAGAATGGATATTAGAAAAATGCTTAAGTACTTACTTGATTTGCCCAAAAGTAAGTTTTGGGATTATGGCACGCAAGGTGCTTGATAAAAGTTTTGAGTAAGACCAAGGTCTTACTAAGCCCTAGAACGAGTTCTAGGACTAAGGAATGAGATAAGAATCAAGACCAAGGTCTTGTTGTATCCTAAAGCAAGTTTGGGAACATTACCATTAAGTGTTAAGTTATACATTTGAGGACGTCCTAGAAAGGCCCAAAACGAGGAGCAAGCTCCTAGAAGGCAAGAAGCGTACCTCATTCAGTAGGAGAAACTGAAGCCAGGGAACTTCCCAGGCACAAGCAAACCATGGGATGCTTAAGCATGGTTCAACACGTTGGAAAGAATAGTAGGGCTACTGGACTGGCATGAGGTAGAGAAGATAAAGTGTGCATCTTTCTGCCTTACGGGAGATGCTAGAATATAGTGGAAGAGAGTCAAGGCCAAGAGAAATGTCAGCCAGATGACATGGGCCGACTTCGAGACTGAGTTCTTCGAAGAATACTCTCACATGCAAGTAACCAACAAGCATTATGATGAATTCACGGAGTTCAGACAAGGAGAACTATCCGTGGATGAAGCAGTGAAGATGTTTAAGCGGTTAGCTCATCTGTGCCCAGAGCTAGTTAGCACAGAAAAAGAGATAGTTAGGCTAATGCTCAAGATGTTAAGGCCTGAGATAGCGTTGAAGGGGGGCTAGCGGTGTTGAGAGGCTGCAAACCTCCGAGGAACTAATAAGTAGTGCTTTGATCACTGAGCACTACTTAAACAGTATAAAGGCCACCAGAAAGGTTGAACGATGAAGTTCTTAACAACCTTACCGTCAGGGGAAGTAATGGCCTCTACTGAGAGGCTAAGGGCAGTATCAATCTAGATTTCCAACCGAAAGCTCTACAGTGACTCCTTAGTCCCTGAGATAAAGGATTACGATGTCATTTTAGGAATGGACTTCTTGAGCAAGTATAATGCTTCTATAGACTGCCGCAAGAAAAAGTCAAGTTCACACCAGAAGCAGAACCTTCGGTTGAGTTTATTGGAGACCCAAGGAGAAAGATAAATAGGTTCCTACCTACCTTACAAGCTCAGAGAATGTTAGAGAAGGGGTGCACTGGTTTCTAGCTCATATAGTGGATGTGAGTCAAGGAGAAGTATTGAAGAGAGAAGACGTGAGGGTAGTCTGTGACTATCCTGAGGTGTTTCCTGAAGAGTTACCAGGACTCCCTCCCAATCAGGAAATTGAGTTGAAATTGAGTTGGCCCCAGGAACCAACCCAATTTCGAAGGCACCCTATCGTATGTCTCCAGCAGAGTTGAAGGAATTACAAGAGCAACTCCAGGAGCTACTAGACAAGGGCTTCATTCGCCCGAGTCATTCACCCTGGGGAGCTCCTGTACTTTTCGTCAAGAAGAAGGATGGGTCTATGCGTCTGTGCATAGACTACAGAGCTCTGAACAAGGTGACCATCAAGAACAAGTACCCCCTTCCTAGAATAGATGATTTATTTGATCAACTCAAAGGGGCTACAGTGTTCTCGAAGATAGATCTACGTTCTGGGTATCATCAGCTGAAGGTTAAAGAAAGTGACATTCCCAGGACGGCTTTCAGGACAAGATACGGCCACTATGAATTTGTAGTAATGCCTTTTGGAGTAACCAATGCTCCAGCAGTCTTCATGGAGCTGATGAACCACATCTTCAGGGAGTATCTCGATAAATTCATCATTGTGTTTATTGATGATATTCTCATATACTCACAGACTCCAGAGGACCATGCTACACACTTGAGGATAGTGCTGCAGATCCTTCAGCAGGAGAAGCTCTATGCGAAATTCTCAAAGTGTGAGTTTTGGCTAAATCAGGTAACCTTCCTAGGTCACATTGTATCCAAAGAAGGCATTCAAGTTGATCCAGCCAAGATAGAAGCAGTCAGCAACTGGTGTAGACCCAAGAATGCCAGTGAGATCAGAAGCTTCTTAGGCCTGGCAGGATATTACAGAAAATTTGTGGAGGATTTTTCCAGGATAGCCTCTCCACTTACAGCCTTGACCAGAAAGAACAAGAAGTTTGAATGGTCAGATAAATGCGAGCACAGTTTTCTAGAGCTGAAGAAGAGATTGACCAGTGCTCCCATCCTGACTATTCCAGAGAGTGACAAGGCCTTTGACATTTACAGTGATGCATCCAAGATGGGCCTTGGAGCTGTCCTCATGCAAGATGGTAAAGTAATAGCATATGCCTCCAGACAGCTCAAGGACTACGAGAAGAATTACCCTACGCATGACCTTGAGCTAGCAGCTGTGGTCTTTGCACTGAAACTCTGGAGACACTACCTGTATGGAGTGCAGTGCAGAATCTTCACAGACTATCAGAGTTTGAAGTACTTCTTCACTCAGAAGGACCTGAATATGAGGCAGCGCAGGTGGCTAGAGTTGGTCAAAGATTATGACTGTGAAATCCTCTACCACCCAGGTAAAGCTAATAAAGTGGCAGATACACTGAGCAAAAAATCCTGTGCGGCACTGATGTCCTTATCATCACTGTCTCTACCACTTCAGAGAGAAATAAAGAATTTTGGAGTCGAGGTAATAATCGGGCAACTTTCTGCATTGACTCTAGAGTCAACCCTGCTTATAGATATACAAGAAAGCAAAGTCAAGACCCAGAAATCCAGAAGATCAAGCAGGGGATCCAGGAGGCAGAAAATTCAGAGTTTCGAGTATCGGATAGTGGCATACTCTATCTTGGAGACCGCCTTTGCGTCCCCAATGATGAGGAACTAAGGAAGAATATTCTAGAAGAGGCCCACAGTACCCCATACTCTATGCATCCTGGTTCTACCAAGATGTATCAAGATTTAAAGAAAAGATTCTGGTGGTCTGGACTCAAGCGAGACGTGGCCAGATATATCAGTACCTGCTTGACCTGCCAGAGAGTCAAAGCAGAGCACCAGAGACCAGGAGGAGTTCTACAGCCACTTCCCATTCCAGAGTGGAAGTGGGAAGAAATATCCATGGACTTTATCACAGGTCTTCCAAGAACCACCCATGGACACGATGCAATTTGGGTGATAGTGGATAGATTGACCAAGTCTGCCCACTTCCTAGCCATCAAGTTGTCGCATTCGGTAGAGCAGTTAGCACAGCTGTACGTGAAAGAAGTAATCAGACTTCACGGAGTTCCGAAGTCGATCGTTTCTGACAGAGATGGGCGGTTCATCTCCCATTTTTGGAGGTGTGTTCAGGACGCCCTAGGCACCAGACTTCAGTTCAGCACAGCTTTCCATCCCCAGACAGATGGACAAACAGAGAGAGTAAATCAGATTTTAGAAGACATGCTCAGGGCTTGTGCGTTGGACTTTAAGGGTAGTTGGTGTAAATTTCTGTGCTTAGCCGAGTTTGCCTACAACAATAGCTATCAGGCCACCATCAGGATGGCACCTTATGAGGCATTATATGGCAGGAAATGTAGATCACCCATATGTTGGCAAGAAGCTGGTGAGAAGAAAGAGATGGAGTCAGGACTAGACAGCCAGACTGAGCTTATAAATGAGACCACTCAGGCTATCCAGACGATCCGCCAGAGGATTGAGACTGCCCAGAGTCGACAGAAAAGTTATGCTGACACACGCCGTAGGCCACTTGAATTCCAAGTTGGAGATTCAGTATTTCTCAAGGTCGCTCCCATGAAGGGAGTGGTGAGATTTGGCAAGAAGGGCAAGCTAAGTCCTCGTTACATAGGACCCTACAAGATTATAAAGAGAGTTGGGAAGGTAGCCTATGAGCTGGACTTACCAGAGGAGATGTCAGCCATCCACAGTACATTTCATGTCTCTATGCTAAAGAAGTGTATTCACGACCCTAGCCAAGTGATTCAGCCTCAGTCAGTACAGATCCAAGAAGATCTTAGTTATGAGAGCAGACCGACACAGATAGTGGACAAAGCAGTTAAAAGATTAAGAAACAAAGAAGTGCCACTAGTGAAGGTCATCTGGCAGAATCAAAAGCATGAAGAGGCTACTTGGGAACGTGAGGACAGCATGAGAGAACGATATCCAGAATTATTTTAAGTTCGAGGACGAACTTTTTATAAGGTATGGGGGATTGTAACGCCCCAAAATTCCCATTTTTAGTTTTTAAAGTCCTTAGAATTATTTAGAAATGGTTTAGAAATATTCTAGATATTTTTAGGAATTTTTAGAGTATTTTTATGGAATTTTCCGAGTCCGTTTGGTATTTTTGGAAAAAGAAAAAGAAAAAAGGAAAAGTCAAAAATGGAAAAACCGAATAAGTGCAGCGGGTGGCTCGAACACGCGACCTCCACGAAACAGCAAGCGCACACAACCAGCCGGGCTAGGGTTTCAAGCACAGAAAAGGAAAGAATGATAGATATTTAATCTATAGTTAAGTTAATCCGAACCTTAAGTATAAATAGGTACTTAAAGAGAGTTGTTTTATTTTCTCTCAAACCCTCTCCCTCCCCAACAGCTGCGCCGACCCCTCTCCCTCTCCTCTCTTGTGCGCACGCAAACCAAGGTCAAGAGGGCCGGCCGAGACCCTTCTCCAAGAAATAATCCTATATTCGGGATCCCCGCGACGAGAGGAACGCGTAGACGTGAAGAATTCTTCGAGATCTTAAGTTTCTCCCGAGCTCTAGACCTCAATCTTGGTTGTAAGTCCAAGATATCAATGTAAGTACTGCTCACCTGCAGTAAGAGGCGGTTTTACCGCGAGAATTTCCTTTAAAAGTTTTTAAAAGAGAATTTTTCCTTTTTGCTTTAGTTCTTGCATATGATCTTAGTTTCTTATATGCTTGTATATGTTTGATAAGCACCCTATATGAGATTAGGGACCCAGAAAAGCTATGAGAAAAGAAAAGAAGATAAAGATAAGAAAAGAGAAGGCCAAGGCCTTAAGAAAAATCCCCAAAAGTCAAGACTTAGGGATTTTAGCACGCAAGGTGCTCCAGAAAATGCCAAGGCATTTACAGATAAGAAAGAAAAGAAAGAAAAGCTATTTTATTTTATAAGGCCAGTACCCGGCGTCCAAGGGCGTCGTTAAAGAAATCCAGGTGTCCAATTCCAAGGTCTTGGCCCTGGTAGACCAAGGTCTGCTCTATTAGGATTGGTGGCTCGCTACCCCAACCTTTTAGGGAACGCGCATGAGATGGTACTTACGTCTTCAGTGGATCCAAGTGATTATTATTTTCAAGTATATGCTTTAGCAAAGTTTTCGAAAGTTTCAGAAAGTTTTCAAAAGTTAAAGAATAGCTAAAGTTCCAAGTTGAGCCAAGAAAAGTAGATTGAGATTATTTATTGCTTGAGTATGCATGTTTTGAGTTATACATGTTCTTAGTTTTCTTTCAAGCATATTAGTATCTCATATGATTTTCATATTGTTCTAGAAGCATGTCTGCACATTTCGAGATTTTGTGAGCTAGATAGTACTTACTAAGCTTTTTGCTTATAGATGCATTTCCTCTTATTGCAGATAAAGGTAAAGGCAAGCAATTCTGAAGGAGGACGACGAGGCGGTGCTGAGTAGAGTGTGTGTGGTGGCTGATTATGGAGAGATCCTTGAGACGAGACATTTTAGTTATTTGAATTGCAGTGTTTAAGTTTATTCAAATTTCAAGTTCTTAATTCATGGAGATTATGGAGTAATTGAGTTTTGGATAGTTTTATATGCTAAATTTCTTAGAGTAAAGATTCCATGTCATTTCTTTTAGCATATATATTCCCATGATCGCATTAGATGAGTAAAAGTGTGAGTAGTTAGAAATATTGATACTTTGTTAGGGAAAAAGTGTTTGTGCCAAGATAGTATCAATTTTCCTTTCGAATTAAGTTTCATTGCTCAAATATGTTTAGGAAAGTTGCATTCACATTTCATGATGTTTTAGCAAGGTCATAGAACATGGATTTGGTGTTATAAAGTAATAGAAGCTAAGATTGGTACGATATCCATTGTTAAAGTTCATATGAACATGTTTAGTTTGTTTTCTTCCATAAAAGTCCTAAATTCAAGTTTATGGATTCGTTTGATTGGCTTAATTGTTTAGGAAACTGATATGGAGTATAGAAATGATGTTGTGGTTTGATATGGCTTGAAATTGAAGGAATGGTGGACTTGGGAAGCAAGGGGCCGAAACCTGTAAAAATAGGTTACAGCCGTATCAGTCGACTGATGACGTCATCAGTCGACTGGTACGGGCTGTTTTGGTTAGTAAGGCTGTTTTCAATGGGTTTTAACTACGAGATTGAGAAGGAAGTATGACATGGTATTATTATACATGATTGCTTAAGTTAGAATATAATTGTTAGCAGAATTTAAAAGAAAAAAAAAGATTTCCGCAATTTTCTTTAGTCATGTATAAGAGTTGAGAAGTAGAGAAAAGTAACGATCCGTCTAAAGGTAGAGAGAAGGCGGGTCGCTACAGCTCTGGCGGGAGTAGTTGTATGAGAAGTTCAGCAAATGTGCTTTCTGGTTTTTCTTCTGTGGGTTTTCTCGGACACGTTGTTTCCAATAGAGGTATCTCCGTAGATCCCCAGATGATCGAAGCTGTCACTAGTTGGGAGCATCCTAAGTCAGTTCAGGAGATGCGCAGTTTTCTCGAATTAGCTGGTTATTATCGAGATTTGTTGAGGGATTTTCCAGCATTGCTTCCCCGTTGACACGTCTGACCAGAAAAGGCATGAAATTTGTTTGGATAGAGGCCTACGAGACCAGTTTTAAGGAGCTCAAGCGGTGATTGGTGTCTGTGCCTGTTTTGGTGTTATTTCAGGCGAGGACAGTTTCATACTCTATACTGACGCATCACATCAGGGTTTGAGGTGCAGTTTTGATGCAGTATGGATAGGTAGTCTCTTATGCTTCTCGTCAGCTGAAGGAGCATGAGAAGAATTATCCAGTTCACAACTTAGAGCTTGCAGCCATTATTTTTGCACTGAAGATATGGAGGCATCATCTCTATGCCGTCACATTTGAGATTTTCACGGATCATAAGAGCCTCAAGTATTTATTCACTCAGATGGAGTTGAATCTTCGTCAGAGAAGATGGATGGAATTTCTGAAGGATTATGACTGTACCATTAGCTATCATCCAGGAAAAGCTAATGTGGTTGCGGACGCATTGAGGAGAAAATCCTGGAGTGTTCTGGCTTGTCACCGGGTTACAGTCACATACTTAGTTCAGAGCTTCTTAGAGTTGGGACTGGAGGAGCAGGATCAGACAGAGAAAAGGTTGTTGGTGACTATGGTTGCTCAGTTTTCGATCAAGACGAGGATCAGAGAGGCTTAGGCTAGTGATCAGCATCTCCAGTTCCTAGGCAGCGGGATAGCCTCAGAGCAGCAGACTGACTTTACACGAGATGACGAGGGTATTCTATATTTCCGAGGGAGATTATGCGTACCTAAATCACATCCGGTCATGGATGAGTTGCTTTAGGAGGCTCATAGATCTCGATTTGCTATACATCTTGGTGGAACCCGTATGTACCGAGATCTGAGACGTTCCTACTAGTGGAACGGTATGAAGAAAGACATCACGAATTTTGTTGTTAGATGTCTAGTGTGCCAGCAGGTGAAGGCCGAGCATCAGAGACCTGTTGGATTACTTCAGAAGATCCCTATTTCTAAGTGGAAATGGGAGCACATCACTATGGATTTCGTTGTGGGATTACCAAGGTCTCGAATAAGACACGATGCGATTTGGGTGATCGTTGATCGATTAACCAAATCCGCTCATTTCTTGGGGATTCAGAGGATAGATTCACTAGACAAGCTGGAAGAGTTGTACTGCCATGAGATTATCAGGCTACACGGTGTTCCTCTGAGCATCATATCAAACAGAGACCCGCGTTTCACTTCGCAGTTTTGGCAGAGTTTGTAGTAGGCTATGGGTACCGAGCTTCGATTCAGTACAACCTTTCATCCGCAGATGGATGGACAGTCAAAGCGTACCGTTCAGACGCTAGAGGATTTATTGAGATCATGTGTTATGGATTTTGGAGGCAACTGGGAGGATCACCTGCACTTGGTTGAGTTTGCCTACAATAATAGCTATCATTCGGCTATTCAGATGACACCCTTTGAGGCGTTGTATGGTAGGGCTTGCAGGACACCCATCCTCTGGGAGGAGGATGGGGAATCTCAGTTTCTAAGACCTCAGAGTATTCAGCGTGAATCAGAGCTAGTCCGTATCATCAGACGCCATCTGTCAAAGGCTCAGGATCGTCAGAAGAGTTATGCAGATCGAAGACGCACACCCTTGGAATTCTCCGTAAGCGATCACGTGTTCTTACGGGTATCACCCACGAAAGGGGTGAAGCGGTTTGAGTTGTGAGGTAAGCTAGCTCCACACTACATTGGGCCTTTCTAGATTTTGGAGCGGTAGCTTATCGTCTGGTTGTACCACCGTCTTTGGCTGGAGTTCACGATGTGTTTCATGTTTCCATGTTGAGAAAATATGTACCAGATCCTACATATGTTTTATCGGAGGTGCCGGTCACACTTCAGCCAGACGCGACCTACGAGGAGGTGCCTATGTGGATTTTGGACCGTAAGGAGCATCGGTTGAGGAACAAGACAGTTCGGTTGGTTAAAGATTGTTGGCAACACCACTCTGATAAGGAAGCTATTTGGGACCTCGAGGATACGATCAGAGCTCGCTATCCTCATCTATTTACATGAGGTGCGTATGGTTGATTTTTCATTCAGTATTTATGTTATATATGGGTTGTTGGTATCTGTTGTTGTTGACTAGTACCTGTTGTGGTTGACTAGTATCTGGTTGTGGTTTATGTTGGGATCTTCCGACGACATAAACAAAAACCCGCAGTGGAAACAAGATCCCTCGAGCGATCCATGCGAATGAAAACTCGTATATAGCCGATCTACAGCTACTTATCTTATAGATATACCTTTGATGCGTGCCCTTTCGTTTATCCCGCTCGTCCAAGGTACGCCGGATCTCTTACACGTTCAAGAGTCCGTGCCTCTATGCATATCCACACGAACACAATCTCTCAACTTTGGAGAAGAACTACCTTAGTTGTGCTAGCAACTTGAGGTAGTTCGTAGAGACACCAAGAACCCCAAAATAGGATTTCGGCCAAAGAGGGAGAAGAGGAGGAAGAGAGGAAGGGAAAAAGACTCAGCCTTCATCCAAATGACAAGAAACACTTTATACTCATCCCATGAATATGAAGAGGTTTTTGTCCCTTTATCTTCCCTTCATTAAAGCCAATAAAGAGCACATCTTCTCATGTGGCTCTTCAACTTCTCTCCATTCAATGAAGAGAGACTTATTCTCTTCCTTTATTATTAATTCATTAAACACTTTAATGAATTAATATCTCATCCAAATGTGGTTGAGTCTAATCTAAATGAGTCTAACTCAAATTAGATCTCAATCAATTCAATCAATTCAATCCAATTGGATTCACTTGAGTCTAACTCAATCAATTCAATTCGGATCAAATCTTAGTCAAACTAAGATCAATCAATCTCCGAAGCATCGTGTCCTTAGTGTGTGACCCAATAGGTTCTCGTAATGTTGGCAATGTGCTTAAACCACTTTAGACACATAAGCAATGAGAGACATCTAACAATGCATCATTGCTACCCAAGTAACAAGAAAAGTCGAGATCTGACTTAACCTCCGTGACTATGACAATGTATGACCTTGTCCTTCTATCCTTAATATCTAGATTGACCAATGAGGCATAGACTGTGTTATCCTCGATCATTCTTTGTGTTTCTTGATCCCCAAGTAGACTCACTCAAACAAATGAGCTCAATATCTCATACTGACTCATTTGAGCATGGTCATGCGTTTTAGCAGCCTTACTAGGTCAAAGGCCCCACAGATATCACTCTCGTCATATGGGAGGGATAGATCCCATCTACATCGCTCACATCCCTCCGCATAATTCATTATATACCCAGTGATCGCCTTTATAGTCCACTCTGTTACGGGTGACGTTTGACGATACCAAAGTACATAACTCCTTATGTAGGGAACCGTAGTGACCTCAGGTCTAAGGACTATTCAAACTAATAGTCACATGAGAAAGTTTATAACACTCATATGACAATCTATGAAACTTTCTCATGACGGGTCAATTCAGTACACATTCTCTAATGTATACCCATGTGTCAACTTGATATCACATATCCATGACTTGTGAGCTCAAGTCATCTATTGACCTACATGCATTAATATTGTCCTTGAATATTAATGCTTGACTAGGAATGATTTATTGTAGTGTTCTCTATATTATCTCACTATCGATTCAACCAATCGATATGATGTAAATAAGAACCTACTACCCAAGGACATTATTATACTTAGTTATTGTTGGATCGAGAAACACGATAGAGGGGGGGGGTGAATATCGTGAAAACATTTTCGGATAAGACTTAAGAGAAAATACGGAGCGGAATTAAAAACAAACACGAGAAACACAAGTATTTTTTACTTGGTTCGGAGTTGCGGTCGGCTCCTACTCCAAGACCCACGGCCCTTGACCGTTTACTGCGGGCAATTATATAATAGCGCAAAGATTTACAGAATTTTGATACAATAGTAGTGCAGTAAATAAACGAATACACTTTTCGTTACCGACACCCGGTGTGGATCGCACTTTGGAGCAGAGGGTCGTCGTCGGCGCTGGAATGTCGAGATCGGAGTTTGCCGGAGCAGCGCGCTTGAATGAAAAGCGTAGAGGCGTTGGAAAGTTGTGTTTTTGAAGCCTAGGGGTCGAGCCCCTTTTATAGTGCTCCTAGGGGCGCCTGATTCGCCGGGGGCGCTGATGGACCCAAACTAGGTGTCACAAATATGAGTCTCAAAATTTAGATATGTGTAAAGCTGGAAACCCTTTTTGCTAACAAAGAATAAAATGTAGTAAAGGGACCACAGGTCGTATTTTTCCTAGGGCTAGTGAGGGTTGTTTGGTTCAAGCTCGAGTTTATGTGTCGTCAAATGATTTTGGGTTTCAAGTAAGAATTGGGTTTGGTTTCAATTAGAAATGAAATCGCAATGAAAAGTAAAGAAACTTAGCTATGGAACTTAACCCAAGTAATTCAACCAATGAACTCAAACAATTGGGAGCTTAATTGCAACTTAGCCTAATTTGGAAAACCAATCTGATATAAAATCAAACCAATTTCGATTGTTACTAATGCAATGAACTTCTTCAGGAATTATTACTCCAAACAAACCAAATGCAAATCAATCTTCAACCAAACTGATACAAAATCAATGCCAAGACTTTACTTGATATAAAGTGCAAGCCATTTACAAACTTGATACCAAAATGAGAAAACTGATGTGCCAAAGATTAAAACTAACTGCAGAAATTAAAGCTGATCAACTCAGATTAAAACTAATCAATTCACTTGGAAAACAAAGCTCTTAATGAAGTGTTATGCATGAATGAAGGGTAAAACTCAGAACTGAAGGCAGCAATTCAGCAATGAATCTAGATGTAGAATTGAAATGGAGAAATTCAGTCATGGTCCGAATGCAGAAACATGAATTCAGAAACAATTCATTGATACACAGAAACTGATGCTTAGACATTAGACCGATAAGTTCAGATACAATTCATGTTTCTGCAGAAACAATCCATGAATGCCGCAACAATTCGAATGTAGAGCAGGAATGCAGTAATTCAGAATCAAACTATTGCAGGTTAATTCAGATGCAGAGTCTAATAGATTGAACTGAATTCGAATGCCCTAATCTAGTTCAGACAAGATACAACAAAAGCTAATGCTTCTCTTGACACAAACTTCAGCAACTACAACTAATTTCTGCAGAAATGAAACAGACTTGCAGAGATGGAACTGACTTTTGCAGAAACAAACTGATACGCATCAATTTAAACCAAATGCAGAAATTGATTTCAGTGCTTTGTAAATGAGATAAGTTACAATGCAAATTCAAAAGATAAACTAGAACTAGCTTGATATAAAAATGCAGAATCAATAACTGAACTTGCTGAAAGGAAATTGATACGCAGGGGAGAAAACCATTGATACACAACTAATAAAACCAAGTGCAGAAATTAAATTCATTAACTATGTTAATGAAACGAACTTCAAGGTGAATTCAGAAGATAAAACGAAGCTAGCTTGATACAAACATCCAGAAACTGAAAATACAAACTGATACGCAGTGAAGAAACTGTTATGCTGAGATTGGGCTGATACGCAAGAAATGAAACCAGAATTGAACTGAAATTTCAACTATTGTTCACTAAACAAACTCCCTAACTGATTACCTTGCAGAATGAAACCTAATAATGGCTGGAACAATTCAGAAATGAAAACGAAACAGCTGATACAAATATAAAACATAAATGAATTGCAGAAATTGAAATTACAGCTAAAAACAGAATTACATTAAGAAAACTAACTTCAATCTCTTCCCTTAGCTCAAGATCCTCTTGCCGTCACACAAGAGTGGGCCTCGAACCCCTCAACTCCACAAATCATCTGAAAAATCTGTCTATGTATCGAATCAAACTCAAATATGCTCAAGTCTAAAAAAAACCATTCGATCTCTTCGATCTCGCTATGTAGGTTCGCGATGATGATTTGGAGATGATCAGAACCAGCCAGAGGACCCTCCGGCTAGCTCAAATGGATGGGAAGTGGCACCAAACGAGATCCAATCAACCGAATGATAGATATGAAGAAACCCTCATTCATCTCTATTTTTGAGCAAATTGGAGCTGAAATCTTCATGGCAACAACATTCCGACGATCTAGATCTCGATCCAAGAATGAAAACGAAGCGGTCACACCCTCCACTGTAGAAAATTGGAATAAAAACAGTAGAAAATGCAAAGAAAATGAAGCTGGCAGCTAAGCTCGACGAAGACACAAGACTGTGCTCGGGAGCTGATCAGCTGTTTATATAGTTAAGCAGTGGACGGTCTAGATTAACTCAACTCCATCCAACGGTTGATCTTTATCCGATCTGAACCAAAACTTCCAGATGTTGATCAGGGGTCAGGATCTGCCTCTCAGTAGCTCAGATCTTCCAGATTTGCAACGGATGGTTCAGATCAACCTGATCTTTGAATGGACGATCTAGATCCTTCTGAGCTTATCCAACGGTTGAACGATCTCTGATTTGGATGAAACAACTAGATCTTGATCTGAATACTTGATTAGCCCTAACCCCAGCTCGGATTGCCTCAAAAGTTCCCGGTGGCTCAGATCTAGCCATTTTTGAATCGGACGACCCATATTAATCAAATTCTTGATCACTCGATCCAGTCCACTTCTGACTCAAGTTTGACCCAGCATGACCTAGGTCCATGATCCTTCCAAGCCTATAAAAAATAGATTCACAATTTAATGCCAAAATATTTCAAATGTGGCAAGATTTGCAATAAAACCCAAAAATAGAATAAATTCATAAAACCTAGGATAAATTCAATATTAAGCAAGTAAAATATGGGTCAAACATGGATTTTAGAATATGAAATTATCAACAAAATAATACTTATCTGTTGGTGCAAGTTGCATCAATGATGTTCTTCTTTAAGTGTTTTAATGTTTGACAATACACTTATGTCAGGGATATAATTGAACAGACAAAGGGGAGCAAAGGAGAAGTAACCTAAGTTGAAGAAATGTCCTAGTTAACCTAGGTATTAAAACCCTAAGACCTAGCGAAGGGCTGCTAGGCACCTAGCAAAGGGCTGCTAGGTATCATAACCCTAAGACCTAGCGAAGGGCTGCTAGGCACCTAGCGAAGGGCTGCTAGGTATCGTAACCTTAAGACCTATTGAAGGGCTGCTAGGCACCTAGCGAAGGGATGCTAGGTATTGAAACCCCAAGACCTAGTGAAGGACTGCTAGGCACCTAGCGAAGGGCTGCTAGGTATCGAAACCCCACGACCTAGCGAAGGACTGCTAGGCACCTAGCGAAGGGCTGCTAGGTATCAAAACCCCAAGACCTAGCGAAGGGCTGCTAGGCACCTAGCGAAGGGCTGCTAGGCATAGAAGACCTAGCGAAGGGCTGCTAGGCACTTAGCGAAGGGCTGCTAGGCATAGAAGACCTGGCGAAGGATGCTAGGCACCTGGCGAAGGATTGCTAGGTAATGAAGTCTTGGTCCAACGGACTGAGCAACTTAGCTGAGCGATGACTAAGGACAGGAGTAGAGACGGGTCGGGGTTCGGGCGTCTCGAGATCCGGAGTAATCGGAGGCTAAGCAAAAGTCCACCCGAAGGGCTGGGTGGCAACTGTCTCCTGAAAGGAGTAGGTGAAGGGTGAGTTCTCGGGGATAGGAACTCGTGCCGATTTGACCTAGGGTTTCGTGCAAATCCGAAGTCCGAACCCCCAGCCAAAGCTAAAAACAGTGTTATGATGAAGCAGGCTGAACAGGTGTCAAGTGGGGCGCCCGGAGCGTCCGGGGCGCCCTGGTTCAAAGCTGTTTTTGCAGTTTCGAGTCGAAACACAGGATAAGCCTTCACAGGAGCGCCCGGAGAGTCCGGGCGCCCTGGTCAAAGGTCTTATCAGCTGCGGCGAGGTCGGCGCATGGATAAGATTTGACCGAGTCTTCCGGGGCGCCCCCAGCGTCCAAGGCGCCCCCAGGAGGCCTATATAAGGGGCTTCGACCCCTCTGCTTCAATAACGCCTTCCAAGATCGATTCCAAGCATTCTGACCGACGACAACACGCTAGAGATGAAGCTCTACGACCGGGAGGCTCCAGGAGGAAGTGCGCGGCACTTCGGAGGTCCAGATCGGCCAAGCTTCAGACTTTGTCTTGTTGGTTTGCTGTTATTTAATTCTGTACTTACTTTACTATATTTGTTATTGTGATCTTACACTGTAAGTCAGGTTTCTCCGCCTCCAGAAAGTCCAGGAAGGAGACCAATAGTGGACGGGCGTTCCCGTGCATAGGCCTTGGATGTACTGACCCTGGGGGGTCGGGAACCAAGTAAAAATCCGCTGTGTCCTTTGCTTTGCTTTTGTTAGTTCTATCTATTTTCCGCTGCGCTACTAATATTCTAAGTCTAGAAAGAATGAAGTTTTATAAAGAATTCCGAAAGATTTTTGAATGATCGATATTCACCCCCCCTCTATCGACGGCACCGGTCCTACATTATCAACTCCCCCACACTTAAGCTTGAGTGTCTCATGAAAACTACTAAGTATGTATCCCCTAGATTTTCTCAAACATAAATAAAAGCAATTGAAAAGAAATTACCTAAGGTTGTCAATTCCCAAAAAATCTAAGCTCTATGGATTAGTATCTCGTCCTTAAATCAACAACTTAGCCTTTTCATCCTTCGTGATTCATTGAGATGAATTTAACTCACTAGCCTTTCAAGGGAAATTTTTGGTGGCTCCCTTCTTGAGTTCTAAATTCATGATGAAAGTGGAGCTCACTCAAACACAAATGCTTTTTGCACTACCATAGGCTTGCTTGTTATCTACTCTCCACCATTATTCATGATTAGAATCAACATCTATAAAAGTTTATTCAAACAAGTGAAAGACATATGAAATGGTAGAAATGAAGTAAAAACTAAGAAAATAGCAAAATTGATGAAGGTGAAGACTTGAATGCTCAAGGATATTTTCGATGCACTTTGCCCTCTTTACAGTCCTCTAGTGGAGTCAAAAGTGTGGTGGAGTAAGACTTTGGCATTGCCCTTCAAAAATTTGATGAAAATATCTCATTAGTTCCTTTGTGCCAATTTTACTCTTGCGGGTCAACCTTGCTTCTCTTCCCTTTTCTTTTCTGATATTTTTGCTTTTTTTTTTATAATCCTCTAGCAAAGTCAGACTTGTAGTGGGGCAAAGAATTTGATTCGGATGAGAGAAACTTCACTTGCTTCATGGTGTGCCACTTTGTTTCTCTTTTTTTTCTGATTTTTTTTTTATCTTTGCTCTCTAATCTTCTAATTGTTCAATTGAAACTCTTCGGCCTTGAATTTGTATCATTGGAACTTGAAACATTAAATGACAATTAGGAAGTTAGATGCTCCAAATATAATCTTCACTAACCACTCTTGCAACTTCCTTTTGATACCTATCCTTTACAAGTTGGCACACTTCTTTAAATTTTTTTTTCCTTCCTGTTTCAAGTCTCAGCTCCACGACATTACTTTTCAGAACTTGCATTTCTCTGATTTCTCAAAGCATTTAACATCAATAGTAGTGGAGAGTTTAAATGCTTCACTAAATGAATTGCTACACTCCTTTCTTCCTTTAGCCACGACACTTCACTGCAAGTTTCTGTTTTTTTTTCTGAGAATCCAATCAGCCTTCTTCTTCTGATCAGTAATGATTGTGCTCAACAATTTCTAGCATGTTCATGTACTCAATTCCCGAATGCATAGCCTAAACAAACCAATTTCAGTTTCAAGTTGATACAAAACTGTTTTTGTGGTATCACAATTTAAGTCCTTCTTGTATTTCAATTCTGAATTTTTCCAATACATGTTCAACAACACTTCTTCAACAGATTTCATCATCTTGCAGCTTACTTCGAACTCAGCTTGTATCATTCAGCAACTCCAAGTCAACTGTCTCAGATTCCAGTTTTTCTCTCTTCGTTTTTTTTTCATTTAAAGTGCTTGCAATGCAGTTCAGCTTCAGCTCTATTTTTGTTCAGCCTTTTTACAGCCTTTATTCAGCCTTAATTCAGACTTCTGACTTTGTACAACTGCAATTCAGCTTCTTGCAGATTGTTTCTAATTTGTATTAACTTCCATAATTCCTGATCCAAACCTTGCTAACCAAATCATGCTTCACAGATTTTTTTTTTCTCTTTTGGCACAAAATTTCTCACTTGCGTGCCACTTGACTTTGTTTTGTTTTTTTTTCTTTTCTTCAGCCAAATAATATGATGGTTGCAATGAGAGAACCACTTCTCCTCCAGTTCATAACTCAATTCCCACTTATTCTTGATACCAAGCTCCACTCAATTGGGCAAAATTTTTTTTTTTGAAATGAAGTGAATCCTTGATAAAAATTGATTCCAAAACACTAACCACCTCCCCCACACTTGATCTTTTGTCCGTCTCGGGCAAAGTAACATCAAGAAACATCCCAAACAAACAAATCCATGGAAAAGTATGGTTAAGAGTAGGAAGTATGGAAAGGAAAATAGAATAAACTTGATAATTGCCAAAATTTGATATGGAAAGGAAAATAAATTGATTAGCCTCTATATATGTGATCCAATCATAGAAATATGATTTTGAATGAACATAAGCAAGTTCTAGAGTACAATCACATATGTGTGTCACAAAAAATAAGGCTAATTCTCACTAGGCACAAATAATTCATCTCAAGACATCAATTTAGAATCTAAAGCCAAGTAGTACTCAAGCATCCAAGAATTCATCCATTAGCTCAAACCTCATGTTTTAACATCCAAATTTAATTTATTTTCAAGAGATTCTAAAATGACATGAAGACAACCTAGAGGGATACATTTATTCCTAGTCATGCAAGAAACAAATTTCCAAGAAGACTAACATGGTATCTACAATGACTCCTATGCATTCTACTCTATTCACGCATTTATTAGCAAGGACTCAATTTAAAAGAAAATTCTACTTCTAGAAAACATAAAAATGAAACATGCAACGAAAGAAAATGCAAGAAAGAACAAACTCCCTTTTATTTCTGGCGGTCGGAGTCTATCAAGAAATAACCTCCATCGTGGTAGTGGAGGAGTATAGGTAGTTGAGAGAGCTTCCTTTATTTGATCAATGTCATGGTACATGGCTCCCCCACACTTGAACTTTAGAGAAAAATGTTCAGGTGGCCGTAGACGATTAAGGTACAACATCCATTTTAGAGGTGGAGTGCTATGAATTAAAGTAAGATCTACTCCTCCCTCTTGATGCCTTTTGAGAGTCCTTCCAGGAGGTTGGAGTCTGTTCAGATGGAGCACCCACTCCAGAAGTCTTCTGGACCTTGCAAAACCATGTAATACCTCTCTCAAGCGTGCAAGGTAAGATAGAAGTGTAATACCATCAATCTCTACATAGAATGTATCCATAAATGCATCACATCCAATTAAATCAATTTTTGGTACCTCAACGAGTTTTTCACAATTAATATCCACCAAAGGTATATCAAGAAACTTATCACCCCCCATGAAATTTATTTTGGATACTTCAATGGAATTTTCACAATTATTTCCCACCAAGGATGTATCAAGTAATGCATTACAACCAATGAAATCAACTTTAGGTACCTCTATCGAATTTTCACAAATAGTTTCTACATAAGGTATATTAAGAAATGTTTCACAGCCAATAAAATCAATCTCGGGTACCTCCATAAGTTTTTCACACTCAACTTCAACATAAGATATAGAAAGAGATTCATTATAATAAACAACATCAATTTGAGGCACTTCTAAAAATTTTCCACAACCCATATCTACAAAAGATGTATCAAGTAATTCACCACATTCAACACTAGGTACCTCTATGGATTTTTCACAATCAAATTCTACAAAGGATATATCAAGAAATTCATCACAGACAATAATTTCAGTTTGAGGTACCTCTATTGATTTCTCCAAAGAAATAGGAGGAATACTTACCTGATCGTGCTGAAAAATACCTGGAGATTCTCCAAAAGTAGATGTATCCATGGCTTCCTCCTGGTCAAGTACAGGTTCCATCTCAGGATCAAATTCTGGTGGACACTCAACTGGAACAGGTGATTCTTGGGTTCTTGCTTCCACCATGCAAGTCCCTACACTT
Source organism: Boesenbergia rotunda (assembly GCA_024364735.1). NCBI lineage: Eukaryota > Viridiplantae > Streptophyta > Magnoliopsida > Zingiberales > Zingiberaceae > Boesenbergia > Boesenbergia rotunda. Next base: position 189,269 of record JAGFNQ010004019.1, on the reverse strand, counting down.
CCATGCTGATCTTTTGACTCTTCTAATGTATTAGTCAATGAAGGTGGTCCCTGGGGCTCTGTGCAATCCCCTACACCTGTAGAATCATCTCCCATGCATGCTTCTTCAGTAATATCTGCCACAACAATATTAAAAAAATTAGGACCATCAATAACACTATCATCACAAAATAAGAGATGAGAAGGGTCCTGTAATGCTTTAGAATCTTCTTCTTGAGCTGAAAAATCTGGAAATGAATTTTGAAGAAGAATCTCAGGAGGTAAAACTGCTGTAGGTGTCCTGACTTTGATGCTTTCTTCTTCTTCTACTACCAAATTTGCAAGATCACTTGAAGAAGGACTTGGCCATGCACTAGGGTCACCTTGAACTGATATAAAATCAACTCCGGGGCTGTCTTGAATGGGAAAATGGGATGCTGGAAATTTTTCAGGAAATTCGGCATTTGGAGTGTTTAAACTTGACACAACCTCTTCATTCCCCAAAGTTAGATCACAATCATGCCCCTCAGAATTAAGAGTAGCTTGAGAAGGTACTTGTCCTGATATTTGAGCTTTTATTTGATTCATTTGATCAACCAATTGTCCAAGGCGTCTTCCGATGTCTTGAAGCTTTTGTTGTTCTTGAAATGTGACATAAGGTTGCTGAAAATCAAGAGTAGGCTGTGCATTTTGAAATTGGAGCTGTTGTTGTAAAATTTGTTGAAGCATCTCTTCTATCCTTTGTTGTTGAGCCTCATTCTCATTAGGATTCTCAAAGCCTCCTTGATTGGTGTGGAACTCCTGTTGGTCTTGAAATTTAGCATAAGGCTGCTGAAGACCATGAATAGGCTGTGAATTCTAAAAATCAAATAGTTGGGCTGATAGGAGGGCTGAAATTGTTGCTGAAATGGCTGATAATTAGGCTGGAATGATGGTTGAACTTGCTGAGAATTATAGCCTTGAAAATTCTGATTTTGAAATGGGAATGGTTGTGGTGAAGATTGAAACTGAGTGGGCTGAAAACTCTGATTTTGTGGCTGGAAATTCTGGTTGCAAGGTTGAAATTGCTGTGGAAATTGATATGGTTGCTGGAAATTCAAATTATCTTGGTACCCTTACTGAATTCCTTGAAAAGGTGATTGATTTTGTTGATAGGGTTGCTGAAATTGGGGCTGGAATTGCTGAATTGGTTGCTCAAAACTCTGGAATTGTGGCTGCAAAAACTGATTTGTTTGTTGAAAATTCGCATAGGACTGTTGGAAATCTTGATTTGGTGGCTGATTGAAAGGTTGGTTCTGCTGAAAGTTTGAATCGGGCTGCTGAAAGTTTGAATCGGGCTGCTGAAATTGTTGGAAAGATTGACATTGTGGCTGCCCTTGATGAAATTGATAGTTTGGTTGCTGAAAATTTGAATGGGATTGCTGAAAATATTAGTTTTGCTTCTGAAACTGTTGACATGACTTCTGGTAAGTAGATGAATGATTGTTGGATCCTTGTTGGATCACATGCTTCACCCAAAACTTTAACTCTGACAGTGCACTTTTGATCTCTGAATGTTCTGTTGAAAACATTTTGATCTTGCAGCCCTGTCACAAAATAAACAAGAAAAATGGCAGCAACCGTATACAAAAGAAAAAGCAAAAGAAAATAGAATCAAATGATATGTCCATAAGCACACAAGCAAAAATCAAACAAACTCGACTAGTAGTTCCCTGGCAACGGCGCAAAAAATTTTGATGGCCCGAACTAGGTGTCACAAATATGAGTCTCAAAATTTAGATATGTGTAAAGCTGGAAACCCTTTTTGCTAACAAAGAATAAAATGTAGTAAAGGGGCCACAGGTCGTATTTTTCCTAGGGCTAGTGAGGGTTGTTTGGTTCGAGCTCGAGTTTATGTGTCGTCAAATGATTTTGGGTTTCAAGTAAGAATTGGGGTTGGTTTCAATTAGGAATGAAATCGCAATGAAAAGTAAAGAAACTTAGCTATGGAACTTAACCCAAGTAATTCAACCAATGAACTCAAACAATTGGGAGCTTAAATGCAACTTAGCCTAATTTGGAAAACCAATCTGATATAAAATCAAACCAATTTCGATTGTTACTAATGCAAAGAACTTCTTCAGGAATTATTACTCCAAACAAACCAAATGCAAATCAATCTTCAACCAAACTGATACAAAATCAGTGCCAAGACTTTACTTGATACAAAGTGCAAGCCATTTACAAACTTGATACCAAAATGAGAAAAACTGATGTGCCAATGATTAAAACTAACTGTAGAAATTAAAGCTGATCAACTCAGATTAAAACTAATCAATTCACTTGGAAAACAAAGCTCCTAATGAAGTGCTATGCATGAATGAAGGGTAAAACTCAGAACTGAAGGCAGCAATTCAGCAATGAATCTAGATGTAGAATTGAAATGTAGAAATTCAGTCATGGTCCGAATGCAGAAACATGAATTCAGAAACAATTCATTGATACACAGAAACTGATGCTCAGACATTAGACCGATAAGTTCAGATACAATTCATGTTTCTGCAGAAACAATCCATGAATGCCGCAACAATTCGAATGTAGAGCAGGAATGCAGTAATTCAGAATCAAACTATGGCAGGTTAATTCAGATGCAGAGTCTAATAGATTGAACTGAATTCAAATGCCCTAATCTAGTTCAGACAAGATACAACAAAAGCTAATGCTTCTCTTGACACAAACTTCAGCAACTACAACTAATTTCTGCAGAAATGAAACAGACTTGCAGAGATGGAACTGACTTTTGCAGAAACAAACTGATACGCATCAATTTAAACCAAATGCAGAAATTGATTTTAGTGCTTTGTAAATGAGACAAGTTACAATGTAAATTCAAAAGGTAAACTAGAACTAGCTTGATATAAAAATGCAGAAGCAATAACTGAACTTGCTGAAAGGAAATTGATACGCAGGAGAGAAAACCGTTGATACACAACTAATAAAACAAGTGCAGAAATTAAATTCATTAACTATGTAAATGAAACAAACTTCAAGGTGAATTCAGAAGATAAAACGAAGCTAGCTTGATACAAACATCCAGAAACTGAAAATACAAACTGATACGCAGTGAAGAAACTGTTATGCTGAGATTGGGTTGATACGCAAGAAATGAAACCAGAATTGAACTGAAATTTCAACTATTGTTCACTAAACAAACTCCCTAACTGATTACCTTGCAGAATGAAACCTAATTAAGGCTGGAACAATTCAGAAATGAAAACGAAACAACTGATACAAAGATAGAAACAGAAATGAATTGCAGAAATTGAAATTACAGCTAAAAACAGAATTACATTATGAAAACTAGCTTCAATCTCTTCCCTTAGCTCAAGATCCTCTTGCCGTCACACAAGAGTGGGCCTCGAACCCCTCAGCTCCACAAATCATCAGAAAAATCTGTCTATGTATCGAATCAAACTCAAATATGCTCAAGTCTAAAAAAAACCATTCGATCTCTTCGATCTCGCTATGTAGGTTCGCGATGATGATTTGGAGATAATCAGAACCAGCCAGAGGACCCTCCGGCTAGCTCAGATTGATGGAAAGTGGCACCAAACGAGATCCAATCATCCGAATGACAGATATGAAGAAACCCTCATTCATCTCTATTTTTGAGCAAATTGGAGCTGAAATCTTCACGGCAACAGCATTCCGACGATCTAGATCTCGATCCAAGAATGAAAACGAAGCGGTCACACCCTCCACTGAAGAAAACTGGAAGAAAAACAATAGAAAATGCAAAGAAAATGAAGCTGGCAGCTAAGCTCGGCGAAGACGCGACACTGTGCTCGGGAGCTGATCAGCTGTTTATATAGTTAAGCAATGGACGGTCTAGATTAACTCAACTCCATCCAACGGTTGATCTTTATCCGATCTGAACCAAAACTTCCAGATGTTGATCAGGGGTCAGGATCTGCCTCTTAGTAGCTCGGATCTTCCAGATTTGTAACGGATGGTTCAGATCAACCTGATCTTTGAATGGACGAACTAGATCCTTCTGAGCTTGATCCAACGTTTGAACGATCTCTGATTTGGATGAAACATCCAGATCTTGATCTGAATACTTGATTAGCCCTAACTCCAGCTCGGATTGCCTCAAAAGTTCCCGGTGGCTCAGATCTAGCCATTTTTGAATCGGACGGCCCATATTAATCGAATTCTTGATCACTCGATCCAATCCACTTCTGACTCAAGTTTGACCCAGCATGACCTAGGTCCATGATCCTTCCAAGCCTATAAAAAATAGATTCACAATTTAATGCCAAAATATTTCAAATGTGGCAAGATTTGCAATAAAACCCAAAAATAGAATAAATTCATAAAACCTAGGATAAATTCAATATTAAACAAGTAAAATATGAGTCAAACATGGATTTTAGAATCTGAAATTATCAACAAAATAGTGCTTATCAGGCGCCTGACACGTGCCTTCAAATCGGAGAAACGTCATCCGTAGCTCGGTCAGCGCTTATCCCTTCACAATCGGCCTCGGAGCTGACTGGGGCCACCCGGGACCCGGGCGCCCAGCTTGACCTGGTCCGCTGGCTTCGTGGATGATTTTGCTTCGACTCCTCTTTGGTTTGACCTTGGGCGCCCAGGACCTCCCGGGCGCCTAGCCCAGTGTTGTTTCGAAGCAATTCTTGCTTAACTACTTTTTTGGCTTTGACCTTGGGCGCCCGGGACCTCCCGGGCGCCTAGCCCAGCTGCATGCCCCTCTCCTTTGGGGCGTTCTGAGCTGCAGAAACACACTCTTTCGGTCCCTGCATCCAAGATTAGTTCCACAACAAACAAGGCAAGAATATTAGTCTATTTTTACAGCCGTAGCTGTCTTGGTTCTGACTTCGGGTCTCCCAAATGTTACCCTAGGTCGAACCGACACCTACTGTTCCCTCGATGGGGAACGTGTCCTCACCTACTCCTCTCAGGAGAATTTACCTTTTGCCAACCGGCTCCTCTGGTTGGACTTTTGCCCCATCAACCTGACTAGGTCTTCGTGCCCAGTCCTCGACCAGGACTTCATGCCCACCTTCCGAGCAGGTCTTCGATGCCCACCTTCCGAGCAGGTCTTCGGTGCCGAGCCCCTTGCCAGGACTTCGTGCCCAATCCTCGACCAGGACTTAGTGCCCACCTTCCGAGCAGATCTTCGGTGCCCAGCCCCTTGACCAAGTCTTCTTTACCTAGCCCTTTGCCAGGACTTCTTGCCTAGTGTGCCTAGGGCTTCTTTCCTGCACACTCAGTAAACACGTTAGATAACAATAACATCTTAACTCTTGAACCCTTTGCCATTATCAAAACTCAGGTTTGACTTAGGTGCTACCTACACCAACAATCTCCTCCTTTTTTATTTGTGGCAACCCAGTTCAAAAAGTTAAGTTAATCATACAGATAAGTAGTAACAAAGTTACTTTCCTTCCCCTGGAAGAAATCTCCCCCTAAGTTTTTCAAAAGTTCGTGGGGTTTTTGAAAAAGTTTCTAAGTCTTAAAGTGAAACATTTTTTAGGTTTTCAATACTTAGAAAATTTTCAAGAAAAGGTTTTAAGTTAGAAAGAATTTTCCAACAAAAATATTTTGAGTTAGGCACTTGAAAAATTTTCAGGAGAATTTGAAATTTACACTTAGAAAATTTTCAACCAAAGATTTAGAGTAAGTACTTAGAATAATTTTGGAAAATTTTCAGGAGAATACTGAACTGTGTATTTTGAAAATTTCCACGAAAGAGTAAGTACTTAGAATAATTTTGGAAAATTTTTAGGAGAATATTGAACTATGCATTTTGAAAAATTTCCACCAAAGAGTAAATACTTAGAAGCAAGTAATTTCGTAAATAACTTTCAAAATACTTAGTTTTTTCATTTTAGAAAATTTTCTAAACTTATTTTGAAGTTTTAACACTTAGAAAATTTTCAAGCAGTTTAATACTTAGAACTATTTTTTAGGTATTTTTAATACATAGAAATATTTTTCAAATAGGTTAAGTACTTAGAAAAATTTTCAAACAGTTTAAGTACTAAGAAAATTAACCTTCAAATGGAGCTTAAGTACTTAAGGAATTCTACTTTTTGAAAAAGGAGATAAGGTTTTGAAAAATTTTTAATTTTAAATAAAATTTTGAAACCTTCTTTTCTCTCCTTTCCAATCTCTCCCCCTTTGCCATACATCAAAAAACTATAGCAAAAAAAAAATATAGCAAAAAAAAAATATAGCATTGAAACTGAGTAATCAAGGTAAGATGCTGTACTGAACCAATTCTTAAATTTAAACTGGACCAAATCAATTTGAACTTCTGCTTTCGGGTCCTGTCTAACCCAATTAGCTACTTACTAACTGTTATAAACAGTAGCTTTCGCTAGGGTTAGTCAAGTTAAGTGATCTGATCAAGTTAGATTTTCTAAGCTTGACACTTAACCTGATTACTATTGATTGGTATTTAGTGCCGTAATTGTTGGTGCAGGAAGCACCATATCAAACCTTGTTTTGATATTGGCAAAGGGTTCAAAGTTAAGTATTATTAGTGATCTAACAATGTTACTCAAGTGTGCAAAAAAAGTCCTAGCGAAGGGCTGCTAGGCACCTGGTGAAGGGCTACCAGGAAACAAAGTCCTAGCGAAGGGCTGCTAGGCACCAGGCGAAGGGCTGCCAGGAAACAAAGTCCTAGCGAAAGGCTGCTAGGCACCTGGCGAAGGACTGCTAGGCACCTGGCGAAGGAATGCCAGGATACAAAGCGCTAGCAAAGGACTGCTAGGCACCTGGCGAAGGAATGCCAGGATACAAAGCCCTAGCGAAGGACTGCTAGGCACCTGGCGAAGGAATGCAAGGATACAAAGCCCTAGCGAAGGACAGCTAGGCACTAGGTGAAGGGCAGCTTGGTACTGAAGACCTGACGAAGGATAGCTAGGCGCCTGGCGAAGGACTGCTGGGCAAAAGTCCAACCGGAGGAGCCGATCGACATCAGGTACATTCTCCCGAGAGGAGTAGGTGAGGACACGTTCCCCGTCGAGGGAACAGTAGGCATCGGTTCGACCTAGGGTTCCATTTTGGAGACCCAAAGTCAGAACCAAGACAACTAAGGCTGTATAAACTAACATCTTGTTGCTTTATAGTGTTTTGGACTAACCCTGGATGCAGGACCGAAGGAATGAGTGTCTGCAGCTCAGAGAGCCTTAAAGGAGTGAGGCAACAGCTGACCAGGGCGCCCGGAGTGTCCCGGGCACCCCCAAGGTGAAAACAAAACACATAATGCAAAGGAAGGCTTCGACAGTTCATGTTCGGGGCGCCCCCATGCTCCCAGGCGCCCCCGCTGCACCCGGGCGCCCCCAGCACTCCGGGCGCCCCCAGGTGAAGCTATCGAAGCAGCTCCAGCGAAGCCAAGAGGATAAGAGTTTGACCCGGTCAATCCGGGCGCCCCCAGCGTCCCGGGCGCCCCGGTCAAGATCTGATCCCGAGTTTGAAGGGATCAGAAGCTGACCGAGTTAAAGGCGGATCGGCCAACACGTGGGGGGGCGCCCCCGACGTTCCGGGCACCCCCAGGGCCTATAAAAGGGCCCTCGACCTCGAAGCTTCGTACAACAAATTCATTCAACGCTTTCACGCTCTTCTGCTTCCGCGCTCTGCTTCGGCAACCTCCCGACTCAAGATACAAGCGCCGACGACGTCCTTCTGCTCCGGAAAAAGTAATCTACACCGGACGTCGGTAAAAAGAAGAGTTTAATTTCAGTACTGCACTTTAACTGTAATTCCATTTCTGTAACTGATTTTGCGCGATTATAGTATTGCCCGCAGTAAACGGTCAGCGGCCGTGGGCCTTGGAGTAGGAGTCGACCTAGGCTCCGAACCAAGTAAAAGACTTAGTGTTTGGGTGTGTTTGTTTTTAATCTTCCGCTACGCATTCTCTTTTAAATCCGAACGTTTTCCGATATTCACCCCCCCTCTATCGGTTCTCTCGATCCAACAAATGGTATCAAAGCGGGGTAGTTCAAACTTAGTGCAACCACCAGTTTGAAAGTTATTCGGATTTACAAAATTTTTAATCTAATTTCTTTTCTTTCTAGTTAATCAACACCACTCGATCTTTTTTGCCTTTTATTTTAAAATAAAAAATATCTGTAGGTGCTACCCTACAAATTTTTCGCCTTTTTCAATTTTGAATTCTCATTTTTTCACCATATGTTACAATTGTTAAAACGATCAACTTTTGAAAATTTGTCATAAATTTTTTTATTATTATTTTAATATTTTTTTATCGAAATTCGTGCTACCCTAATTCGAGCAAACTTTTTTTTACATTGACTTCTTACTTTTTCATCATTAATCAGAAATAATAAAATCAACATTTTCAAAAATTTGTCATAATTTTTTATTATTATTTTACCTCGAAATTCATGCAATATTTTTGTTGGGCTATATCTTTTCTCCCCCACACTACTAATCCAAGACCAAGTCTTGGTATATTTTTTTATTTTGTTTGTGAGCAAGGTTTATATTAAATGACCAACCAAGAGTGGAACAGTGCACGTCCACCGCTATTCTCCGGCGAGAACTTCACGTTTTGGAGATGTCAAATGGAGTCCCTTCTGAAGGCCCACATGGACTTGTGGCAGATCATCCAAACGGGATTCTCGTTTCCCGAAGAAGATAAGTCATCAATCGAGTGGGACAAACTGGATGAACACACCCTCAACCAAATCGAGACCGATGCAAGGGCAACTGCAATTCTAGAATGTGGCCTAACCAAAGAGCAACTCGAGCTAGTAGGTCCATGCAGATGTGCTAGAGAAATCTGGGAAAAACTGATTGACCTTCATCAAGAGATCTCAGATGAAGAAGAAGATCAGGTAAGTTATCTTGCCCTTTCGGTCCAAGCACAAACAGCCGAGTTAGAGTCTGAACCCGAAGTCGAACCAGAATCAGACGACGAATTGACTGAGACGGTAACTGATTTTGAATTCCTTTCAAAATTAGAATTAAATAATCAAATAGATATTGTAATGGTCGAGGATGTTGTAAATTCTTTTGCAAGGAAAAATCCTAAAGAACCACCAAAGAAGGAGCTTCAACTAGTACCCAAGTCCGACTCAGACACAGAATCAGAAGATGAGCCTAAATCCGAGGCGGCAAGAATCAAGGGGGAGATTCCCAATAAAGAACCAAAAGGTAAAAGTGTAAATTCAGATTTTAAAAATCATGTAATTTGTTACACATGCAGGGAGAGAGGACACTAACTAAGTGAGTGTCCTACTTGTAAGATTCAAACAACACCACTGATGGCGACAAAGGAACCAGTTCCAAAAGCACGAAGGGACAAAAGTCGCATCCAATGCTTCAAGTGCCAGGAGTTCGGGCATTACCAACGTGAATGCACAGATAAAAGAGCTACCAAGAATGCAGGATAAACAATCGACAAAGGTAAATTTACAGTATTTGAAAATCCGTTATTTACCTTGAATAATGTGATTGATTCATGTAAATTAATTAAGGCAAATTTCAGAAAATTGAAGCAAGAAAATGAAACCCTAAAACATAAGGTCAATATGTTAGAAAATTTAATTCATAATCTTGCGGATTTCGAAAATCCAGAGTATTACTCCAATTGTGACCTTACTTAGATAATTGTTTGCTTTAATTGTGTGTTTCTTTTTATTTTTAGTTTTGCTTTTATTGCTTAGAATTAGGACTGGTTAGTTTAAGGACTGAACCAACTTAACTAAAATTTGAACAACATAGTATTGGGTGGAGGTGAGATGATAGTACGTTAGGGAAGCCTTTTCTAATAAGGTCAAGTATACACTACTTGGTCTCTTTAGACTGGTGAAACTAGCCGAAGCTACCGATCCAAGACCCAAACTAGTTAGACCAGAATTTACCAAAAAGTAATTTTGAAGATGAAATTTCACTAAAAGGCTTTGTCTAGGAAAGGGTTGATGATCCAATAAGGCTACGGCCAAAGAAGGCCTTGTGCCTCGCCAAGACCTGGAAGCTAATTTTTGAAATTCAAATTCAATTTACTCTTTGTTAAATTCAAATCTAACACAAATTTTCAGTTAATTTTAGATTCAAATATCTTTTTTCAAAATAAATTTAAATTGGGTTTAAAAATTAATTTAACTTTTCAAAATTAATCATGACCTTTTTAAAATAAACCTTTCTATTAAAATATGCATCTCACAAAACAGTTAAGGATATCCTGTTTTGTCACTTAGAAATGGGTGAGATGCTTAGGACCTAAAAGTTGAGTCCAACCCAACCAAATTAATTCAATTAAATCAAAATTAAATCTTAATTAAATCAATTAAATTAAATCTTAATTAAGTTAATTAAATTAAATTAAATCTTAATTAAATCAATTAAATTCAATTAAATCTTAATTAAGTCAATTAAATTTAATTAAATCTTAATTAAATCAATTAAATTTAATTAAATTTTAATAAATTAAATTTAACTCAATCAATATTCAAATTTAATTCATCTGACTTTTAAAATTCAAATTTAATTCATCTGACTTTTAAAATTCAAATTTAATACAACTAACTTTTAATTCAACAACCTTTAAAATTCAAATTTAATTCAACCAAACAACTTTCAAAATTAAAATTTAATTCAATTAAACAAACTTAACCCTCTAAATTTTAATTTTCTCAAAAATCAAATTTAACTTTTTAACTAAGAGTTAATGTTTCAAATCATTGTAATTAAAATCAAGTCTCTTTTGTTCACTAACCTGAAATTTATTTCATAACATTTATTTCATTCCTTTACCATTATACAAACATTTCTTTCAGACATTCAGTTTATTCTTGTATGGCAAAAAGTCACCTTGGGATTACTTAGGATAATTTTTTTGTCTGCAGTCCGGACTTAGATATTTATATTTTTTTGGGACTTAAAAAAAAACTTCTATTTTTTAAAATCATTTCCCCTTTTCAGTTTTCAATATTCATTTTCTCAAATAGGAGAATGAAATTATGTTTCAAATCATTAAAAAAATACTTTTTTAAACTTAGTTTCCTTCTCCTTTTGTTTGAATCAAACCCTAAGACTAAGAGGAGGATTAACTTGTGGTCAACAAGCCTCCTAGGACTGTGTCAGGTTTAGGGGGAGTTCAAATTAAAAGAAGAAGTTTAAAAAATACTATGTTTTCAAACTATCACTTATGTTTTTTTCAAAAACTATGCTATCATATGTCTTTCAAATAATTATTTTTTTTGAAATGTTAATATTTCAAAATTCATTTTAAGAATTGTGCTTGATTCCCTTTTGATTTTGACAAACCCTAAAGACACAGAGGAAGGTCCACTTCATGACCTACAAGGACTCCTAGGATGTGTCAAATTTATGGGGAGTCTAAATTTAAAAGAAATTATTTCTAGCAAGTATTCTCCTTAGCAATTATTTTTGAAATTATTAAATAATTCTTTTGATCTGAACTGAACCCTAAGAACTCAGAGGAAGAATACTTGTGGTCAACAAGCTTCCAAGGACTGTATCAAGTTTAGGGGGAGGTCAAATTAAAAGAGTTATCAAATATTTCTAAATAATATGTTTTCATACACTATATTTTCAAAATTGTGTCGAAAACATAAGTAATTTATCATACAAAATATTATTATGTCTTATAAAATCATTTTTTTATACCTTTTGAAATAATATTTGCTTGAGTCTTGAGAATTTCCAGGACACTTAGGAAAATGTCCTTGCAGCTAACAAGGTTTCCTAGGATTGTGTCAGACTGGAAAAGAAACCTAGTCAAGTAAAATATTATGTTTTCAAAATGCATAATACTTTTCAGAAATTATTTATATTTTTCAAAGTGTAATAGTTTCCAAAAACAATACCTAGACTTTCCAAAAAGGCTCAATCTATTTTTTTTGTACTTGCATATTTTTCAAAAATACATATTTTTTTAAAAAGTACTTATATTTTTCAAAAATTGCATAATATCTTTCAAAAGTACTTCTATTTTTCAAAATATAATATTTTCAAAGAGTACTAATACTTTTCTAAAGCAATAGTATTCTAAGTACGTGAATTTTCTAAAACCTTGCCTACTAATACAAAATATTTTTTAAAATTCACAATACTTTTCAAAGTGAAGTTTTCATTGGTACAATTTAAGCTACTTGCTATACTTTCAGAATTATAACAAGTATTTTTATTTTCAAAGCTCATAAACTCTGATACACACATTTCTTTCTTAAATCTTCTTTCAAAACCTCCTTATTGATATATGGCCAAGGGGGAGAGAAATAGAATAGAGAGAGAATTTTTTTTTATCTCATTTTCACAAATAGCTAAGTATTTCTAAGTGCTTTAAAATTGGTCTAAGAATATTGTAAAGTACTTTAAAAATGTCTAAGTACTTCAAATTGTTTTTAAGTGCCAGGTGCTGTTAAAATTTCAAACTACTTCAAGTGCTTTCAAGTATTTCTAGTGCTTCAAAATTTTTTTAAGTATGTCTAAATGTTTCAAATGTTTTTAAGTACATGTTTTTTTTCTAAGTAAAAGTTTTCTTAGTAAATTTGTCTGAGCAAAAACTTTTTGAAATTTTGACAAATGGTTCTAAGTAAAGTTTTTTTTTAAAAAAAACTTGTTTAGAAATTTTTTAAAGATTTTGTTTTTCAAAATACACAAAGTATTTTCCAAACAAAGTCTTTTAAAACAAATTTTCTCCCAATTCTCAAAGTTGAACCATTTGTTAGGGAAATTTGGCTTCAAAATTTTGCCTAAGTAAAATTCTTTTTGCAAAGCCAAGTAAAAGTTTTGTAACAAAATTTAGGTTTGCAAAAACTTTTTACTTTACCTTGTTCACCCATGTTTGTTTTTGATATATGTCAAAGGGGGAGGAAGGGTCAAAGTTAAGTGTTAGGTTAAGTATTTTATAACACAATGATTCAGGGGGAGTATGAGAAATTTTTTTTCTGTTCAAATTACATTGGTTTTAGAATGTTCAGAACTGCTATGTTTTATTGGTCTTAACATTCTTGCTTAAACTGTTGTAATTTTTACTTAACTTTGAATCGTGTTGCCATAAATCAAAAATGGGGAGATTGTTGGTGCAGGAAGCACCATATCGAACCTTGTTATGATATTGGCAAAGGGTTCAAAGTTAAGTATTATTGGTGATCTAACAATGTTACTCAAGTGTGCAGGAAAAGTCCTAGTGAAGGGCTGCTAGGCACCTGGCGAAGGGCTGCCAGGAAACAAGGTCCTAACGAAGGGCTGCTAGGCACCTGGCGAAGGGCTGCCAGGAAACAAAGTCCTAGCGAAAGGCTGCTAGGCACCTGGCGAAGGAATGCTAGGATACAAAGCCCTAGCGAAGGATGCTAGGCACCTGGCGAAGGAATGCCAGGATACAAAGCCCTAGCAAAGGACTGCTAGGCACCTGGCGAAGGAATGCCAGGATACAAAGCCCTAGCGAAGGACTACTAGGCACTTGGTGAAGGAATGCCAGGATACAAAGCCCTAGCGAAGGACAGCTAGGCACCAGGCACAGGGCAGCTTGGTACTGAAGACCTGGCGAAGGACAGCTAGGCGCCTGGCGAAGGACTACTGGGCAAAAGTCCAACCGGAGGAGCCGGTCGGCATCAGGTACATTCTCCCGAGAGGAGTAGGTGAGGGCGCGTTCCCCGTCGAGGGAACAGTAGGCGTCGGTTCGACCTAGGGTTCCATTTTGGAGACCCAAAGTCAGAACCAAGACAGCTAAGGCTGTATAAACTAACATCTTGTTGCTTTATAGTGTTTTGGACTAACCCTGGATGCAGGACCGAAGGAACGAGTGTCTGCAGCTCAGAGAGCCTCAAAGGAGTGAGGCAACAGCTGACCAGGGCGCCCGGAGTGTCCCGGGCGCCCCCAAGGTGAAAACAAAACACATAATGCAAAGGAAGGCTTCAACAGTTCATGTTCGGGGCGCCCCCATTCTCCCGGGCGCCCCCGCTGCACCCGGGCACCCCCAGCGCTCCGGGCGCCCCCAGCGCTCCGGGCGCCCCCAGGTGAAGCTACCGAAGCAGCTCCAGCGAAGCCAAGAGGATAAGAGTTTGACCCGGTCAATCCGGGCGCCCCCAGCGTCCCGGGCGCCCCGGTCAAGATCTGATCCCGAGTTTGAAGGGATCAGAAGCTGACCGAGTTAAAGGCGGATTTTCCAACACGTGGGGGGGCGCCCCCGATGTTCCGGGCGCCCCCAGGGCCTATAAAAGGGCCCTCGACCCCGAGGCTTCAGACAACGAATTCATTCAATGCTTTCACGCTCTTCTGCTTCCGCGCTCTGCTCCGGCAACCTCCCGACTCAAGATACAAGCGCCGACGACGTCCTACTGCTCTGGAAAAAGTAATCTACACCGGACGTTAGTAAAATGAAGAGTTTAATTTCAGTACTGCACTTCAACTCTAATTCCATTTCTGTAACTGATTTTGCGCGATTATAGTATTGCCCGTAGTAAATGGTCAGCGACCGTGGGCCATGGAGTAGGAGTCGACCTAGGCTCCGAACCAAGTAAAAGACTTGGTGTTTGGGTGTGTTTGTTTTTAATCTTCCGCTACGCATTCTCTTTTAAATCCGAACATTTTTCGATATTCACCCCCCCCCTCTATCGGTTCTCTCGATCCAACACTAATTACTGCAGATGCACCGACTTAAGCATCTTGAATCAAGGCAAAGACCTAAGCATCTCAACCCATTCTAGGTTATCAATCAAAAGTACCCTAAGGTGCTTGTGAGATGCTGGATTCTAGATCTATAGGTGCATGCATTTCTAGGGTTAGGGCCTAGGCTAAGTCCATTTGCGAAAAAGCCCTAGTTTTTAAGGGGGTAGTTTTTATTAAAAAACTAAGTCAGAAAAATCATTTTAAATAACATAATGAAAATTAATAAATGATTTTGCAGCAAATAAAATAGTTTTTTGAAAACCAATATGAGTAAATTAATCCTATTCTACCAAGCATAACCCTAACTGCCTTCATAGTAAACTGAACTCAGACTCAGGTAGGGGTTTGGTGAATATGTCAGCTAAGTTAGATTTTGAATCTACATGCTTAAGGACTATCCCACCCCTGGCTACATGATCTCTTATGAAGTAGTGTTTGACTTCTATGTGTTTAGTCCTAGAGTGTTGAATTGGGTTTTTAGTTAGATTAATTGAACTTATATTATCAATGTAAACCTGTGTGTTGAGGCAATCGGCCCTAAAATGATTGGAAGATCATGGTTTTGATGTGTATGTGTGAATATGTTTAAGGTTAGTGTTGGTGCAGTTTGCACTAACGGTCAAACTCGGGTTTTGATGTATGACAAAGTGGTTAAAGTTAGGGGTGTTGGTTTTTAACCTCTTTACTAAGTGTGCAGGGTTGAAAGACTTAGGACCAGACACCAGGCTGAAGTCAAGGATGGTTGAGTCTTGGCGGGAAGTCCGGTTGGGTCCGCGGGACCTGACAACTGGCTGAAGACCAAGTTGGTTGAGACTTGGCAGGAAGACCAGGGTGGTTGAGCCTTGGCAGGAAGTCCTGGTGGGTCAAGAAGTCAAGTAAAGCTGCACAAAGGGTAAGTGAGGTAAGTCACTGGAGGAGTAGGAGAGGACGCGTTCCCCGTCGAGGGAACAGTAGGCGTCGGTTCGACCTAGGGCTCCATTTCGGAGACCAAAGTCAGAACCAAGACAGCTAAGGCTGTATAATCTAACACTGTGTTTTATTGTGTTTTGGACTAACCCTGGATGCAGGACCAAAGGAAGGAGTGTCTGCAGCTCAGATAGCCTCAAAGGAGTGAGGTAGTAGCTGAGTAGGGCGCCCGGAGTGTCCCGGGCGCCCCTAAGGGCCATACAAAACAGGTAAAGCAAAAGAGGGTTCGAATACATGCTGGGTCGGGCGCCCCGGTACTTCCGGGCGCCCCCGCTGCTCCCGGGCGCCCCCTGCTCTGCGGGCGCCCCCATTCGCATACCTCAAACCGAACCCCTCGAAGCTAAGGAGATAGGACTTTGACCCGGTCAATGCGGGCGCCCCGAGCGCTCCGGGCGCCCAGGTCAAAGCGGATCCAGAGGATCAGATGCGACCGAGAGCTCTGCGGATCAGAGGCCACGTGGGGGGAGCCCCCCAGGCCCTATATAAAGGGCCCTCGACCCCATACTTCGAACAACAATTCTTCCAACGCCTCAAAGTTCTTCTACGCTCGCGCCTTGCTCCGGAAATGCTTCACCTCGAGCCGACGACGTCCTGCTGCCCCGAAAGAGTCGACCTACTCCGGACGTCGGTAAAAAGAAGAGCGTATTTTTTTTAATACTTTATTGCATTTAATTACTTGAAAGTGTGGGGTTGCCACACTTTCAATTCTTTTGTACTCGCCTACTCTATCGGGGCTTACCGGTAGAGAGTTTTAGTGGATTGCCTAATGGAAAGGTCCGAGGGACCTGGGCCTTCGAGTAGGAGTCGCCGAAGGCTCCGAACGAAGTAAAACTACCTGTGTCGTTTGTATTGGTTTTTCGTTCGTGTTTTAATTTTTCCGCTGTGCACGCTTTTTAAAGTGCTCTGATTTTTTGAAAAAGTCACGTGATTCACCCCCCCTCTCACGTGCATCGATCCTACAAGTGGTATCAGAGCTAAGTTCGCTCTGTATCGGTGCAACCACCATAAGAGCCGGGGGAAATCCAGTTCTTTTTTCGATTTTTGGTTTTTCGCTACACATGATCTAAATTAGGTATTGTTGCCTAGATTTGGATTATTTTTTTTTTCGTTCGTTTGATTTTACTCGAATTTGGTGCAACACCATTTCGAGTCGCTCTTTCTCTCTCTTCTCCTTTTCCTACCACACTACTAATCCAAGACCTAGTCTTTGGACAAGTTTTTGTGTGGTCTATTTCAGATGGCTCAAGGTGAAGGGTTTAGCACTGCCCTTCCTCCACTCTTCAATGGGGAAGACTTCCCTTACTGGAAACGAAGAATGGAGGTGTACCTAAAGACAGACATGGATCAATGGTTCGCGGTGCAATCTGGCTACGAACCACCAATGGACGAGGGAAACAATGCACCACTGAAGCCTGACAGATGGAACCTTGATATGAAGAGAAAGGCCCAGACTGTGTACAAGGCGCAGAACACCCTCCAGTGCGGACTAACAAAAGAGGAATTGAACCGTATCGGCCCAACTGAATCTGCCAAAGAGCTCTGGGACAAACTGATTGAACTACATGAAGGCACCTCTGATGCAAAGGTAACAAAAAGGGATTTACTTTTAAATAAATAATTTAACATAAAAATGCAGGAAGGAGAATCTGCAAGCCAACTTCACGCCCGAATCAAGGACATACTAAATGGACTCCACCTAATCGGGCACAAACAAGAAAACAGAGACATCATAAGGTATGCTTTAAATGCTTTCCCTAGAAATTCACTATGGGCATCTATTATAGATGTTTATAAAATTTCTAGGAACCTTTCTAAAATTAATTTAGATGAATTGTTTTGTGAATTAGAACTGCATGAACAGACTAACGCCAAGGCCGAGAAAGGGTTTGCCTTATTTGCAGGTTCCTCAAAAGAAGGCAAGTCAAAGAAGAAAATTCAGGAATCAGAAGAAGAGTCAGACTCAGACCCAGATGATGAGGAACAAATGGTCAACCTAGTAAGGAAGGTCTTCGCCAAAAGAAAAGCCAGTTCTCAAGAAAGAATCTCCAGAGGATAATGAAGCCCACCAGCAGTGAAGACAAAAGTAAAATAACCTGCTTCGGCTGCAACAGAAAAGGACACTTCAAACACGAATGCCCCTACAAAAAGGAGAATCAACCCAAGAAGAATAAGAAGAAGAAGGCTCTTCAAGCCACTTGGGACGACAGTACAGACGACTCCGACGATGAACCACCAAGGAACTCAAACTATCTCGCACTAATGGCAACCGGACCCGGGTCAGACTCAGAGCACGACGAAGATTCCGAATACGAGTCGAGTCAAGAGATCGGACTCTTTTCGGATGACTCGACTAAGGTATATTTAGATTCAGTTAATCAATATTTTTTTAAGATTATCTCTGCTTTAAATAAAAAATTGCTTGCATCTGAATCTAGAAATGACCAGCTCCTTAAGGAAAATCAAGACCTTAAGGAGCAATTAATTAATACCAGAACATTATCTGAACAAACTCAAAATCAAAAATTAATTGAGCTTGAAAATGAAAACTCAACCCTAAAGGGCGAAGTCCTAAAACTTAAGGATCTACTAGCAACTTTCACAACCCGATCCAAGAACCTTGACCTTATTCTTGGATCACAAAAGGGCATGTACCACAAATCTGGGATAGGATATAAATCAAGATCGACCCAAAGATCCTTTATCTCCTTTATCCACCCCCGCAAAAATCAACGAAAAGCGTGAGTTCCGAAAGCTTATCTAACAAAGCAAGTAGGTCAGAATCAATTTTATGTCCCAAAAAGGGACATCCATTAAATTGACCTTAGACACCCAGTCTACAATTTAGAGGGAGGCTCCAAACTAGTTGGCACCTCAAAATTAGCCTTTGCCCAGGTGGGCACTTAGGACTAGCTTCAAAGTTAATTTGACTCTTGTACTATTTAGTACCAGGGTTTTCAATAAGTAAGTTAAAAGTCCAACTTCTTTAAGCGGCTTTGCCTAGAAAATGGTTGTTGCTCCAATAAGGCTTCGGCCAAAGAAGGCCACTGTGCCTCGCCATGGCCTGGAAGCCAATTATTGAAGTGTACTTTTAAATTACTACTTGTTAAACTTGGATCTAACACAAGGTCAAGTTAACTTTTCTAAACAAACTCAAAATCATCTCACAAAATCATAGGACCCCCTTTATTGATGACTTAGACCGAGTGAGATGAATAAGGATAACCAAATTCAAATTATTGATTGATAACTCAACTTTCAAATTAAAATTCAAATTCAAAAAGTAAAATTCAAATTCAAAAAATAAAATTCAAATTCAAAAAGTAAAATTCAAATTCAAAAAGTAAAATTCAAATTCAAATTCAAAAAAATAAAATTCAAATTCAAAAATTAAAATTCAAATTCAAATTCAAAAAATAAAATTCAAATTCAAAAATTCAAATTCAAATTCAAATTCAAAAAATAAAATTCAAATTCAAATAAAATTCAAATTTAAAAATAAAAATCAAATTCAAAATCAAAATTAACATAACTCAAATTTAAAATTCAAACTCAAAAATTCAAATTCAAATTCAAATTCAAATTCAAAAAATAAAATTCAAATTCAAATAAAATTCAAATTCAAAAATAAAAATCAAATTCAAAATCAAAATTAACATAACTCAAATTTAAAATTCAAACTCAAGTTTTTAAATCTTCTTAAATTTTTTAAAATTCAAAAACTTAACCTAAGGTCTAAACCTTTTACTTAACTGTAGGAAAACAAATGGATCATTGACAGTGGATGCTCTAGACACATGACTGGGGATCCCACCAAATTTACAGAACTCAAGTACAAAAGACTAGGGACCGTTGCTTTTGGAAACAACGGTAAACTTAAGGTAATTGGCCTAGGCAATATTGAACTTGAGTCTGATTTCATAATAACAAATGTATTACTTGTTGAAAATTTCAACTTTAATTTACTAAACATTAGCCAATTGTGTGACACTGGTTATAAGGTTAGGTTCCTATCCAATGAATGTCTGATCAAACACAATGACAACCCAAACATCACACTTAGAGGACTTAGGCACAATAACATTTATGAAATTAAGCTAACCTGTCCCTTAGAAAACTACCTCTTAACCCATAAGGATGAGACTTGGCTCTGGCATAGGAGACTTTCACACACACACTTCAGAAAACTACCTAAACTAAATGGTTTAGTTAGAGGCCTACCAAAGTTATCTAACCTTGAGTCAACCTTATGTAATGCTTGTCAACAAGGAAAACAAACTAGGTCAACCCACAAACCAACTAATCAAACTCAAACCAAGTCAATTCTGGAATTAATTCACCTAGACCTATTTGACTCACATGGGGTTAAATCAATTAATGGGAACCTATACTGCCTAGTAATTGTAGATGACTATTCAAGATTTACCTGGGTAAAATTCTTAAAAAATAAAGATGAAACTTTTGATACACTCACTCAATTTTGTAAATTAACAGAAAATGAAAAAGGGATTAAAATCAAAAGACTTAGGAGCGATAATGGCGGAGAATTCAAAAATTACAAATTTAATCAATTTTGTCTAGAAAATGGCTATCATCACGAATTCTCTTGCCCTAAAACACCTCAACAAAATGGAGTTGTAGAAAGAAAAAATAGAACACTACAAGAAGCAGCTAGAACAATGCTTAATGAATACAACTCACCTAAATACCTTTGGGCTGAGGCTGTTTGTACAGCTTGTTATGTACAAAATAGAATAACTCTAATTCAAAACCTAGGAAAGACCTCCTTTGAAATCTATTATAACAAACAACCTAACATTAAATACCTTAAAGTATTTGGATGTAAAGTCTATATCTTAAATACTAGAGAACACTTAGGAAAATTTACTTCTAAGGTTGAGGAAGGTATCTTTGTAGGTTATTCCCTTACCAGTAGAGCCTATAGAGTTTATAACAAAATTACCCTAAAAATTGAAGAAACTACAAATGTAAAATTTGATGAAAAATCTGACCCAAATAACTCTGATCAAACCACCTACCAACCAATTGACTTTGTTAGATCCAGTACTAACCCTGATGAAAGGCCAATTGAGGACCAAAACGATGATCTAACTGAACCCACACCTGAAACTAAACCTAACCAACCCAGAACTGTTCGAGTTAGCTCAGCCCACCCAACTGATCAAATCATAGGTGATCCAGAACTAAGGGTTCAGACTAGATCAGCCTTTAGAAATCTTAGTCAGATAGCTCTGATTTCCAAAATTGAACCTAAGTCTATAGAAGAATCCTTACTTGACCCTGATTGGATCATTGCCATGCAAGAGGAGTTAGCTCAATTTGAACGTAGTCAAGTCTGGAATTTAGTACCCTTACCTAAAAACAAAAAGTTTATTGAGACCAAATGGGTTTTTCGAAATAAACTTAATGAACAAGGTGAAACAGTAAGAAATAAGGCTAGGCTAGTAGCTAAGGGGTTTAGCCAAGTAGAAGGTCTTGATTATGATGAAACCTATGCCCCTGTAGCTAGACTTGAATCCATTAGAATGCTCCTAAGTTATGCAGCCCATAAGGGATTTAAGCTTTATCAAATGGATGTTAAGTCAGCCTTCCTAAATGGCCTATTAAAGAAGAGGTTTATGTAGGTCAACCCCCTGGTTTTGAAAGCTTAGAACACCCTGACTATGTCTTTAGACTTAAGAAAGCCCTATATGGACTTAAGCAAGCACCTAGGGCCTGGTATGAAAGACTGTCTAACTACTTAGTTTCAAAAGGTTTTAACCAAGGCAAAATTGACACAACACTATTTGTTAAAACCCTAAAAAATGATATTTTTGTAGCCCAAGTATATGTAGATGATATAGTATTTGGCTCAACTAACTCAGACTTTTTACAAGATTTCACAACGATAATGGAAACTGAATTTGAAATGAGTTTAGTAGGTCAATTAACTTTCTTTTTAGGGCTACAAATAAAACAGACCAGTGAGGGTACCTTTGTCTATCAACAAAAATACACAAAAGAACTACTTAGAAAATTTGGAATGGATAATACAAAAGAGATTAAGACACCAATGGCTATAAATCAAACTATAGATAGTGACCCAAAAGGCAAACCTATTGACCTTAAGTACTATAGAAGTGCTATAGGAAGCCTACTTTACTTAACTGCAAGTCGACCTGATATTCTTTTTGCAGTTAGTATGTGTGCTAGGTATCAAACATGTGCTAAAGAGTCACACCTAACCCTAGTTAAAAGAATATTTAGGTACCTTAAAGGAACAGAAAGATTAGGAATCTGGTACCCTAGAACAGCCCAGTACCGGCAACGGAATTAAATTTTTAAAAATTTATATGGCCTTTTTGCTTAAAAAAAAACAGCCCAGTTTGAGCTTATTGGATATTCTGACTCAGACTATGCTGGCTGTAAATTGGACAGAAAAAGTACCAGTGGTGGATGCCAACTTCTAGGACCCTCACTAGTTAGTTGGTTTAGTAGAAAACAACACTGTGTTGCCCTATCCACCACTGAAGCTGAGTACATAGCTATGGGTGAGTGTGTAGCCCAACTACTCTGGATGATGCATACCCTAAAGGACCTTCACTTAGATTTTAAACAAGTCAAAATTTTTATAGATAACCTAAGTTCAATCAATTTAACCAAAAACCCAATCCACCACTCTAGGACCAAACATATAGAAATCAAACACCATTTTGTCAGAGATCATGTAAATAAAGGAGAAATTGAACTTAACCATGTTGAATCTAAGTCTAACCTAGCTGATATATTTACCAAACCACTTCCTGAATCTGAATTTAGCAACTTAAGAAGGTTAATAGGAATGTGTGTTATAGACTAGAACTGACCTGATAAGCTTAAGTTGATGTTTGGTTTAACTAATTAAGCTTGTGAGTTTAAAAACATGGATTTTTTCAAACTTGTTTTTCAAAAGTTTATTGTCTTTTAAAATTTAACTTAAACACAGACTTTTCAAACTTGTTTTTCAAGAACTTTATTGTCTTTCAAAGTTTGATTTTCAAAACTGGCAGACTTAGCCTAAGCTTGACCCCTAGAATTGCACGAACCTATAGATTTAGGTAGCCGCATCTCACAAAACACATTAAGATTAACTTGTTTGTGTTTGCAAAAACATAGAACGGTTGTGAGATGCATAGGATACTGCCTGGACTTCCGAATGCTTAAGTCAGTGCATCACAGTAAGTCTGGGCGTAAAATACCAACATTACAGTGATCAAGTCAAGTAGTGTTGCACTAAAAACTGAGCCAGACATAATTACTTGACTTGACTAACCCAGTGAACACTACTATCCTCTAGATAGTTAGTCAGTAACTAGGGTTAGACACATGAAAAGGAACCACAATCATTACTTGGTCCAGGGGGAGCAGAGGCCAAAACACATTTTCAAAATGTCATTTTTGACAAAACACATTTGAAAATTTTGATAAAAGTTGATAAAGATTGAGAGGGAGTTCCAGCTAATCCCTAAAAATATTTTTTTGATTAAGATTGATATTATATTTTCTAAAAAAAATCTTTTTTGAAAGGAAATTTTTTTAGCTAAGTTAATAGATTTAAGACTAGTTTTTTTCTAACACTTAGCCTATATTTCTACTCCCTTAAACTTGTTATGCTTATATCTTTTTTGATGAATGACAAAGGGGGAGAGTAGGGTAAAAGGGTTAGAAAATTGCAAATAGCATGCTTATTTCACACTTATTTACCTCTGCTTTCTTGTGTGCTGCAACTTTCATACCTATGCTTGTGTTATATTGTTTGCATGTTTATGCAAGTTCATATCTGCTGTATTTTTCTAACTTTAACCTGAGTTGTCAATACATCAAAAAGGGGGAGATTGTTGGTGCAGTTTGCACTAACGGTCAAACTCGGGTTTTGATATATGACAAAGTGGTTAAAGTTAGGGGTGTTGGTTTTTAACCTCTTTACTAAGTGTGCAGGGTTGAAAGACTTAGGACCAGACACCAGGCTGAAGTCCAGGATGGTTGAGTCCTGGCGGGAAGTCCAGTTGGGTCCGCGGTGTAACGCCCCAAAATTCCCATTTTTAGTTCTTAAAGTCCTTAGAATTATTTAAAAATAGTTTAGAAATATTCTAGATATTTTTAGGAATTTTTAGAATATTTTTATGGAATTTTTTGAGTCCGTTTGGTATTTTAAAAAAAAAGAGAAAGAAAAAAAAAGGAAAAACCACTTAAGGGCAGCCGGAATTCGAACCCGCGACCAGCAGGAAACCAGAAACGCGCGCGACCAGCTGGGCTAGGGTATCAAGCAGAGAAAAGGATGGAGAGACATGTATATAAGTTGTAGTTAGGTCGATCCGCCCATAAGTATAAATAGATACTTAAAGAGAGAAGTTTTATTTTCTCTCAACTCAAACCCTCCCTTTCGGCCAACACCCTCACGCCGACCCTTCTTCCCCCTCTTCTCTCTTGTGCGCACGCCACACCAAGCCTAGAGGGCCGGCCAAGGCTTTCTTCCAAGAGATATTCCTATATTCGGGATCCCCGCGACGAGAGGAACGCGTAGGCGCGAAGAATTCGTCGAGATCTCAAGTTTCTTCCGAGCTCTAGACATTAATCTTGGTTGTAAGTCCAAGATATCAAGGTAAGTACTGCTCACCTGCAGTAAGAGGAGGTTTTTCCGCGAGAATTTCCTTTAAAAGTTTTTAAAAGTGATATTTACTTCTTGTTAAGATTTTTGCATGTGATCTTAGTTCATTATATGCTTATATATTTTATTGAGTGCCCTATATGAGATTAGGGACCAAGAAAAGCTATGAGAAAAGAAAAGAGAAGATAAAGATAAGAAAAGAAAAGGCCAAGGCCTTAAGAAATCCCGAAAAGTCAAGACTTAGGGATTTTAGCACGCAAGGTGCTCCAGAAAATGCCAAGGCATTTACAGATAAGAAAGAAAAGAAAGAAAAGCTATTTTATTTTCTAAGACCAGTACCCGGCGTCCAAGGGCGTCGTTAAAGAAATCCAGGTGTCCAATTCCAAGGTCTTGGCCCTGGTAGACCAAGGTCTGCTCTATTAGGATTGGTGGCTCGCTACCCCAACCTTTTAGGGAACGCGCATGAGATGGTACTTACGTCTTCAGTGGATCCAAGTGATTATTATTTTTAAGTATATGCTTTAGCAAAGTTTCCTAAAGTTTCAGAAAGTTTTCAAAAGTTAAAGAATAGCTAAAGTTTCAAGTTGAGCCAAGAAAAGTAAATTGAGATTTATTATTGCTTGAGTATGCATGTTTGAGCTATACATGTTCGTAGTTTTCTTTCAAGCATATTAGTATCTCATATGATGTTCAGTTTGATCTAGAAGCATGTTTGCATATTTCGAGTTTTTGTGAGCTAGATAGTACTTACTAAGCTTTTTGCTTACTAGTTGCATTTCCTCTTATTGCAGATAAAGGTAAAGGCAAGCAATTTTGAAGGAAGACGACGAGGCGGTGCTGAGTAGAGTGTGTGTGGTGGCTGATTATGGAGAGATCTTTGAGACGAGACAATTTAGTTATTTGAATTGCAATGTTTAAGTTTATTCAAATTTCAAGTTCTTGCTTATGGAGATTATAGAGTATTTGAGTTTGGATAGTTTTACATGCTCAATTTCTTAGAGTAAAGATTCCATGTCATTTCATTTAGCATACATATCCTTATGATTGCATTGGATGAGTAGAAGTGTAAGTAGTTAGAGATATTGATACTTTGTTAGAGAAAAAGGTGTTTGTGCCAAGATAGTATCAATTTCCCTTTGAATCAAGTTTTTATTGCTTAAAAATGTTTAGAAAAGTTGCAATCACATTTCATAATGCATTAGCAAGGTTGTAGAACATGTATTTGGCGTTATGAATGCATAGGAGTCAAGATTGGTACAAACTCTATTGTTAAAGTTTATATAAACTTGTTTAGTTTATTTTCTTCCATAAAAGTCCTAAATTAAGTTTATGGATTCGTTTGATTGGCTAAATTGTTTAGGAAACTGACATAGAGTATAGAAATGGTGTCGTAGTTTGATATGGCTCGAAACTAATGAATGGTGGACTTAAGAAGCAAGAGCCGAAAACCTGTAATTCTGATTACAGGCGTACCAGTCGACTGCTACGTCACCAGTCGACTGGTACGGGCAGTTTAAGTTGGGTGAGGCTTGATCAATAAGTATCAACTACGAGTTTTGAGAAGGAAAGTGTGATACGGTATCATGCATGACTACTTAAATTAGAATATCATTCTTAGATAGATTAAAAAGAAAAAAAAAGATTTCCGCAATTTTTAGTCGTGTATAAAAGTTGAGAAGTAGAGAAAAGTAACGATCCGTCTAAGGTAGGAGAAGGCGGGTCGCTACAGGTGGTATCAGAGCAGTTCCCATTCTCCAGCATCACACACACATCAGCATCAACCTTGCCGTCTTCAAGTAAGAAAGCTTTAAGTTTCAGTTTTTCTATTGCTCCTTTACTTAATTGCAGTATAGAGAAATGCTTAAGTACTTACTCATATGTGCATAGAACAAGGAAGCATGTTTAATACCTTAGTATCACGGAATCATGTTTAATCCCTAGAATGGATATTAGAGAAATGCTTAAGTACTTACTTGATTTGCCCAAAAGTAAGTTTTGGGATTATGGCACGCAAGGTGCTTGATAAAAGTTTTGAGTAAGACCAAGGTCTTACTAAGCCCTAGAACGAGTTCTAGGACTAAGAAATGAGATAAGAATCAAGACCAAGGTCTTGTTATATCCTAAAGCAATTTGGGAACATTACCATTAATGTTAAGTTATACATTTGAGGACGTCCTAGAAAGGCCCAAAACGAGGAGCAAGCTCCTAGAGGGCAAGAGGCAACAGAGTCAGTACCCCCACCAAATCTCTTAGACGTGGTGGCTCAGTTACAGAGACAGTTAGCAGAACAACAGCAAGTTATTGCCACTAGGATGCTAACTAGCAGGTCGTTATTATTACCTCGCCGGTGGCGAATGTAGTGGCACCAGTTGTGATCGAAGACCCATCGATTACATCTGTAGTCCGGCAAGGGGGGTAAGGCAAGAAGCGTACCTCATTCAGTAGAAGAAACTGAAGCCAGGGAACTTCCCAGGCACAAGCAAACCATGGGATGCTTAAGCATGGTTCAAAACGTTGGAAAGAATAGTAGGGCTACTGGACTGGCATGAGGTAGAGAAGATAAAGTGTGCATCTTTCTGCCTTACGGGAGATGCTAGAATATAGTGGAAGAGAGTCAAGGCCAAGAGAAATGTCAGCCAGATGACATGGGCCGACTTCGAGACTGAGTTCTTCGAAGAATACTTTCACATGCAAGTAACCAACAAGCATTATGATGAATTCACGGAGTTCAGACAAGGAGAACTATCCTGGATGAAGCAGTGAAGATGTTTAAGCGGTTAGCTCATCTGTGCCCAGAGCTAGTTAGCACAGAAAAAGAGATAGTTAGGCTAATGCTCAAGATGTTAAGGCCTGAGATAGCGTTAAAGGGGGCTAGCGGTGTTAAGAGGCTGCAAACCTCCGAAGAACTAATAAGTAGTGCTTTGATCACTGAGCACTACTTAAACAGTATAAAGGCCACCAGAAAGGTTGAACGATGAAGTTCTTAACAACCTTACCGTCAGGGGAAGTGATGGCCTCTACTGAGAGGCTAAGGGCAGTATCAATCTAGATTTCCAACCGAGAGCTCTACAGTGACTTGGTAGTCCTTGAAATGAAGGATTACGATGTCATTTTAGGAATGGACTTCTTGAGCAAGTATAATGCTTCTATAGACTGCCGCAAGAGAAAAGTCAAGTTCACACCGGAAGCAGAACCTTCATTTGAGTTTATTGGAGACCCAAGGAGAAAGATAAATAGGTTCCTATCTACCTTACAAGCTCAGAGAATGTTAGAGAAGGGGTGCTCTGGTTTTCTAGCTCATATAGTGGATGCAAGTCAAGGAGAAGGATTGAAGAGAGAAGAAGTGAGGGTAGTCTGTGACTATCCTGAGGTGTTTCCTGAAGAGTTACCAGGACTCCTTCCCAATCGGGAAATTGAGTTTGAAATTAAGTTGGCCCCAGGAACCAACCCAATTTCGAAGGCACCTTATCGCATGGCACCAGCAGAACTGAAAGAATTACAAGAACAATTGCAAGAGCTGCTTGACAAGGGTTTCATCCGCCCTAGTCATTCACCTTGGGGAGCTCCTGTACTGTTGGTCAAGAAGAAAGATGGATCTATGCGAATGTGCATAGATTATCGAGCTTTGAATAAGGTAACCATCAAGAACAGATATCCTTTGCCAAGGATAGATGATTTATTGATCAGCTGAAGGGAGCCACAGTGTTCTCCAAGATAGATCTGCGATCAGGTTACCATCAGCTCAGAGTGAAGGAGAGTGATGTGCCAAGGGCTGCTTTCAGTACAAGATATGGGCACTATGAGTTTGTGGTCGTGCCCTTTGGAGTGACAAACGCCCCTGCGACGTTTATGGATCTAATGAATAGAGTGTTCAAGGATTTTCTGGACAAATTCATCATTGCCTTCATTGATGATATCCTAGTGTATTCAAAGACTCGGAAAGAACACGAAGAACACCTGAAGATAGTGTTGCAAACCTTACACCAGAAGGAGTTGTACGCCAAATTCTCAAAGTGTGAGTTTTGGCTTGATCAGGTGGCCTTCCTAGGCCACATTGTATCCAAAGAAGGCATTCAAGTTGATCCAGCCAAGATAGAAGCAGTCGGCAACTGGTGTAGACCCAAGAATGCCAGTGAAATCAGAAGCTTCTTAGGCCTGACAGGATATTACAGAAAATTTGTGGAGGACTTTTCCAGAATAGCCTCTCCACTCACAGCCTTGACCAGAAAGAATAAGAAGTTTGAATGGTCAGATAAATGCGAGCACAGTTTTCTAGAGCTGAAGAAGAGACTGACCAGTGCTCCCATCCTGACTGTTCCAGAGAGTGACAAGGCCTTTGACATCTACAGTGATGCATCCAAGATGGGCCTTGGAGCTGTCCTCATGCAAGATGGTAAAGTAATAGCATATGCCTCCAGACAGCTCAAGGACTATGAGAAGAATTACCCTACCCACGACCTTGAGCTAGCAGCTGTGGTTTTTGCACTGAAGCTTTGGAGACACTACCTGTATGGAGTGCAGTGCAGAATCTTCACAGACCATCAGAGTTTGAAGTACTTCTTCACTCAGAAGGATCTGAATATGAGGCAGCGCAGGTGGCTAGAGTTGGTCAAAGATTATGACTGTGAAATCCTCTACCACCCAGGTAAAGCTAATAAAGTGGCAGATGCACTGAGCAGAAAATCCTGTGCAGCACTGATGTCCTTATCATCACTGTCTCTGCCACTTCAGAAAGAAATAAAGGATTTCGGAGTCGAGGTAATAATTGGGCAACTTTCTGCATTGACTCTAGAGTCAACCCTGCTTGTGGATATACAAAGAAAGCAAAGTCAAGACCCAGAAATCCAGAAGATCAAGCAGGGGATCCAAGAGGCAAAAAATTCAGAGTTTCGAGTATCAGATAGTGGCATCCTCTATCTTGGAGACCGCCTTTGCGTCCCCAATAATGAGGAACTAAGAAAGAATATTTTAGAAGAAGCCCACAGTACCCCGTACTCTATGCATCCTGGTTCTACCAAGATGTACCAAGATTTGAAGCAAAGGTTCTGGTGGTCTGGACTCAAGCGAGACGTGGCCAGATATATCAGTACCTGCTTGACCTGCCAGAGGGTCAAAGCCGAGCACCAGAGACCAGGAGGAGTTCTGCAGCCTCTTCCCATTCCAGAGTGGAAGTGGGAAGAAATATCCATGGACTTTATCACAGGTCTCCCAAGGACCACCCATGGACACGATGCAATTTGGGTGATAGTGGACAGATTGACCAAGTCTGCCCACTTCCTAGCCATCAAGTTGTCGCATTCGGTAGAGCAGTTAGCACAGCTGTACATGAGAGAAGTGATCAGGCTTCACGGAGTTCCGAAGTCGATCGTGTCTGACAGAGATGGGCGATTCACCTCCCATTTTTGGAAGTGTGTTCAGGACGCCCTAGGCACCAGACTTCAGTTCAGCACAGCTTTCCATCCCCAGACAGATGGACAAACAGAGAGAGTAAATCAGATTTTAGAAGACATGCTCAGGGCTTGTGCATTGGACTTTAAAGGTAGTTGGTGCAAATTTCTGTGCTTAGCTGAGTTTGCCTACAACAATAGCTATCAGGCCACCATCAGGATGGCACCTTATGAGGCATTGTATGGCAGGAAATGCAGATCACCCATATGTTGGCAAGAAGCTGGTGAGAAGAAAGAGATGGAGTCAGGATAGGCAGCCAGACTGAGCTTATAGATGAGACCGCTCAGGCTATCCAGACGATCCGCCAGAGGATTGAGACTGCCCAGAGTAGACAGAAAAGTTATGCTGACACACGCCGTAGGCCACTTGAATTCCAAGTGGAGATTCAGTATTTCTCAAGTCGCTCCCATGAAGGGAGTGGTGAGATTTGGCAAGAAGGGCAAGCTAAGTCCTCGCTACATAGGACCCTACAAGATCATAAAGAGGGTTGGTAAGGTAGCATATGAGCTGGACCTACCAGAGGATATGTCAGCTATCCACAGTACCTTTCATGTCTCTATGCTGAAGAAGTGTATTCACGACCCTAGCCAAGTGATTCAGCCTCAGTCAGTACAGATCCAAGAAGATCTTAGTTATGAGAGCAGACCGACACAGATAGTGGACAAAGCAGTTAAGAGATTAAGAAACAAAGAAGTGCCACTAGTGAAGGTCATCTGGCAGAATCAAAAGCATGAAGAGGCTACTTGGGAACGTGAGGACAGCATGAGAGAGAGATATCCAGAATTATTCTAAGTTCGAGGACGAACTTTTCATAAGGTATGGGGGATTGTAACGCCCCAAAATTCCCATTTTTAGTTCTTAAAGTCCTTAGAATTATTTAAAAATGGTTTAGAAATATTCTAGATATTTTTAGGAATTTTTAGAATATTTTTATGGAATTTTTCGAGTCCGTTTGGTATTTTAAAAAAAAAAGAGAAAGAAAAAAAAGGAAAAACCACTTAAGGGCAGCCGGAATTCGAACCCGCGACCAGCAGGAAACCAGAAACGCGCGCGACCAGCTGGGCTAGGGTATCAAGCACAAAAAAAGATGGAGAGACATGTATATAAGTTGTAGTTAGGTCGATCCGCCCATAAGTATAAATAGATACTTAAAGAGAGAAGTTTTATTTTCTCTCAACTCAAACCCTCCCTTTCGGCCAACACCCTCACGCCGACCCTTCTTCCCCCTCTTCTCTCTTGTGCGCACGCCACACCAAGCCTAGAGGGCCGGCCAAGGCTTTCTTCCAAGAGATATTCCTATATTCGGGATCCCCGCGACGAGAGGAACGCGTAGGCGCGAAGAATTCGTCGAGATCTCAAGTTTCTTCCGAGCTCTAGACATTAATCTTGGTTGTAAGTCCAAGATATCAAGGTAAGTACTACTCACCTGCAGTAAGAGGCGGTTTTTCCGCGAGAATTTCCTTTAAAAGTTTTTAAAAGTGATATTTACTTTTTGTTAAGATTTTTGCATGTGATCTTAGTTCATTATATGCTTATATATTTATTGAGTGCCCTATATGAGATTAGGGACCAAGAAAAGCTATGAGAAAAGAAAAGAGAAGATAAAGATAAGAAAAGAAAAGGCCAAGGCCTTAAGAAATCCCCGAAAAGTCAAGACTTAGGGATTTTAGCACGCAAGGTGCTCCAGAAAATGCCAAGGCATTTACAGATAAGAAAGAAAAGAAAGAAAAGCTATTTTATTTTTCTAAGACCAGTACCCGGCGTCCAAGGGCGTCGTTAAAGAAATCCAGGTGTCCAATTCCAAGGTCTTGGCCCTGGTAGACCCAAGGTCTGCTCTATTAGGATTGGTGGCTCGCTACCCCAACCTTTTAGGGAACGCGCATGAGATGGTACTTACGTCTTCAGTGGATCCAAGTGATTATTATTTTTAAGTATATGCTTTAGCAAAGTTTCCTAAAGTTTCAGAAAGTTTTCAAAAGTTAAAGAATAGCTAAAGTTTCAAGTTGAGCCAAGAAAAGTAAATTGAGATTTATTATTGCTTGAGTATGCATGTTTGAGCTATACATGTTCGTAGTTTTCTTTCAAGCATATTAGTATCTCATATGATGTTCAGTTTGATCTAGAAGCATGTTTGCATATTTCGAGTTTTTGTGAGCTAGATAGTACTTACTAAGCTTTTGCTTACTAGTTGCATTTCCTCTTATTGGCAGATAAAGGTAAAGGCAAGCAATTTTGAAGGAAGACGACGAGGCGGTGCTGAGTAGAGTGTGTGTGTGGCTGATTATGGAGAGATCTTTTGAGACGAGACAATTTAGTTATTTGAATTGCAATGTTTAAGTTTATTCAAATTTCAAGTTCTTGCTTTATGGAGATAGAGTATTTGAGTTTTGGATAGTTTTACATGCTCAATTTCTTAGAGTAAAGATTCCNCCCAAGAGTTACTCACAGTTTGTGATGAACTATCGGATGAACAAACTGGAGACTACCATTCCTGAGTTGCTTAACCTGCTGAAGACTGTAGAGCCTTCTGTAAAGCAGGATCAGAAGACGGTACTGTTAGTTGGTTCCTCAAAGAAAGGCTCTAAGAGGAAGCCCAAAGAACAAAATAAGGGAAGGAAGAAAAAGGCCAAAAAGATTGAAAAGGCACCAAAAGGCACTTGCCATCACTGCGGCAAGGAGGGCCACTGGCGAAGAAACTGCAAGGTTTATCTTGAGTCCTTGAAGAAGAAGGCATCCGATGCCCCATCCTCTTCAGGTATCTTCGTTATTGAATGTCACTCTATTTCCTCGGACACCTGGGTACTTGATACTGGGTGTAGCTCACATATATGTAATGACATACAGGGGCTAAGGAATAGAAGAAGACTCGTCAAGGGAGAAGCGAATTTGCGAGTTGGAAATGGAGCAAAGATTGCTGCTGTTGCCATCGGAACATATTTGCTAAAGCTCCCTACTGGACTTGTCTTAGAATTGGATAATTGTTATTTTGTTCCTTCGTTAATAAAGAACATTGTATCTATTTCATGCTTGAATGAAAAGGGTTATCATTTAACTTTTAGTAACAATTACTGTTACATAACTTTAAATGGTGTTCTTTATGGGACCGAAACTATATGCAATGGTATCTACACGTTAGATTTATCCGGTGACGTATTCAATATCGAAGTTAGCAATAAACGTGCTCAAATAGATAATCAAATAGACTCATATATGTGGCATTGTCGTCTTGGCCATGTAAGTAAGAAACGCATGACCAAATTACACCGATGTGGAATTCTGGAATCATTTGAACCTGGTTCATTTGATACATGTGAATCATGCTTAAAAGGCAAGATGACCAAATTATCCTTTTCCGAAAAAGGTAAATCAGTGGGAGAATTGCTTGGTCTAATACATACTGATGTATGTGGACCAATGTCCAATGTCAACTCTTACACAAGGAGGCTATAGCTACTTCATTACCTTTATCGATGATCACTCACTATTCGGGTATGTGTTCTTAATGAAACACAAATCTGAAGCTTTTGAGAAATTCAAAGAGTTCAGAAGTGAAGTAGAAAAACAGCTTGGCAAAAGTATTAAGATACTTCGATCCGATCGGGGTGGTGAATACTTAAGTCAAGAGTTTCAAGATTATCTTAGGGACAATGGGATATTGTCTCAATGGACTCCGCCATATACACCACAGCATAATGGTGTATCTGAGAGGCGTAACCGAACCTTGATGGACATGGTTAGATCTATGATGAATCATACAACTCTTCCAAAATCCTTTTGGGGCTATGCGCTTAAGACAACTGTTTACTTACTAAACAGAGTCCCGACCAAGGTAGTCTCTACTACTCCATATGAAACGTGGAATAGTAAGAAACCTCATTTATCTCACCTAAAGATATGGGGTTGTCCTGCTTATGTAAAGCGGACTGTATCAGACAAATTGGATGCTAAGTCTGATAAATGTCTATTAATTGGATACCCTAAGGAAACGAAAGGTTACCAATTCTGTCATCCCTTGGAACAAAAGGTGTTTGTTTCAAGGCATGCTGTATTTCTAGAAAAAGAATTTCTTTTACAAGAAAACAGTGGGAGTAGCATTGAACTTGAAGAAGTTCAAGAAACTCCAATAGACATTACAGAGACATCTAGTCTAGACCCACAATCAATAACTCATAATGATAAGCTATCAGTTGAACCTAAAACAACACCACTTCTTCGTAGGTCTGATAGGACACGCAATATTCCAGAGAGATACGGATTTCTCATAAGTGAATCGAACGACATGTTACTCATTAACGATGACGAACCTATCAGTTATGAAGATGTTCTGAAAAATTCAGAAAGGGATAAATGGCTTGAAGTCATGAAGTCGGAAATGGATTCCATGTACAAAAATCAAGTATGGGACTTGGTTAACCCACCTGAAGGGATTAAGCCCATAGGGTGCAAGTGGGTTTTCAAGAAGAAAATCGACATGGAAGATAATGTTGTTACCTTTAAGGCTAGATTAGTGGCAAAAGGATATCGTCAGAAACAAGGAATTGATAATGACGAAACCTATTCGCCAGTAGCTATGCTTAAATCCATTCAGATGCTCCTGGCCATAGCAGCTTATTATGATTATAAGATATGGCAAATGGATGTGAAAACAGTTTTCCTTAATGGAAACCTGCTTGAGGATGTATACATGATACAATCTGAAGGTTTCACATCGGTTAATAAAACCAAAGTATGCAAACTTCAACGATCCATATATGGACTAAAGCAAGCATCCAGGAGCTGGAACATCCATTTTGATGAGACAATCAAAGAGTTTGATTTCTCACAAAATCCTGACGAACCTTATGTGTACAAGAAGGTTAGTGGCAGTGCAGTCGTATTCCTAGTGTTATATGTCGATGACATATTACTTATAGGAAACGATATATCAGTCTTACAGTCAGTTAAAATTTGGTTGTCCAAAACTTTCTCCATGAAAGACCTGGGAGAAGCAACCTATATCCTTGGGATTAGAATGTATAGAGATAGATCAAAACGGTTGCTTGGTCTTTCGCAGTCTACATATATAGACCGAGTGCTAGAAAGGTTTAGCATGTCGGAATCCAAGAAAGGTTACCTTCCCATCAGGCATGGGATCAACCTTTCGAAGTCTATGTGTCCGCGCACAGAAGACGAGAGGATTTGCATGAATAAGATTCTTTATGCATCCGCGATAGGATCTATCATATATGCTATGTTATGTACTAGGCCCAATGTATCGTATGCTCTGAGCGTCACAAGCAGATACCAGTCTGATCCAGGAATGGATTATTGGGTGGCTGTCAAGACAATCCTCAAGTACTTAAGAAACACTAAGGATGTGTTCCTAATATATGGAGAAGGTGATATGGTAATACGTGGGTTTACAGATGCCAGTTTCCAGACAGATAAGGATGACTCCAAATCTCAGTCCGGATACGTATTTATTTTGAATGGAGGCGCAATAAGTTGGAAGAGTTCCAAGCAAGACACCGTAGCGGATTCTACCACAGAAGCGGAATATATTGCAGCTTCGGAAGCAGCAAAGGAAGCAGTCTGGATCAAGAAGTTTGTCTCAGAATTTGGTGTGGTTCCAACCATTGATGAAGCAATACCGGTTTATTGCGACAACAATGGAGCTATTGCACAAGCGAAGGAACCAAGGTCTCATCAGCGATCTAAACATGTGCTTCGCCGCTATCATCTGATCAGAGAGATTATAAGTAGGAATGATATACAAATTGATAAAATTCCCACTGAAAGGAATTTAGGGGATCCTTTAACTAAGGCCTTGCCTCAAAGCAAGTTTGAGGGTCATGTTAGAGCCTGTGGTATTGGGTACCGTAGCGAATGACATTAGGCCAAGTGGGAGTTTGTTAGTGATATGAGAGAAGTGTCCTAAGGCAATCGCCTTATGATTGTAATCATTTATTTTTAATAAATGAATATTCACTATTTGAGTATATATGTTTGTGTATTTGATTGAGATCTTAAACTCATTTACTGAATGTCCGCAATACAATTCACAGCATGAGAGAATTTGTGATGAATTCACAACTAGTGATTATCTCTACATGTGCAATTGTGAAGTATTGAAATTGTCCCTAGTCGATGAATTGATAAATACGGACACTATCAATTCTGTTGAGACTAACATGAGTTATTCTCTAATCAGCTGATTCTCACTGGCTGGTGACATTGAGATGTCCGGAGATAAACATGAATGCTAGTTAAGGGAACTAGTTCATTGGAGTGACTGGCTGTAAAACTTCATATGGTAGTCTACATATAGATATGTCAGTGAAGTTCTTACTGCAGCTTAAGTGTGATGTTCCTTTGACTTACGGTGTTCAAGTCATCTTGGTCATGGAGACTTATACTTTGACATCTTAAGCAAGCATCTCCAAGGAGGTGTGGACCCAGGATGATTGGGTATAAGCCGAAGTGCCCGAAGATGTTTGAACAGCCTACAAAGGATTCACCACTCCTTGCGAGGAGATGTATACCCGAGGTCTATCGTCGGATTGTTACTCGAAGCCTCTGGCCAGAGCATGACATGTTCAGAGTATGAATCTCTTAAATACATAAGAGTAATTAGAATCCGTAGGACGAGAAAACGTTACTTGGGCTAGGTGTGACGTAGTCAGCCTAGTGGGACTGACACACATAGACCATGTCCTGAACCAAGTGGGTATAAGATGGTGAAGGGAATGGGGCACGATTCATTATAGCTGCTGAAGGATTTCAGAATTGTTTCTGAGGTCAACCGTTGATCTTTCGATTAATTGGGGATCATGATGTACTACTAGGTGTCACTTATGATCGTTCTATAATTAATTGATTAATTATAGACGACCAACATAAATCGAAAGCCTATTTAGTCACACGTACTACGAGTAATCCGAGGGATTTAAAACGAGTTGAAAATTGGATTTTCCAATCAAGAGAGATTAGATTTGGTTGAGCCAAACGATAAGTCGAATCTGAATTTTTCAGAGACGCATCGGAAGCGTAAAATGGCTAAGTCTTTTGAAGACTTAATAGATGAATTAAATAAGTTTAATTCATTGGGGCTTGGCTTGGATGGGCTAGCCAAAGAGGGCCTCCATCCTCTTTGCTTGGTCGGCCACAACAAAGGGAGAGAACCAAGTTTTTGGTTCAATTTATAAAATAAACCAAGTGTGGTTTGTTTTATAAAATTATGGATGATATAAATTTTTATATAATAAACCAAGGTTTGGTTTATTTTTCATGGAAATTAAAATGAACCATGGATTGGTTAATTTTATAAAATCAATCATGGATTGATTTACCATGATAAGGAAATTTATTCCATAGGAGAGAAGATTTTTATCATGAATTAAAATATGATTTTAACCATGATATAAAATCAAACTTGGCATGATGGAATAAGTTATTCCATATTTGAGAGGCTTGATGGTTGAGAGGCCACTATATAAAGGACCCAAGACAAGGCTTGGGTGTGAAATATAGAGATAAAGGCATAGGCTCTCTCCCTCTCTTTCTCTCCTTCTCTTCTCCCCTTCTTGCCGTGCGCCAACCAGCCCCAAGAAGGAGCACCAGCCGGCCGCCCCTGCCCTTTCCCTGCCGACCACCACCTGCTGTCGGAGAAGGAAGCTCCGGCCATCTCTTGGCCGGAAGAAGGTGCTGCCGGAATTAGAGTTTGCCGCAAGGATCTTTTTGCCGCAAGCCTCTTCTTTTGCTTTGCCGGAATTTTGATTCCGGCCATCCTTTTGTGGTTACTCTTCCGACTTCTCTCTTGGTTTTTATCGTCGCGTTCTCGGAGAATCTAGTAGTTCTCGAGAACACGAAACTCGTGGCTTTGCGAAGTCATCCCGAAGATACTCGGCGTGGACGCGAATAGAGGTGGAGCTTCCAAGGGATGCTTACGGTTGGATCTCGTCCCTTCCTTCGAGTTACGCGAGGTAATACGTAAATTAGTTTACGTTTTTGCAAAATGTTAAATATATGATCATGTCTACACAAGATAAACTGCATGCTTAGATGTGTAGTTAAATGATTTAGAGAAATTATTTATGCTAAACCTTCCATTGCACGTAATTAATTTTGAGATTACGAACCCGCATCCATGTCAACATGCACCCAGTCCCAACAGTTTGCTTCATTGGTTTTGTTTTTGCCTTGCACTTGGGGTGCCCGTATCAATCCGGGCGCCTAGCCCCAGTGAGGCACCTCACTCCATTGAGGCACCTATGCTGCAGAAACCCGTTCCTTCGTTCCCTGCAACCAAGGTTAGTTCCAAAACACACAAAGCAAGAATGTTAGACATTATTTACTGCCTAAGCTGTGTTGATTCTGACTTTGAGTCTCCCAAATGGAACCCTAGGTCAAACCGACGCCTACTGTTCCCTCGCACGGCGAACGCGTCCTCACCTACTCCTCTCAGGAGAGTTTACCTTTTGCCAACCGGCTCCTTCGGTTGGACTTTTGCCCAATCCTCCCGATCAGGTCTTCGTGCCCAGTCTGCGACCAGGACTTCTTGCCCAACTTCCGGTTAGGTCTTCGGTGCCCAGCCCGTTGCCAGGACTTCTTGTCCAGTCCTCGACCAGGACTTCTTTGCCCAACTTCCGGTCGGGACTTCTTGCCTAGTCCTTGACCAGGACTTCTTTCCCAGCCCTTTGCCAGGACTTCATGCCCAGCCCTTTGCCAGGACTTCTTGCCTAGTGTACCTAGGACTTTCCTGCACACTTAGTAAGCTTGTTAGATCACAATAACACCTTAACTTCTAAACCCTTTGTCATTATCAAAACACAGGTTTGACTTAGGTGCTTCCGGCACCAACAATCTCCCCCTTTTTGATTTATGGCAACATGGTTCAAAAAGTTAAGTTAAAAAAAACAAGCAAAGAATTCAAAAAAAACATTCAGTTTTCTCCCCCTGAAACGAATATTCTCCCCCTGAGTTTTTCAAAGATATGTAGGTTTTTGAAAACCTTCTAAGTGTTTTAGATTTTGACTAAGTGCTAAAGTATTTATGCTTAGGAAAAATTTTCAAGCTTTCCATACTTCGAAAATTTTCCAAAAAGTTTTTCAAGTTTTTTCATACTCAGAAAATTTTCCAAAAAGGTTTTCAAGTTTTTCATATTTAGAAAATTTTCCAAAAAGGTTTTTCTAGATTTTCATACTTAGGAAATTTTCCTAAAAGTTTTTCAAGTTTTTCATACTTAGAAAATTTTCCAAAAGTTTTTCAAGTTTTCATACTTAGAAAATTTTCCAAAAATACTTCGTGCACCAAAAAACACTTCGGAAAGTAGATTTTCACTTAGAACCAGTTAAGTACATAGAAATACTTAGTTTTGAAATGTTTAGCTTTGAAAACCATTTTAAAGCACTTAGTTATTTACATTACTTTTTGAAAAAGAGATAAAATTTTGAAAAAAAAAAATTTATCCTTTCCTTTCTCTCCCCCTTTGCCATATATAAAAAAAAATACTAGTTATAGCAGGTATCTTAGAGCAAAAAAATAATAATAAAGTTCTGTATTGAACCAACTCTAATATCTTTAAGTATAAACTGGACCAAACCAAAATAAACCGTTTTTGTTTGAGTCCTATCTAACCCAGTTAGCTACTTACTAACTGTCATAAACAGTAACTTTTGCTAAGGTTAGTCAAGTTAAGTGATATGATCAAGTTAGATTTTCTAAGCTTGACACTTAACATGATTGCTGTTCAATTTATATTTATTGCCCCAATTACTGCAGATGCACGAACTTAAAGCATCTTGAATCAAGGCATATACCTAAGTATCTCAACCCAGTCTAGGTTATCAATCAAAAGTATCCTAAGGTGCTTGTGAGATGCTGGCTTCTAGATCTATAGGTGCAAGCAATTCTAGGATTAGGGCCTAAGCTAAGTCCATTTGCGAAAAAGCCCTAGTTTTAAAGGGGGTAAGTTTTAAAAGAAACTAAGTCGGAAAATCATTTTAGATTTCAAAACTTGATAAAAGAAATGATTTTTCACAAAAGGTTAAAAAAATAAGAAATAAAACAATTTTTGGAAAAATATAGAGCAGTCCTATTCTACTAAGCATAACCCTAACTGCCTTCTTAGTGAGTTAAACTCATACTCAGGTAAGGGTTTGGTAAAAATATCAGCTAAGTTTGACTTTAAGCCCACATGCTTAAGGACTATTTCACCCTGGCTACATGATCTCTTACGAAATGATGTTTAACTTCTATATGTTTTGTTCTGGAGTATTGAATTGGGTTCTTAGTCAGGTTGATTGAACTAATATTATCAATATAGACTTGGGTTTGGGTGTAGACAAGCTGGAAGTCCTTAAGAGTGTGCATCATCCATAAGAGTTGTATCACACACTCTCCTAAGGCAACATATTCTGCTTCTGTTGTAGACAGTGCTACGCAGTGTTGCTTTCTACTGCACCAGCTGACTAGACTGTGTCCTAAAAACTGGCAACTTCCACTTGTACTTTTTCTATCTAATTTGCAACCAACATAGTCAGAATTAGAATATCCTAATAATTCAAAAGTGGAAGTTCTAGGATACCAAATCCCTACATTTAGGGTACCCTTTATGTACCTAAGTACTCTTTTTAGGGCTGCTAGGTGGGATTCCTTAGCACAAGTTTGGTACCTAGCACACATTACTACAGAGAATAGGATGTCAGGTCTGCTAGCTGTAAGGTTAAGTAGACTTCCAATCATACTTCGGTATAGCTTAAGATCTACAGGCTTACCTTCAGGGTCATTATCAATTTTGACATTTGTGGTCATAGGGGTACTTATGCTTTTGGAGTTATCCATTTTAAATTTTTTTATCAACTCTTTAGCATACTTGGATTGGTGAACATAATTACCATATCTGATTTGCTTAATTTGCAATTCTAAGAAAAAGTTGAGCTCACCTACTAAGCTCATTTCGAATTCATTTTCCATTATTTTTACAAATTCTTTTAGAAAGTTTGAGTTGGTGGATCCGAAAATTATGTCATCAACATAGATTTGGGCAATGAAAATGTTTTTTTCTAAGGTTTTAACAAAAAGGGTGGAGTCAATTTATCCTTGGTTAAATTCCTTAGAAATAAGGTAAGTTGATAGGCGTTCATACCATGCCCTAGGTGCTTGTTTTAACCCATAAAGTGTCTTTTTAAGTTTAAAAACGTAGTCAAGTTTCTCTAGGTCTCAAATCCTGGAGTTGTCCTACATAGACTTCTTCTTTGATGAACTCATTTAAAAAGGCAGACTTAACGTCCATTTGGTATAGCTTGAACCCTCTATGGGCTGCAAATGCTAACAACATTCTAATTGACTCAAGTCTAGCTATTGGGGCATAGGTTTCATCATAGTCTAATCCTTCGACTTGACTGAACCCTTTATCTACTAAGCGGGCTTTATTTCTAACTATTTCCCCTTGGTTATTTAGTTTATTCCTAAACACCCACTTGGTATCTATAATAGATTTGCCCTCAGGTTTAGGTACTAGTTCCCAGACTTAGTTTCTTTCAAATTGGGCTAACTCCTCTTGCATAGCTATGATCCAATCAGGATCAGGTAGGGTTTCCTCTATAGTCTTAGGTTCAATTTTTGAAATCAGTGCAATCTGACTAAGATTTCTATAGGAGGACCTAGTTCTGACTCCTAAGGTTGGATCACCCATAATTTGATCAGAAGGGTGACTAAGTCTAGGTTTCTTGGTTCTTCTAGAACATGGTTCAGCCTCAGGCCCGGCTGGATGGTTCGGTTCAGTGTTTCGTTCAACTACTTAGGTTGGTTCAGTTATTGGTTCAGTTCACGCAGTAGTTGGTTCAAGAGTTAGTTCATTTAGAGGTTCAATTAGTGGTTCAATTGATGGTTCAATTGTTTGTTCATTGTCTTCCTGATCAATATTTGATTGGTTCAAGTTTTGGTTATCAGATTTTGGTTCAGTTTCCTCATCAAAGATTAAGTTTGTCGTTTCTTCAATTTTGTTAGTTTGTTTATTGTAAACCCTATAGGCCCTACTAGTTGTTGAATATCCTAAGAAGACCCCTGGGGTTGACTTGGATTGAAACTTACCTAGGTAGTCCTTAGTGTTCAAGATATGAATTTTGCACCCAAAGACCCTTAGGTAGTGTAGGTTGGGCAGTCTATGATAATATAATTCATAAGGTGTTTTATTATGTCTTTTGTTAATTAGAACCCTATTTTGGATATAACAAGTCGTACTTATTGCTTCTGGCCAAAATTGGTTAGCTAGGTTAAATTCATTGAGCATGGTCCTAGCGGCTTCCTGAAGGGTTCTATTTATTCTTTCTACTATCCCATTTTGTTGGGGGGTTCTAGGACAGAAAAATTCGTGAATATATCCATTTATTTTACAGAATTCCTCAAACCTTTGATTCTCAAATTCTCCCCCGTGATCACTTCTAAGTCGTTTGATTTTGGTATCATTTTGATTTTCGATTATTTTGCATAAGTCAATAAATAGGTTTAGGGTTTCATCTTTAGTTTTTAGGAACCTAACCCAGGTAAACCTAGAGTAGTCATCGATAATAACTAAGCAGTACCGGATCCAGCTTAGTGACTTGGCTCCATGTGATTCAAATAGGTTAAGGTGAAGGAGCCCAAGTGTGGTTTGGGTTAAGTCTGATTGAATTGGCTTGTGATTAGACTTGGTTTGTTTGCCTTGGTTACATGAGTTACAGATTGTGTTTTCAAAGTTCTTAATTTTTGGTACCCCTTTAATTAGACCAAGTTGGGT
Source organism: Boesenbergia rotunda (assembly GCA_024364735.1). Lineage (NCBI taxonomy): Eukaryota > Viridiplantae > Streptophyta > Magnoliopsida > Zingiberales > Zingiberaceae > Boesenbergia > Boesenbergia rotunda. The sequence goes on along the minus strand of JAGFNQ010004019.1, from coordinate 146,806 downwards.
AATTTTAGAAATTAGTCTAACATTAGTGTGACCTAATCTCCAATGCCAGAGGTTGGATTCTTCTAATTGAGTTAAGAGGCATTTTGTTACTAAGGGTAGATTGATAGTATAAACATTATTTTTCCTAGTACCCTTAAGCATGACTTCTGAGTCTTGAAGGTTTCTAATCAGGCAGTCAGAGTTGGTTAATGTAACTACATAGCCAGTATCATATAGTTGACTTATACTAAGCAAATTGAACTTGAAATTTTCAATCAAGAGTACCTTTTTAATCACAAAATCGGATTTGAGTTCAATGTTACCTGACCCAATGACTTTGAGTATAGCATTGTTGCCAAATGCTACTGAGCCTAGGTTCTTGAACTTGATTTTGGTGAATTTCAATTTGTCTCCAGTCATGTGTCTGGAGCATCTACTATCCAATATCCATTGGTCCAAATATTTATGTTCCTACACATATTTATTGATTTGGATCCAATTAGAGTCAAGGATAGCTTTTAATATTGATTTTCACAGCCTAGTCTGTCTCACCTAGTCTAGTGTTATCAATCACGTTAACCTTATGAGTTTTGTGAGACAGGTTTAACAAAAATAAAGATTTTAATTTGAAAAACATGATTAAAAAACTTAATTAATTTTAAAAAAATTATAAAGTTTAAGTTTATTTTGAAAAATTGTGTTGAATTTAAGATTAATTGAAATTTGTGTTAGATTCAAATTTAATAAGTTGTAAAGTGAATTTGATTTTCAATAATTGGCTTCTAGGTCTTGGAGAGGCACTAGGCCTTCTTTGGCTGTAGCCTTATTGGATCATCAACCCTTTCCTTGATAAAGTCTTTTATTGAAAATTCATCTTCAAGTTACTTCTTGAGAAATTTTGGTCTAACTAGTTTGGGTCTTGGATCAGTAGCTTCGGTTAGTTCCACTAGAATGGTTTCCCTAACATACTATCATCTCACCTCCTCCCAATACTAGGTTTTCAAATTTCAACTAAATCATTTCGTCCTTAGTCTAACCAGTCCTAAGTCTAAGCATGATGATTTGCAGAAGGAAATAAATAGGCAAGCATGCAGTAAAAAATTGCAATTTAAAAAAATTATCTAATTATGAATATTGTTTTTATATTGGCTCCCCCTGGACTATAGCCTCGATAATGGTTAGGCAAGATGTGAATCTTGTCCTTGGGGATCTAATATTGTTTTGGTCCAGCTTGTTTGTTTAAACAGAGCTTGGGGACCCATGCTTGGACTTGGGTTCTAGGTTGGTTCAATATAGCATAATAAGAACATTGCCTAGACTTGGTTCGATACCCTAATTCAGATCGGTTAAGAACGGACTTCTGCTTTCCAAGGATCATGTCAAGACCCTTGGAACCCGAAGTGAATCGTTCTAAAGCCATTCTGAGCTCCTTGACTTGAGTTTTCAAGGAGGAATTCTCTTCCTCAAGCTTTTGAACTTGAGTGGAGTTTCCTTCTTGAATTTTCTCGGTCAAGGACCTCGAGTTGGCTTCCTCTTTCAGGCGTTTTACTTCCTGTCGGAGGGACTCGACCCAGATTTTGGCTTTCGCCAAGTTGCGAGATAAATAAGAAATTAATTTAGCTAGTTCATATTCAGAATAACCTTTTACCGTGATTTGCCCGTTCTCCGAAATTGTAAGCTTTCTGTCGTCTGGTTCCGATTCCAATCTGGTGTCGACATCTTCCGAAGCAGTTAGGGCAAGTAAGTTTGCGTGCGAGACTTCTTCTTCTTCTTCGGAAGAGAATTCATCCCAAGTGGCTTGGAGAGTCTTCTTCCTCCGTGCCTTCTTTGTTTCCTTCAAACTGGGGCACTCTGACTTGTAATATCCCTTTTTATTGCACTCGTAGTAGGTAACGTTGGGCTTGCTCTTTGAGGTTGTTGACGGTTCTGATGGATCTTCCTTTCTTCGACTTGCTTTCTTTTTGTTTGTTTGGTACTTTAGCTCCTTGTAGTAGTCCCGAGCTAGCCGAACCAATTTGGGTCTATCCACTTCGCTATCTTCTGAATCTGAGTCGGACTCGGGTTCTAGTTGAGGCTTCTTCTTGGGGGCTTTTCCTTTAGATTTTCCGTAATGAAAGCAATACTCTTCTCGGCCAAAGTGGTGTTAGTCTGTTCATGCAGTTCTAATTCAAAGAAAAGTTCATTTAATTTAATTTTAGAAAGATCCCTGGAAACCTTGTAGGCATCTACCATGGATGCCCACAGTGTGTTCCTTGGGAACGCGTTTAGTATATACCTAATTAGGTCACGGTTCTCGACTTTGTGACCTATCGTATGCAGCCCATTCATCAACTCCTGGATTTTGGCGTGGAGCTGTGCTGCTGATTCTCCTTCGTTCATCTTGATCGTGTAGTGTCTGTTCATCAACAGATCTCTTTTGCTGATCCTGTGTCGGAAGTGCCTTCGTGCAGCTCAATCAGCTTGTTCTAAAGCTCTTTGGTGCTGTTGAAGGGTCCCACCCGGTTCAACTCCTCCTTGGTCAAACCGCATTGCCAAGTCTGGGTTGCCTTTGCATCAGCCTCGATCTTCTTCTTCAGCGAGGCGTCCCATTCAGTATAGTGTTGTGCCACTCCTTCTGTGTTCTTGGGAATTTCCAGGCCAGATTGGATGATTATCCACATGTCCACCTGAGTTTTCAGGTGGACCTCCATCCTGCTTTTCCAGTAAGAGAAATCTTCTCCACTGAAAAGAGGAGGTCTGACAGTGTTGAATCCCTCTTGCATAGCCATTAATATTTTCTAAAAAAAACTTAACACAAAAACTTGTTCCAAGACTGAGTCTTGGATTAGTAGTACGGAAGAAATTAATAGCAACGAAAAAGATCGAGTGGTGTTGCACCAACCTCGATTAACGAGAAAGATTCGAAAGAAAAAAATTAAAAATTTCGTAAATCCGAAAAAACTTTCAAACTAATGGTTGCACCAAGTTTGAGCCACCCACTTGATACCACTTGTTGGTGTTGGTGCAGAAAGCACCATAGTCAAACCTGTATTTTGATAATGGCAACAGGGTTCAAAAGTTAAGTCTTACTTGATTTCTAACATGTCACTTGAGTGTGCAGAGTAAAAAGCCCTAGCGAAGGACTGCTAGGCACTGGCGAAGGAATGCCAGGGTACAAAGCCCTAGCGAAGGACTGCTAGGCACTGGCGAAGGAATGCCAGGGTGAAAAGCCCTAGCGAAGGACTGCTAGGCGCCAGGCGAAGGCCAGCTTGGGACTGAAGCCCTAGCGAAGGAATGCTAGGCACCGGGCGAAGGACAGCTCGGTATCCAAGACCTGGCAAAGGACCGCTAGGCAAAAGTCCAACCAAAGGAGCGGTTGGCATCAGGTAAATTCTCCCGAGAGGAGTAGGTGAGGACGCGTTCCCCGTTGAGGGAACAGTAGGCGTCGGTTCGACCTAGGGTTCCATTTTGGAAACCCAAAGTCAGAACTAAGACAGCTAAGGCTGTATACAATAATATAATACTGCTTTTTGGACTAACCCTGGATGCAGGACCGAAGGACTGAGTATCTGCAGCTCAGAGAGCCTCAAAGGAGTGAGGCAGAAGCTGAGCAGGGCGCCCCGGATGTTCCGGGCGCCCCCAAGGTGAACACAAATCAGCAGGAGCAAAAATGCGCTTCGACAGTTATCTGTCGGGGCGCCCCGGATGTTCCGGGCGCCCCGCATGCTCCGGGCGCCCCGGATGTTCCGGGCGCCCCGCATGCTGCGGGCGCCCCCAGTGCCAGCTGCCGAAGCACACCCTCGCAAAGCCAAAAGGATGAAGGCTTGACCCGATCAATGCGGGCGCCCTGAGCGCTCCGGGCGCCCCGGTCAAACCTGATCCCGATTTTGAAGGGATCAGATGTTGACCGCGCTGGAGACGGATCGACCGCCTCGTGGGGGGGGGGGGGCGCCCTCGACGTCCCGGGCGCCCCTAAGCCCTATATAAAGGGCCCTCAACCCCAGGCTTCAGGCAACACTTTCAATCAACGCTTCTACGTTCTTCTGCTCTCGCGCCTCGCTCCGGAAACCTCCCAATTCGAGCCGACGACGTCCCGCTGCTCCGAAAAAGACAACCTACATCGGACGTCGGTAAAAGAAGAGTTTTTCTTTTTAATTGTTAAGTTTACTGTGCTATATTCGTAAATCAATCTTTGTAAACTATTATTGCACCTCATATAGAATTGCCCAAAGTAAACGGTCAATGACCGTGGGCCTTGGAGTAGGAGTCGACTTAGGCTCCGAACCAAGTAAAAATTACTGTGTTTGCGTGTTTGTTTTTATCTTCCGCTGTGCAATTTCTCTTTCCCTAAATCCGAACGATTTCCGATATTCACCCCCCCCTCTATTGGTTCTCTCGATCCAACAAGTGGTATCAGAGCGGGGAAGTTCAAATTTGGTGCAACCACCAGTTTGAAAAATTTTTCGGATTTTTTTCTTTTTCTTTTTCTCGTTCGAAATTCTTCTAAATTTTTCGTTGGAATTTTTTTATCGTTAATCGAGGTTGGTGCAACACCCCTCGATATTTTATTTCCTTATCCCGCACTACTAATCCAAGACCAAGTCTTGGGAAATTTTTGTTAGTTATTTTTTTTCAGATTAAATGGTCATGCAAGAAGGATTCAGCACCACCAGACCTCCACTTTTCAGTGGTGATGGCTTTTCCTACTGGAAAAGTCGAATGGAGATCCACCTGAAAACTCAGGTGGACATGTGGATTATCATCCAGTCCGGACTGGAGATACCCAAAAATGCTGAAGGAGTTCCTCAAAGCTACTCAGAATGGGACACCGCTCTGAAGCGCTAAATAGAAGCCGACGCAAAGGCAACACAGACCCTACAATGCGGTTTAACAAAAGAGGAGCTGAACCGGGTGGGCCCCTTCAACAGTGCTAAGGAGCTGTGGGCAAAATTGATCGAGCTGCATGAAGAAACATCAGACACTCGGATCAGTAAGAGAAATCTGCTCCTAAACAAACTGTACACCATCAAGATGGCCGACAATGAAACAGCAGCCCAACTCCACGCACGAATCCAAGAATTGATGAACGATCTTCACACTATAGGTCACAAGGTCGAAAACCGTGACCTAATAAGGTATGCATTAAATGCTTTCCCTAGAAATACCTTGTAGGCATCTATGGTAGATGCATACAAGGTTTCAAGGGATCTCTCTAAAATTAAATTAGATGAATTGTTTTCCGAGTTAGAACTTCATGAACAGACTAACTGCAATATGGTCGAGAAAGGTATTGCCTTTATTGTAGGAAAAGCTGGAAGGACAACAAAGAAGAAGACACAACCTGAACCCGAGTCTAACTCAGACTCAGACTCAGAAGACGAAGAAGGAGATCGACCGAAGCTGGTTCGATTGGCCCGAAGCTACTATAAAGAGTTAAAGAACCAAACCAACAGAAGGAAGGCCAACCGAAGAAAGGACGAACCAGCTGAATCCACAAATGACAAAAACAAGCCCGACGTGACTTGCTACGAGTGCAAGAAGAAGGGCCACTACAAGACAGAGTGTCCAAACCTGAAGGAGACCAAAAAGACAAGAAGAAAGAAAACACTCCAAGCAACCTGGGACGAATCTTCCTCAGAAGAAAAAGAAGAAGCACCCCAGTCAAACCTACTAGCCCTGACCGCCTCAGAAGAAGTCGAGACCGAGTCTGAATCAGAACAGGATGACGGCAGACTAACCTTTTCAGAAGACGGCGAGATCAAGGTAAGTGGTTTCAATAGAAGTCAATTAAATGATCTTATTTCTTATCTTTCTCGAGATTTGGCAAAAGCCAAACTCCGAGTCAAATCCCTCCGACAGGAAATAAAACTCCTGAAAGAGGAAGCTGACTCTAAATCCTTAACCGAGAAAGTTCAAGAAGGAACTCCTACTCAAGTTGAAAAACTTGAGAAAAGAACTCCTCCCTGAAAACTCAAGTTAAGGATCTTAGAGCTGCCTTAGAACGATTCACTTCTGGTTCCAAGGGTCTTGACATGATTCTTGAAAAACAGAAGTCCGTTCTAAATCGATCCAGACTTGGCAATAGATCCAAATCCCGACAAAGATCTTACTTTGCTGTACTGAATCAGTCCAGAGGTAAAATTCAGGCATGGGTACCTAAACTGTACCTGAACAAACCAACTGGATCAAATCAGTATTGGATCCCCAAGGACAAGATTCACATCTTACCTAATCATTACCGTGGCTTCAGTCCAGGGGGAGCCAAATTAAAAACTATTTTTATTGTTAAATAGAATTTAATTCTTGCAATTTGCCTGATTGAGTGTTTATTTAATTTCTGCAATTTACCATGCTTAAACTTAGGTTAGTATAAGGACTAAACAAACTTAACTGAAATTTGAAAACATAGTATTGGGTGGAGGTGAGATGATAGTACGTTAGGGAAACCAATTCTAATAAGATCAAGTTCACTTGGTCTCTTTAGACTGGTGAAACTAGCCGAAGCTACCGATCCAAAACTCAAACTAGTTAGACCAGAAATTTTCAAAGATTAATTTTGAAAATGAAATTTCATTAAACGGCTTTATCAAGGAAAGGGTTGATGATCCAATAAGGCTACGGCCAAAGAAGGCCTAGTGCCTCGCCAAGACCTGGAAGCCAATTTTTGAATTTCAAATTCAAATTACTTTTTGTCAAATTCAAATCTAACACAATTTTCAGTTAAGCATAGATTCAAACATCCTTTCAAAATAAACTTAACTGTTTTCAAAAATTAATTTAATGTTTTCAAAACAAATAATAATTTCTCAAAGTAATTTTTTTATCAAAACCTGTCTCACAAAACCTATAAGGCTAACATGATTGAAAACCTTAGATTTGGGTGAGACAGACTAGGCAGTGAAACTCAATTTAAGCTATTCCTGACTCTAATTGGATCCAAATCAATAAAACTCTTTATGTGTAGGAACATAATGATTTGGACCAATGGATGTTTGATAGCGATTGCTCCAGACACATGACTGGAGATAAATTGAAGTTCACCAAACTCAAGTTCAAGAACCTAGGCTCAGTGGCATTTGGTAACAATGCTACACTCAAGGTAATTGGGTCAGGTAATATTGAGCTTAAATCTGACTTTATTATTAAGAAAGTTCTTTTGGTTGAAAACTTTAAGTTTAACTTGCTTAGCATAAGTCAGTTATGTGATTCTGGTTATATAGTCACCTTCAACAATTCTAACTGCCTGATTAGAAATGTACAAGACTCAGAAATCATACTTAAGAGCACTAGGAAAAATAATGTATACACTATAAACCTTCCCTCAGTACCCAAATGTATGTTAACCCAGCTAGAACAATCTAACCTCTGGCATAGGAGACTAGGTCACACTAATTTGAGGACTATCTCAAAAGTCACCCAACTTGGCCTAATCAAAGGAATCCCCAAAATTAAAAACAATGAAAACCTAATATGTGAATCATGTAATCAAGGTAAACAAACCAAATCTAATCACAAACTAATCCAATCTGACCTAACTCAAACCACACTTGAGCTCCTGCACCTTGACCTATTTGATTCACATGGAGCCAAGTCACTAAGCGGGAACCGATACTGCTTAGTAATAGTTGATGATTATTCTAGGTTTACCTGGGTTAGGTTTCTAAAAACCAAAGATGAAACCCTAAACCTATTTAATGATTTCTGCAAATTAATTGAAAATCAAAACGATACTAAAATTAAAAGACTTAGGAGCGACCACGGGGGAGAATTTGAAAATCAACGGTTTGAGGAATTTTGTATGATCAATGGGTATTTACATGAATTTTCATGTCCTAGAACCCCCTAACAAAATGGGATAGTCGAAAGAAGAAATAGAACATTACAGGAAGCCGCTAGGGCTATGCTCAACGAATTTAACTTAGCAAACCAATTTTGGGTAGAAGCGATTAGTACGGCTTGTTACATCCAAAATAGGGTTCTGATTAACAAGCGACACAACAAAACACCCTATGAGCTGTACTACCATAGGCTCCCAAATCTACACTACCTAAAGGTCTTTGGATGCAAAGTTCATATCCTAAATACCAAAGACTACTTAGGGAAATTTCAGTCCAAATCAACCCTAGGTATCTTTCTAGGATACTCAACCACAAGTAGAGCCTATAGAGTTTACAACAAACAAACTAAGAAAATTGAAGAAACAACTAACTTAATATTTGATGAAGAAGTCAACTCAACATCTGATAATCCAGACCTAACTTCATCAAATTCTGATCAAGAAAATAATGAACAAACAAGTGAACCTTTAATTGAACCCTTAACCGAACTAACTATTGAACCAAGTAATGAGTCAACTGAAACAATTATCGAACCAACAAATGAACCAGCCCTAAGAGTCGAATCAAATAGTGAACCAAACCAACCAGCCGAACCTGAGGCTGAACCAAGTTCTAGGAGAACCAAGAAACCCAGACTTAGTCACCCAACCAATCAAATTGTGGGTGATCCAACTTTAGGAGTCAGGACTAGGTCCTCCTATAGAAACCTTAGTCAAATAGTTATGATATCAAAAATAGAACCCAAAACTATAGATTAAGCCCTACCTGACCCTGATTGGATCATAGCTATGCAAGAAGAATTAGCCCAATTTGAGAGGAACCAAGTCTGGGAACTAGTGCCTAAACCTGAAGGCAAATCCATCATTGACACTAAGTGGGTCTTTAGGAATAAGCTAAATGATCAAGGAGAAATAGTTAGAAATAAAGCCCGCTTAGTAGCTAAGGGATTCAGCCAAGTAGAGGGATTAGATTACGATGAAACATATGCCCCAGTAGCTAGACTTGAGTCCATTAGAATGTTGTTAGCCTTTGCATCCCATAAAGGATTTAAGCTATACCAAATGGATATAAAGTCAGCTTTCCTAAATGGATTCATTAAAGAAGAAGTTTATGTAGGACAACCCCCTGGGTTTGAGAACTTAGACAAACCTGACCATGTTTACAAATTAACTAAAGCACTATATGGGTTAAAACAAGCACCTAGGGCTTGGTATGAACGTTTATCAACTTACTTAACTTCTAAAGAATTTAAACAAGGATAAATTGACTCAACTTTATTCATTAAAACCCTAGGAAAAGATATATTCATTGCCCAAATTTACGTAGATAACATAATCTTTGGATCCACCAACACAAACTTCCTGAAAGAGTTTGTCAAGATAATGGAAAATGAATTTGAAATGAGTTTAGTTGGGGAACTTACCTTTTTCCTAGGACTACAAATCAAACAAACTAGAGATGGAAACTACGTCCATCAATTCAAATATGCTAAAGAGTTAATAAAGAAATTTAAAATGGATAACTCTAAAAGCATAAGTACCCCCATGGCCACTAATGTAAAAATAGATAGTGACCCTGATGGTAAGCCAGTAGACCTCAAACTATATAGAAGTATGATAGGTAGTCTACTGTACCTTACAGCCAGCAGACCTGACATTCTTTTTGCTGTAGGGATGTGTGCCAGATACCAAACCTGTGCTAAGGAAACGTACTTAGCAGCCCTAAAAAGAATACTAAGATATGTTAAGAGCACCCTAAATGTAGGGATTTGGTATCCTAGGACCTCAACCTTCAATTTGTCAGGATACTCAGATTCTGACTATGCTGGTTGCAAATTAGATAGAAAGAGCACGAGCGGAAACTACCAACTGTTAGGAAATAGTTTAGTAAGTTGGTGCAACAGAAAACAACACTGTGTGGCTCTGTCCACAACTGAAGCTGAGTATGTAGCCTTAGGAGAGTGTGTAGCACAACTTTTATGGATGATGCACACTCTTAAGGACTTCCAGCTTAACTACACCGAAACTCAAGTATTTATTGACAATATAAGTTCAATTAATCTAACTAAGAACCCAATCCAACATTCCAGAACAAAACACATAGAAGTTAAACATCACTTCGTAAGAGACCATGTAGCCAGGGGTGAGATAGTACTTAAACATATAGACTCAAAATCCAACTTAGCTGATATATTCACAAAACCCTTACCTGAGTCTGAGTTCAGCTCACTAAGAAGGCAGTTAGGATTGTGCTCTGTAGAATAGATTAACTCTACTTTTGATTTTCTTACTGCTTTTCTTAATTTAAAAATCAGGTTCTAAAAGAATTTTGAAAAATTATTGTTTTTAAAATCAGTTTTAAAAATCTTTTCGGACTTAGTTTTATTTTAAAACTATCCCCTTTCAAAACTAGGGCTTTTTCGCAAATGGACTTAGCCTAGGCCCTAACCCTAGAACTGCATGCACCTATAGACTTAGAAGCCAGCATCTCACAAGCACTTTAGGGTACTTTTGATTGATAACCTAGAAAGGGTTGAGATGCTTAGGTCTTTGCCTTAATTTAAGATGCTTTAAGTCAGTGCATCTGCAGTAATTGGGGCACTAAATACAACTTACACAGCAATCAAGTTAAGTGTCAAGTTTAGAAAATCTAACTTGAACAGAAACACTTAACTTGACTAACCCTAGCAAAAGCTACTGTTTATAACAGTTAGTGAGTAGCTAATTGGGTTAGACAGGTCCCTACAAGAGAAAATCAACTGATTTGGTCTAAGTCTTGGTTCAGTACAGCAAAATCATATGAATATTTTCCTTTATGAAAGTTATTTCTTTTATGCAATTTAATTTCTGCTATATCTATCTGTTTTTGATATATGGCAAAGGGGGAGAGATAGGAAAGGAGAGAGTTCAAATTTTTTTCCAAATCTAAAAATCTTTTTTCAAAAAGTTAGCTACTTTTCAAAGCTTTTCAAAACCTTTTTAGAAGTACTTAAGTTTTTTAAGTGTTTTAAAAAAAACCCCATTAAGTACTTAAGTTTTTCAAAACGTCTCGAAGTACTTAAATTGTTTCAAAATTTACTAAGTACTTAAATTGTTTCAAAATTTACTAAGTACTTAAATTGTAGCAAAATTTACTAAGTACTTAAATTGTTTCAAAATTTACTAAGTACTTAAATGAACTTAAGTTTTTTAAATCCTATGAAGTACTTAACTTAAAGTTTTCAAAACTTTTGAATACTTTAAACTTAAGGCTTCAAATTTTTTGTAAGTACTCTAAACTCATGCTTTTAAAAACTCCTCTATGTACTTTTAAACTTAAGTTCTCAAAGTGCAAAATCATTCTAAGTTTTATTTAAAAACTTAGAACCCCACGAAGTTTTGAAAAATCCAGGGGGAGATTCCCTCCAGGGGGAGGGAACAAATTTTTATGCTTTTGATTAAACTTAACTTCTTGAACTAGGGTTGTCATAAATCAAAAAGGGGGAGATTGTTGGTGCAGAAAGCACCACAGTCAAACCTGTGTTTTGATAATGGCAACAGGGTTCAAAAGTTAAGTCTTACTTGATTTCTAACATGTCACTTGAGTGTGCAGAGTAAAAAGCCCTAGCGAAGGACTGCTAGGCACTGGCGAAGGAATGCCAGGGTACAAAGTCCTAGCGAAGGACTGCTAGGCACTGGCGAAGGAATGCCAGGGTGAAAAATCCTAGCGAAGGACTGCTAGGCGTCAGGCGAAGGACAGCTTGGGACTGAAGCCCTAGCGAAGGAATGCTAGGCACCGGGCGAAGGATAGCTCGATATCCAAGACCTGGCAAAGGACCGCTAGGCAAAAGTCCAACCAAAGGAGCGGTTGGCATCAGGTAAATTCTCCCGAGAGGAGTAGGTGAGGACGCGTTCCCCGTTGAGGGAACAGTAGGCGTCGGTTCGACCTAGGGTTCCATTTTGGAAATCCAAAGTCAGAACCAAGACAGCTAAGGCTGTATAAAATAATATAATACTGCTTTTTGGACTAACCCTGGATGCAGGACCGAAGGACTGAGTATTTGCAGCTCAGAGAGCCTCAAAGGAGTGAGGCAGAAGCTGACCAGGGTGCCCCGGATGTTCTGGGCGCCCCCAAGGTGAACACAAATCAGCAGGAGCAAAAACGCGCTTTGACAGTTATCTGTCGGGGCGCCCCGGATGTTCCGGGCGCCCCGCATGCTGCGGGCGCCCCTAGTGCCAGCTGCTGAAGCACACCCTCACGAAGCCAAAAGGATGAAGGCTTGACCCGATCAATGCGGGCGCCCCGAGCGCTCCGGGCGCCCCGGTCAAACCTGATCCCGATTTCGAAGGGATCAGATGTTGACCGTGCTGGAGACGGATTGACCACCACGTGGGGGGCGCCCTCGACGTCCCGGGCGCCCCCAGGCCCTATATAAAGGGCCCTCGACCCCAGGCTTCAGGCAACACTTTCAATCAACACTTCTACGCTCTTCTGCTCTCGCGCCTCGCTCCAGAAACCTCCCAATTCGAGCCGACGACGTCCCGCTGCTCCGAAAAAGACAACCTACATCGGACGTCGGTAAAAGAAGAGTTTTTCTTTTTAATTGTTAAGTTTACTATGCTATATTTGTAAATCAATCTTTGTAAACTATTATTGCGCCTCATATAGAATTGCCTAAAGTAAACGGTCAACGACCGTGGGCCTTGGAGTAGGAGTCGACCTAGGCTCCGAACCAAGTAAAAATTACTGTGTTCGCGTGTTTGTTTTTATCTTCCACTGTGCAATTTCTCTTTCCCTAAATCCGAACGATTTCCGATATTCACCCCCCTCTATCGGTTCTCTCGATCTAACAGTTGGATCGGAGAAAATCGATAGAGGAGGGGGGGGGTAAATATCGATCTAGAAATTTTTTGAAAAATTAGAGCAATTACGCAATGGAAAACAAAACAATCGCTAACATAAGTTGGTTTTACTTGGTTCGGAGTGGCGGTCGGCTCCTATTCCAAGGCCCACGGTCCTTGACCGTTTACGTTGGGCAATTCTATATTCGGTGAAATATTTTACAAGTTGAGTACAGATATAGAATTGAAATTAGAATTGCAACACTTTTCATAAATTAAAATTTACCGACGCCCGAGGTGGATGAAATTTTGGAGCAGAGGGTCGTCGTCGGTGCTGGAATCGCGAAGTCGGAGCTTGTCGGAGCGTAGCGCTTGAACAAAAGTGTTTGGAGTGATGTGAGCGAGATGTCTTGAAGCCTTGGGGGTGAACCCCTATTTATAGTAGTCATAGGGGCGCCTGTATCGATGGGGGCGTCTGACACGTGGCCTCTCCTGTGAGAACTCCTATCCGCAGGTTCGGTCAGCGCTTATCCCCTTCACTGGGGCGCCTGGGCTGATGGGGACGCCAGTGTTAACACAGGCGCCTGAGCTGACTTAGTCCAGAGGCTTCGTGGCAGTTTGCTTTGTTGGTTTTGTTTTTTCTTTGCACTTGGGGCGCCCATATCCATCCGGGCACCTAGCCCCAGTGAGGCGTCTCACTCCATTGAGGCGCCTAAGCTGCAGAAACCCGTTCCTTCGTTCCCTGCAACCAAGATTAGTTCCAAAACACACAAAGCAAGAATGTTAGTCATTATTTACAGCATAAGCTGTCTTGGTTCTGACTTTGGGTCTCCTAAATAGAACCCTAGGTCGAACCGACACCTACTGTTCCCTTGCACGGGGAACGCGTCCTCACCTACTCCTCTCAGGAGAGTTTACCTTTTGCCAACCGGCTCCTCCGGTTGGACTTTTGCCCAATCCTCCCGATCAGGTCTTCGTGCCCAGTCCACGACCAGGACTTCTTGCCCAACTTCCGGTTAGGTCTTCGGTGCCCAGCCCTTTGCCAAGACTTCTTGCCAGTCCTCGACTAGGACTTCTTTGTCCAACTTCCGGTCAGGTCTTCTTGCCCAGTCTTTGACCAGGACTTCTTGCCCAGCCCTTTGTCAGGACTTCTTGCCCAACCCTTTGCCAGGACTTCTTGCCTAGTGTACCTAGGACTTTCCTGCACATTTAGTAAGCTTGTTAGATCACAATAACACCTTAACTTCTGCACCCTTTGCCATTATCAAAACACAAGTTTGACTTAGGTGCTTCCGGCACCAACAGCTTCGACCTAAATATTGAACCAAGGAGCAACAAGTCCAATCTAAGGCAAATGAGAAGGTAATTAGTATATTAATTAACATTTTGCCTAATAATATTTTAAGTGGTGTAGGTGAATATAAAATGCATATGAGTTATGGAAAAAGATAGGAGAATTTCATGAGAAATCTACATAAGCTAAAATAGTAGAAGAGCCCAAAGAAATAAGTTCAATGGTCCAAGAAAGGGAAAAAGAAAAAGAGTTGTCAACCTCATCAAGTGAAGTTGCACAATCAAGTGAACGATCATCTACTTCATCAAGGGAAGAAGAAGAGTTTCAACTTCAAGAATTGAAGGGGAGGAGAGACCCTCATCAATCCCGAAGCAAGAAGAAGCTCTAACCTCCACCAAAGCAAAGTCAAAGGACCACATTATATGCTTTGGATGCAACAAGAAAGGGCACTACAAGGACAAGTGTCCACTAGGTAAGAAGGAGGTAAACCCTAAACCTGGGTCAATTCTTTTAAAAACTAATATGGGTTGTAGGGAAAAGAAAGAGAAAAAGCATATTAGATGTTTTACATGTGGGGAGCTAGGGTACTATCATACCAAGTGTCCAAGAAAAGGAGAACTCAAGAAAATAGAGCATTTGAGAAGATGGGAGAAGGAGAAAAAGAAAAGAAGCTCACATCAAAGGGGAGCTCCAAAGGTAAGGGAGGTAATCCCTAAGGTTAAGCATGTTTCAAATTCATCTATGTATGCTAGAAATAATGAAAAATGATTGCTTGTGCATAATCATGGCTTTAAATATAATGATAAGAATAGGGTTAATAAGGTAGATCAAAACCCTAGAAAGGTCATGCATCATGATAAATCTAAGACCTTTGGACCTAAGGATAAAGGAAAAAATCCCAAGAAGGGGAGACATATGCCTAGAAAGGTGGGTAGGTCTAGAAATGTCCAAGGTGAACATGTTGATTCTAGGGTTGAGAACCTAGAAAGGGAAAACCAAGTCTTGAGGGCAAGACTTGAAGAAATGGAGAGAACCCTAGATGGATTCACTGTTGGATCTAAGGGTTTAGGTATGTTGTTGGGGGTCTGAAACCCAACAATGGTAGATCAAGATTAGGATACCGATCTAAGGTCTCCAATGTCAATAAAAAGAAATATGCTAAGGTGACATATAATTATGGCAAGGAGGAAAAATCCAAGAATGACAAGGGGATGCCATTAAAAGGGAAAAAGAATGACTTAACCAAGGATAAGGTGTCTAAGGTTAAGAAGGTTAAGTTTGTAGGCCAAGAGTCACCGGAGGTACACTGGTGTGGCCTAGTGGTTGTTGAGTCACCTAGGGAGGTGGCTAAGGCTAAGAGCTCAAGGGGGAGCTATAGGAGTCTTTGGGATCCATGGTAAATGAATCTCAGGAGGTGTCTCTCGGAGGTCTAGATGGATCATGAAGTGTGCCAAAGAGTTGGAGACGGACTTGAGTCTCAATTCTTGGGTTTTGGCATGTTGGGTATGTGTTTCATGCATGAAAATATGATATTGGGGTCATAAAACATAAGAATTGGTTTTTGATGTATAAATGTCATATAAATCAATGTTAGGGATGCATTGTGGGTTGGTATGGGCAGTGACATCATGGGAAGACCAAAACTAGGACTTTAGGTCAAGGTTCAATTGAACTTTTTAGCTAGTTTTGGGGTTTGTGTCAATCTTGGGAATGGTGATAGATACATTTTTTAGTGTATTTTTTTCCAAGTAGGTATTGGTACCACAAACCTCTCCACAAAATTTGGAAATTTTTAAAGATTTATGGAATTTCTGGTGTATTTCTGAAATTGAGTTCAGAACGCTGAAATTTAGTTTTCAGAGTACCTGTCGACTGCCCCAGGGGCAGTCGACTGGTAAAGGCTGATTTGGGTTTTCAGCCATTGAAAAGTGTCCAAATAATATAAAACAAGTGTATGGGGGGCTAGTACACTTTGTGTATGATCATTAAAGTTTAAAAGATCCAATAAGAGGGGAAATTGTTGGAGTCTTGTTGATGTATGGCAAAGGGGAGAAGTGTTGGGTTTAAGTGGGAAACCAAACACTCCTTTGGGGGAAATCCTAGGTCTAGGGAGAGCCTAGGTAAAGGGGGAGCATTGGTGCTCCATTCATGGCGTAAGGGGGACCTTGGAGGGGTTCTTAAAAAGCCTTTGTAAGTCCAATATAGGGGAAGCCTTGGGAAGGTTTTAAAAAGCTCGTGTTGGTAAAAATTCCTAACTTGGGGAGGTTAGGTGTGGGGATGCCTTGAGATAGGATACATGCATGTTTGCATTTGTATTTGTTTTCCCTAACTTAAACATATTGTCAAACATTAAAAAGGGGGAGATTGTTGGGGCAATCTATGGTCCGGAGTGACCATGTGTTTTGATGTTTGGGCAAAGGGTTTAAGTTAGGTTTACTCTTGTTATTTGATATGTGTGATTGAGTTTGTAGGACTTGATAAGTCACACATGGATGACGTATCCGAGGGATGAGAGCCAAGGGAAGAGGACTCCAAGGACAAGCCGGTGGAAGTGGACTTTAAAGGGCACACGTCAAGGGTGGCATGGAGGCAAGCCGAGGGCTTGCGTGCGCATTCGAGGGACAATAGCCGGTGAAGAGGACTTCAAGGGGCAAGCTAAGGGAGTGGACTTGAAGGCATACGTGAAGGAGGGTCTTCGGAGTGAGGGAGAGTGAAATTGTAAGCCGGGCAGTCGACTGGGGATGGATCAGTCGACTGCCAGCAAGGAAACTCAAACTCACCGAAACATCAGTCGACTGGTAATAGACCAGTCGACTGCCCCTGGAGCAGTCGACTGGTGTGGCTGCAATTCGAACGTAGGGCTTGCAACGGTCAAATTTGAGTGGGATCAGTCGGCTGGCCTGGGGGCAGTCGACTGGTAGTGGGATTTTCAACCAAGAGATCTATTTAAAGGGGCTCGGTTTTGGCTGAGAGCTCTTGACGAAATGAGCTTGGTTGGAGCTCATTAGTAGTCTTAGTTGCTCAGAAGTGTGTCCGGATTGTGGCGAGGTTTCTCCACCCACAAGAAGCTACACGAGCTAGCTAGAGGGCATCCGGGGAGTGATCCGCCGAAGGATCAAGGGATCGTCCACCTTACGGACAGCCGTGAAGTAGGAGCATCATCTCCGAACCATGTAAACAATAACTTGTTAGCGTTGTTCAATTTTGTTATTATTGTTTCCGCTTATGCACGCTAACATCGTAGGAAGAAAAATCGAAGAAAGTTATTCACCCCCCCCCTCTAACTTGACGATCATGGTCCTAACATTTAATGTTATTATGCTTATATATGTCATGTCATACATACTAATATTTTATTCTTACTTAATTTAGAATGGTTAGATACGAAAAAGATAGTTTATTTTTTACCCAACATAGTACTAGAGTGGGACGAAATGATAATACAATAGGGAAGCTTGGCCTAGGTAGTCAGATAGAGTAAAAAATACTCTACTTGGTCAACTTATGTAAGGAGTACTCTACTTGGTCTGCATTCGGTCGATGGATCCCATCAGTTGATTGAACCTTCTATCAGTCAACGGAATCATGCTTCCTTTCTTGTTTTTGTTGTTGTTCTGGCTTTCCTTACTTGTAGGTTGACAGATCCATATGATTAATCGACGGAACCAATTGTCTTTCTGTGCTTTACACTTACCAAGTATGGATAGGTCGATGGATCTTGATGATCAGTCGACGAATCCCTCTTTGTTCCTTCGGTGTTGTGTGCCACGTAGGCTAAATTAGTTGACTGATCTAATCTATCAGTCGACTGAACCCTCGGTTAACTAGGTTTGACTAATTAGTACATATAAATAGTATAAAAATTACCCTGCAAAACAGAGTTAGCATAGTAGTAATGATGCATGAGTAAAATTGTATTATCTATCTTGATATCAACTTAAAAATCTCCGTTGGTTTGTTTAGTTGGATCAGCGCCTAAGGTTTGTTCCTCTAGGACATGACCTTACTGTATTCCCTCTAGAAGCTTACCTTAACTTACTTGCCAAACATTGGGTTCTTCAGGTCTGTTTGGACTTTACCTGTTCAACATCGGATCGCCTTGCTAGGGCTTCCACTTGATTCGATATCGAGTCCTCCAGACCTATCGAATCCACCTGCAAGATATCAGGTCCACTTGACCCATCTAGACTTTCTGCATAGTTTTGATGATCTGTTGAGACTTCACTTGCCTAGTATTGATCCAGTTGACCTACTAAGACTTTCAAAGTTGAGTTTCTTGCACACTTGTTTAGTTCATCAGATAATAACAAAGCATAACTTGAACCTTTGACAACATCAAAACATAGGTTTGATTATGGTGCTCCATGTACCAACAATCTCCTTTGTTTGATATTTGATAATCTAGCTCAAAGTTAAGTTAAAAAGACATGATAAGATAATTTGATATATCTCCCCCTCAAGTTGAACCTCCCCCTAAATATAATATCTCTCCCCCTTTAACTAATATCAAAAAATGAGGTCATTGCATTAAGAATAACAAGTAAAGGAGAAGTTTTTATAAATATATATAAGGTAAAATCCTGAAGTTTTGAAAATTTTCAACATCTAAGGAGAATATTGTGTAACGCCCCAAATTTTCCATTTTAAGTTCTTAAAGTCCTTAAAACAATTTAAAAATGGTTTAGAAATATTCTAGATATTTTTAGGAATTTTTAGAATATTTTTATGGAATTTCCGAGTCCGTTTAGTATTTTTACTAAAAGAAATAGAGTTTTCGGCAAAAAGTTGCCTGGACGAGTTTTGAACCCGAGACCTCCCATGGGATCAACGACTTAAGTTGGTCGGGTTAACCACGCGCCCCAGCAGGGGTGTGCTGAAAGAAAATAGAGAGATATTAAGTTAAGTTATAAGTTGGACTTAAATACCCCTTGGTATAAATAGAAGAACTTAAGTGGGGGTTTTATTTTTGGTTCGGCAACTTCTCCCCCTCCTCACCATCCGCCGACCCCCTCCTCCCCTCTCTTGTGCGCACGCCAACCACACCAAGCCTAGGGCTTCCCTCCGGTGGCCGGCCAAGGCTCCTCTCCGAGAGAATTTCCTATATTCGGAATCCCCGCGACGAGAGGAACGCGTGAACGCGAAGAAATCTCCGAGACTTCGAGTTTCTCCGGAACCTCCGACGCCGTTCTTGGTAGTAAGTCCAAGATACCAAAGTAAGTACTGCTCACCTGCAGTAAGAGGCGGTTTTCCCAAGATTTTCCCGTTAGAAAGTTAAAATGCAATTTTCCTTAAAGTTTATGATTTTGCATGTAATCCTAGTTTGATCCATGCTTGTATAAGTTTGATTAAGCACCCTATATGAGGTTAGGGGCTAAGAAAAGTTATGAGAAAAGAAAAGAGAAGATAAAGATAAGAAAAGAAAAGGCCAAGGCCTTAAGAAATCCCCAAAAGTCAAGACTTAGGGATTTGGGCACACAAGGTGCTCGTTAAAATGCCAAGGCATTTAAAGATAAGAAAGAAAAGAAAGAAAAGCTATTTTATTTTCTAAGGCCAGTACCCGGCGTCCAAGGGCGTCGTTAAAGAAATCCAGGTGTCCAATTCCAAGGCCTTGGCCCTGGTAGACCAAGGTCTGCTCTATTAGGATTGGTGGCTCGCTACCCCAACCTTTTAGGGAACGCGCATAAGATGGTACTTACGTCTTAAGTGGATCCAAGTGAGATATTATTTTCAAGTATATGCTTTAGCAAAGTTTTTTAAAGTTTAAGAAAGTTTTCTAAAAGTTAAAGAAAGATTTAAAGTTAAAGAATTGCTAAAGTTTCAAGTTAAGCCAAGAAAAAGTAAGTTAAGATTTACTAATGCTTGAGTATGCATGTCTTGAGTTATACATGTTGTTTTAGTGTTTCTTTCAAGCATAAAAGTATCTCATGTGATTTCATATTGTTTAAAAAGCATGCTTGCACATTTCGAGATTTTTGTGAGCTAGATAGTACTTACTAAGCTTTTTGCTTATTAGTTGCATTTCCTCTTGCTGCAGGTAAAGGTAAAGACAAGCAATTCTGAAGGAAGGCGACAAGGCGGTGCTGAGTGACGTGTGTGGGGTGGCTGACCTTGGAGAGGTCCTTGGGACAAGATGAATAAAAGACTCAAAGTGTATTTATTATAAAGTCTTAGTTTGAGTTAGATCATATAGCATTTATCCAAGTAATTGCGTTTTAGATATTTTACATGTCTTAAAACCATGAGTAAAGATTCCATGTCATTTTAATTAGCATACATATCCTTATGATGGCATTGGATGAGTATGAGTGTGAGTAGTTTTGAATATTGATACTTGATGGAGCTATTTGATGCTTATGCCAAGATATTGAGAGTTTCCCTTTGAATCAAGTTATTATTGCGATAAATATGCTTAGAGAAGTTGCATTACATCCCAACATGCTTTAGTGAGGTGTAGAACATGTGTTTTGGTATTATGAATGCATAGGAGTTAAGTTTGGTACAAAACTTTAGTTAAAAGTTCATATAGATTTTCATAACTTAATTACTTCCGCAAAAGTTCTAATTTCGAGTTTATGAAGTTGTTTTGATTGGCTAAAATGTTTGGGAAACTAGTATAGAGTACAGAAATGGTGTTGTGTCTTTGTATGGCTTGAAACTATATGTTTTGTGGACTTTTGAAACAAAGTTCGAATCTGAATTTCAGGTTTTTCAGGCGTGCCAGTCGACTGGTTCAGTATCAGTCGACTGCCCTATCGAACAGTAGCTTCTGTTCGATGCATCAGTCGACTGCCAACAGGCCAGTCGACTGGTGCCGCGCCCAGAAACTTTCTGTGGCCGATACCAGTCGACTGGTTAGATCGCAGTCGACTGGCATTGCAGAGAAGTTCTATAGATGAAAAGAAGTGTGCCATTGTATCATGCATGACTACTAGAGTTAGAATATCATCCCTAGATGGATTTAAAAGAAAAATAAAGAAGTTCCGCATTCTTAGTCGTGCATTAGAGTCAAGAAGTAGATAAAGTAGCGGACCGTCTAAGGTAGAGAAGGCGGGTCGCTACATATTGAAGAAGCATCCACATCAAGGATTGAGAGGGAGAAACCGTTGATATCGGAACAAGAAAAAGAATCATCATTTGAAGTCAATGAGGAAGAAGAATATGCCGCCTCTACAAGCTCAACTCATGAAGGTATAACAAATTCATGTATTAAAAATAAAGACTATATAATTTATTTTGAGTGTAGAGATAAACGGCACTATAAGAGAAAGTGTCTAAAATTGGTCAAGAAGAAGACTAAGGTGACACCAAACTATAAGGAACAATCAAAAGAGGTAGGCCTTATGACACGAAAGGGCAAAGAACACATTGTATTCTTCTCTTATAATAAAAAGGGACATTATTAGAATCAATATCCAAGGGAAAGAAATTTGACCAAGAACAAATGAGGAACCTCAAGTCAATGGTGACAAAAGGCGATTCGCCCACCCCCAACGCCCCCACCAACCCATCTCAGGGCCAACATGGAGGAGGTAAATCACGTGGGTTACTAGCCCGGATGTTATGGCTAGAGTGTGGGGAGGGTGAGAACACTGGCTTTGCTAGGTTTTGACCCCAGACCTCAAGGTGGCAACACCCACGCTCTAACTATTAGTCCATCCCATGGAGATGGAAGCTCGAGTCAACAAGGTGTTATATATGAGTGATGTTCTAAGGCAATCATTTTATGGTATGTATTATTTATTGGATAAATAGAGTTTCACTATTTGAGTGCATATTCTCTATGTGCATGATTGGATCTTAAACTTATTTACTAAACATCTGTAATACGATTCATAGCATGAGAGAACTTGCGATTAGATCACAACTAGTAAGCATCTCTATATGTGTAATTATAAATATATTGATATCTTTCCTAATCGATAAATTAATATATTCATATATCATCAATTCTATGAGACTAACACAGATTATACTCCTTAGTTTAATTAAGCAGTTATTCCTTACTGGCTTGAGACATTGAAATATTGAGAGTTAAGCGTGGATATTAGTTATGATAACTAGTTCATTGGAGTGATCTGCCATGAGACTTCATATGGTTCTATACATATATGGATATGTCAATGAACATCTCATTGCAGCTTAAGTGTAAGTTTCCTTCAACCTGAACTTGAGGTATTCAAGTCACCTCGGTCATCGAGGCTTATACTTACAATGTTACTCAAATAATAATCAACGATATCAATAGGAGTATATGAACTCTACACAATGGTATCCAATCACATCTAACATAATAGATTATCATTAGCACATGCCACATACGTGTGTACTACCAACCAAATATGCATAGCCATAATAAGAAAGTATCTATAGTACACATCATACCCATGTATACATCTATAAGATATGAATAGCTAAAGAAATGAGTATCAGGATGATTTTAGGGTTAGACTAAAAATAGATTTTGAAAATCAATCATTTTCTCATTTAATTGGGATAGCTAAACAGGCTCCGCTTCTATCCCATTTATCTCCATAAAATTTAAAAGACTACTTTAAATTCTAAAAAAATCCTAAAAATCTCAAAAAAAAAATCTATAAGATTATTCTTTAATCTAATTGTCATATCTCACAAATTAATCTTAATTTAGTTGATTAATTAACTATAGGTGTTTGATTAATTAAGATTAATCAATTAATTAACTTAAGTGGGCTTTGGTAATACTTTATTAGAGTTTAATAATATTTAATAATATAATTCATAAAACAATCGATAAAATAACTTGGGTTAATTATATAATTAAGGGTGGTTTAATTGATGGAGATTAATCTGTAAATTGTAGCAAAAGATTAATCTATTAATTGATAAGCAAGATATGATTAAGTAATCGATTAGGTTGATTAATATTGAATTAATGAGTTTACTTAATGATTATCATAGTTGATATGAATCAAATTAAGATGAAATTAGTTTAATTGACTAAGTTCATTTGATGATTAAATAGATTTAATTATTAGATTAAATTAAGAAATGGATTATTGGATTAATTGATCAGATGAGTTAATAGTTGATTGATTAATTAAAATGTTGACTAAGTTAAAGGTTTATTGATTAAGTCAGTAATTTATAATTAATTTAGATAAATTAATTAATGATCGATATAACTGATTTGGATTATGTAACCAGGATTTATCTAATTAATCAATAAAGGTTAATTGATTAATTAAGGTATTAACCTATAATGTGGATCAATTAATGAATTAGACGATTAAGTTGTGATCAATGGAATCGTTAATCGATTGAATAAGTTAGCTAGGTTGCTTGATAGATGGATAGACCTCTTAGTTTTGATTCGTATCCTTTACTTATAGGATTCAAGCATACACCAAACCTAGCTTCGACTTGAAGATGGTTAGAACAATCTAAAATAGAGGTGGGTAATTCCTTCTTTGACCTCTTTATCGTTAATCTTAGTGCATGATTTCCTCCTATTTATGTTGATTAGGTAGCATTTACTTGCTTAATATGACTCCACTCTATTTGTTTCTTACATTGATACTTAGTTGCTTGTCCTTATGTTATTCTACTTGATATTCATGCAATCTCATTGTTATCCATGCTATTGATTATTATTTATACCTGTATTTTTATGCTTGCAATATTATACCGTAGCATAGGTGTAAAAGGTTAAACTGGATTATTGGCTAGACATTTATATTCAGGGTTGTATAATAGCAATGACATACCCTAGTATAGGATATCAAGTATCCTACCTAACTCGTGTCGGTTGCTAGGGCTTATGTCTATACGTTAGTGAGACTATTCCTTAGGGTAGGATATTGAATATCCTACAAGGCTTTGTTTGCTATATGAGCTCATGCCTAAACGTTAGTAAGGTTATACCATAGTGTGGGATATTGAGTATCCCACTAAACTCTTATTTGTTATTTAGGCTCATGCTTATATTTTAGTTAGGTCAAACCATAGTGTGGTTTGTAGATCATTATCCTTGGATGAATTATTACTACTTATTTGTTTGTATTAGTTTGTATGCTTGTATGCCACGACTTCCCATAAGACATCCATGGTAGTGAGTTTGCATGCAGTCGGTAGCTAAATAGCTACATATATATCCTGTCTACCTAATTGGTTTGTATGCTTGTATTACACGACTGCTCATGAGACATCTGTAGTAGCGAGTTTGCATATAATCCGTATAGCTAGATAGCTACATATATACCCTGCCTACCCACGAGATTATCCATGATAGTGAGTGCACTTGCAGTAAGGAATTATTATATGTTATTTATGTATTTGTCCATTCAGGTTTTAGATGTACTGGATGTACTCCTGATTATGATTATACCTGACTGACCAAGTTAGTGGAGGATTACTTTATTGTTTATGTTTTTTCTAGCGTATGATTATATTAGTGTACTTACTTTTGTAATAAGTATTTTACTTAAGATTGCTTCTTTTGATCTTCTTATATATAGTATCATGGCTTATCTATCTTATACCCACTGAGTAATTTGTACTCACTACCCCTTGATTTTACTTTGACCTTCAAGTTAGCAGGTAGAAGATGTTTCGTGTCGCTCAAAGTTCCTAGTTGCCGATCCCAATCGAGTCGGATTTCTTTTCCCTAGTTGTTTGGGTTATTTTCCGCTGCTTATATTTATAGTTTTATTTTCATATCGAATGTTTAAGTGTTGACTTTAGCTTATTTAATTTTGTATAATCACATCTACATGCATACATACATACATTGGTATTTAAAAAGTTATCGAGTTTTTATATTTCATCGATGTTTGCGTTGACTTTAATTGGTTAGGTATCAATTATTTCTTGTGTTGTCACTAGCGGGTACCGTCCGATTTATCGGACAAGTATATTCTCAGGATGTTACAATTGTAATTCATGCATATAGGTTCTTGATAATGATACTTTGATAATATTTGGATTGATTTTATATAAGGTTTAATTGATATATAGTTTGTATGTTAGCCCAATATTTTTTAATTATTTAAATAATTTATTTTTTAAATATAAGAAAATGGATTTGTAAATGTATTACTTAAATAAGACAATAATTTTAAAATGAAGTAAAACATATATAACCAATGACAATGGTTTTAAACTGTTGTCAAATTATTGTCTATTAAATGAAAACAGAACGATTTTTTTTGTTGTCAAATTATTATCTACCTCAAACAAAAGACAATAATTTTTATTTGTTGTTAAACTATTATCTACTCTATCTAAAGACATTAGTTTAAACACATTGTGAAACTGTTGTCTAATGCACTAAAAAATAACGGTTTAAAACCATTGTTACACTATCGTCGATCACGCTAAAAGACAACGATGAAAAACCGTTGTCGTTGACCATAAGACAATAATTTTTAACTATTATCTTTAAGCTCTCCTTTTAACAACATGTTTTTTAACCGTGATTTTTTCGGCCTACGATAACAATGAAAAACTATTGTCAATGAGAGTTTTTCTTGTAGTGTATAATGCGATTTAGTTTGAAAAAATATCAAATCATTATTAAATATTGATAAATTTTAATAAAAAAAACTTAAAACAAGCTTGATTATAAGGTTAACAAACAAACTTGAATATCGCCACTGTGTTTAAACCTAGTTCAGATGAGTAAAATAACAAAAATAATCATTTAGTTAGGAAAGCCAAATTGAGACAGTGTTAAGTAAATTAATATTTGATACACCAAAATTTATAGATGCACCTCGAACCCAATGAGGTTTGAAGGGATATCATACAAAACATAGAGATGCTCTATAACATTCTAATTAAATGAGTTCATTGTATTGATCATCATATACAACCAACCCTAAATTAATGTTCTACGGCCAACTGTTGTACTAAACCTTCAATTAAATATTATCACAATATTACCAAACCTAAACTTATCCTGATGGATCTCTCACACAGAAGAATAATTAATATCCCTAGCTGGCTAGTCATATATATTATTTCAATATGCTTTGATGTTTCCTCTTTATCAAATTAATTAGACTAAGGGATATATATAGTTTGTTCTACCTCTTGATCATCACGATTAAGCTAGCCAGCCTTCTCCTGCTAGATGGACCCCCATTTGCCATTGCTGAAAGAGACAACACGAGATCGATCGATGTCCCTTTACAAATTGCTAGTACTATATATTACTGTGCTTGTTTTACAGTTTACTGCATGCATGCCCTGTACATGCTTCCAATATTAATTACTTAATTAATTAACAAGGCCAGCTCGGACTGGAAGAAGCTAAAATTTCCACCTAATTAACGTGTTAATTTTCTGCCAACAAAATCGATCGATCTCCATCATTGGTCAATGGCAACCCTCCTTCCCCTCTTCATTCATTCCTTAGGTTTTGATTCTTGAGATGGAGGTGGGAGATGGAAGAAGTGCGTTTTCAGTAACGACTGAGCGCGGGGAGAGGTGTACTGGAGGTATGCTCCCTCTTCTTATTCTTCTTCTTCTTCTTCTTCGGGTCCGTTCAAGTGGAAGGAAGGTGATTACTTTTGGGGCATGGACAAGGAGGCCATGTTTGATAAGGTGGTGACGCCGAGCGACGTGGGGAAGCTCAACCGGCTGGTGATCCCCAAGCAGCACGCCGAGAAGTACTTCCCGTTGGGCGGCCGGAACCCGAGCGGGATGATGCTCGCCTTCGAGGACCGCAACGGCCAGTCGTGGTGCTTCCGGTACTGCTACTGGGGCAGCAGCCAGAGCTACGTGATGACCAAGGGGTGGAGCCGGTTCGTGAAGGAGAAGCGCCTCTACGCGGGGGATGCCATCGCCTTCGGCCGCGGCGTCGGTGACCCCGGTCGGGACCGGCTCTATATAGACTGGAAGCGGAGGCCGGAGACCCGCGGAATCTCCTTCTGCCACTTCTTCATGCCGCCGCCGCCGCCCCGCCTCTGGTAAGGTCCAACGCCACTGCCGCCTCCTCCCCGTCCGCTAACGTGCAGCAGTTAGTTTTCTTTCACCCTCCTGCCGCGCTGCGGCCAGTTCAGGTCGATCCTCTGCAGGCGAGAGACAAGGGCGTGTGGCTTTTTGGGGTAAACCTACTAGCCAGCCAGACGGACGCTGGAGGCTCTAGCGACTTCATATCTTCTTCCCAGGGCTCATCGTCCTCACTGGATCTCGATTCTTCACTACTGACGAAGACTACAGATGGAAACTGAAACTGGAGAAAGCTCGTCGGGGAGGTTCTTAAATTCTCTTTATCTTTTTTTATTTATATATTTTTCCCAGCACACTTAAGATTTGATCATGTTTGTATCTAAATTAAATTCAAGTTCCAATTAAATATGCTGAAAGATACAAGATCTACTTGTACGCCTACATGAGATTAATTAATACATAAGAAATATAATCAGGTTTTCTCAGCTTCATAGTCATAAAGATCTACTTAATTACCTCCATGAACAAACATCACCTGAATGAGTACTGCTCAGCCAATATTGTTTCTACTCATCGGTTGTCAAATATTGAAACACAACTCTTGGGGGAAAAAAACATGTTTCATTATATTACATCACTTGTTCATGTGTCCAGGTGCCATTTAATGGCAATAAGGGGGGAAAAGATATTGCCTGGAGATGAATTCATGAACATTAATAATTAATCTCAGACTTTCCATTGATATATATAGTTTTAAGTACAAGCATCGGTATGATATATGACATGCTATATAAATCTTGTACAGCTGCTGTCGGTTATCACAGAACTGGTTATTGACAGGCAGTTTCATTAATTCTTGGTTGTCGCACATGTACACTGCTATATGATATAATTAATCGTTTTTAAGAATGTATTAGTGTCCAATTAGAATCCATGCTAGATAGTCCTTACTTAGTAAATTAATTAATTTTAGTGTGTCTTGTTGATTGATCACATAATTAAAATTGTTGTGTAATAAGCCATGTGACTTAATGCATTAATTTTTTTTTTTGTGGAAAAACTACTGAAACCAAGAGACTACTGTAGATTCTTGAGTTGCAATCTTCTAGATTTGGTATCTAAGTGAGTGTGAGTGATGTGATGAGGTATCCTCACATCCTAGCTAGTCACACAACCCTAACTCTTTCCTTGTTTATAGATCTCTTCTCGTTGCATCTATATTACAAATACTCTTCTCACACAGACACTCATTCGTGCACAATTTCTTTTATTTGATTGGTTGTAGGTGGTGAAAAAGTTATAGTTTGCCCTTGTTCAACAAGTTAACTAATGGAGATTAAATTCATGGAAAATTGAAGAATCTGCATGAATGATATTGGGAATGTTTATTGATATATAGGAGCAAATATGTCCAAAACATGTTATAGCTAGTGATGAGATTGCAATCAATTGTTTGTGTTTTTGCTGAAAAATGATCAATTTAAGAGGAATTATTGTATTTAACATGTGTTGATTACAATAGATGAAAACTCTTTCATATATAACGTAGTAGATAGGGAAATAACCATATATAGGTAAGTCAAACTAAACCAAGTATGAGATTAAGAATAATCTCCTTAATTTCTTTAACACCTCCCCTTAAATAGGAGATAGTAAAATTATATCTTTAGCTTGAATTGAGCATGAATGAGATTTTTAGATTACCGAACTCAAATCGGACAATACACTTGGCCTAGGATGATGTGGACAGAATTTAGGATGGCATAATTGATTTTAATTGAGAGGTTGTTGTAGTTTCAACTATGGTGATCTCTATAATTAAATGGAGCAAAGGCAACAATTATCCAACATCAATTAGGTGGCATAGGCAAGAGTGGTGATCATTAGAAACAATAATGTAGTCGGAACAAAGGTAGTGTGGCAATAGAACACCAATAAAGTCGATGGGCCATTGACAAAAAAAAAAGTTTAGTAGAGGTGGGAGAATAGAAGAAAAAGCAATGTTGAAAGGGAAGGAGAGGTCATGATCATGCTGCGAATCTTGTAAATGAATTGTTCTAATACCATGTTAGCATTGCAAAGGGGTTGTTATATTCAATGCATGTTGATTATAATAGATGAGTCCTCTTTATAGAGATGATAACATGACAACAATGGAAAGTACATATATGATGTTGTGGCGTTGTAAGTGAGAAACAATTTCTATAGAAGAAGAAAATAATCATAAACAAATCAAACCAAATCAGGTAGAAGATTTAGAATAATCTCCTCCAATACTTTTGTCCTTTATTTTTGTATTTTTTTTTCCATTTATGTACGTAGTGCTTATACACAACATGGCACCACTATATCTTTTGGGACCTTGTTGTTGTTTATCTTCTACCCACCTTTAGACAGTACTATCCATGATAATATTACTCATAGATCTTATGAGACTCCAATAGTCACAATGGCACATAAAAATATTAAGGAAACTGAATTTGATTCGATCCTCCTAATTTAGACCTAAAATAACCCTCATAAAGCCATCATTTTAATTCATCTTTGATTCTCCTCTAATTCAACGAATCATATATATATATAAAGAAAATCTAATCAAAGAATTAGGGGACCCTAATCATTAAGAAAAAGAAAGAAAGAAAAAAATCAACATTGAAAAGAGAGGCCGGTAATTAATCATGACCCAAAATTAAGAGAGCAATTCAATAATTTTCAAGTGTTTTCTCTTTCCTCCCTCTCTTAATTATTTCTAGATTCACTTTATATCATTAGTAGTGTTTCTTATTAAAACACTGTTTCCTAGTTCATCAAACAAGTACTAACTAAATTATATACAATACTGATAAAGCTTCTCTGATGTACAATGAGCTAACCGAACTGTTGGAAGTTCAATCCATTGACTACCCACACATACTTTCAGCAGCTGCTTCTGCAGTGACGATCTATAATCATACAGCTGATGAACAAGAAACAGTGAGTGATTGAACTAACCATATATATATATATATATATATATCCGAGATTACATTAATTATCGATCAATCGATCGATCTCAATATGGACAAGCTTGCTCTCCAAATACACTGTCCCAGGATGAGACGACAACTCGCCTGGATTCAAGCTGCGACATGCCCACAGCAAATTTAAAGAGCATGTACGTACAAATATATATAATATATATTTATAAACTGCTATAGCATGCATGCCTGCCAATATGTTCCGTGGTCCTGCTATTACTGCAGCACAAGCAGCAGCACTGTGTAGCTGAAGCTTTACGTTGAGTGCATATCCATTATCTGGTCATCGATCACCATAGCGATATGGCACTCATCTCTATAAGAGCATGCACCGGCATACATTATGTTGTAGATTCTTATATCCCTTTACAATGATCAGGCCAGTATGGAATGCTGCTGCTGCCATGCCATATGTTACATCACCATGGATCTTCTTCTTCTTCTTCTTCTTCTTCTTCTTCTTCTTCTTCTTCTTCTTCTTCCCTATCTCCTCTTGGCTCTTGAAGAATGACGTACGTCGTATTAAAAGAATCAAAACCCTCTCATGCCATGCCATGCCATGTACGAGCTCGGCTGTCTGATATATGTCCCTAAGTAGCTAGCTCGTGTTTGATAATTAAGCAAACTAATTAAAAATCGATAGGGCCGGTGCATCAAAAGGATAGCTCCAGTAAATTAAGGGCACGTACAGATGACTAAAGCCAAAGAAGTAAATTAACTAAGACAACTGTCGTTGGCATCACTCTTCACGTGTCGATCTATGGGTTGTTAATCTATTAAGTATATATTTTGGATTATCAATATGATAAAATTAAGTTGATTAATCTACCATAAATTTTACAATTTGTTATGCACATGTTAATGTATAGTTTTTAGAAATATATATTATAATATGATGCGGTCCTTTTGCCGTAGATTCGTCCGTGCTACTAGTGCAAGCGCTTGGAATGAATTCAAGTCGGACATACTTTTTATTTTGTTTTGTTTTTTATTTTATTTTTTTTGGATATATTATATATATTTATATATATCTAGAGTTTAAGATTTTAGGATTTAAAAATTGAGTTGTAGTAAATTTCAACCAATAAAATTTTCTTCTAGAATTTATGCTTCCCTTTTGAGTTATAATGTTCAAGATAAAAAATTTTAAATACTCACGGGTATATTATATGTATTTACAATTTAAAATTTTAAAATTTAAAAATTAGATTATAATGGATTTAAGTCAATAAGAATTTTCTTTCAGGATTTAGACTCCCTCTTAGATATAATGTTTAAAATAAAATTTTTTATATATTATATGAAAATTTAAATAAATATTGATTTAAAAAAATTAAACTCTAAAGTAATATTTCTTCTTCACTAATACCTAACCAAGATATTAAATATATTATTTTAGAGCTAGCTAGGGATATTTGAATAGTATAAAATTGCAAAATAAAGAACTCTAAATCAATAAATGAAGGCATCCACGAGTCAAGCATAAATTCTAAGAAGAAAAAAAAGAATGTAATCTCATTATAAATTAAAGAATAAAACCCTAAATAACTCGCTCCCCTCTCCTCCCGTTAAATAAAAAGCTGTTGAGTCTAGGTTAAAAGACCATCCCTCGCATTTATATGAGATGATGTAAACCAATATAATCACATCTCATTGTAGTTTAAGTCTGGTTCCACTTCATTTAGCACAATTTTTAAATAAAAATAAAAGTCAATTATTGATTAATGTTAGACCACAATTAAGGAGAAATTTTATCATTCTCTTGATTAGTATAAATGATATGCCATCCATCTTATGCAGCATACCCCATACACATTTAATGTAATTTTTTCTCATTCCATTTAACTTGAATACTTACCCTAAATTTTAAATTCTAAGTCCTAAATCTTAAATCTTAAATTCTAAAAAAAATTATATTAGATATGCAAAAGGTGTGCAACATATGTGGACAGGATATTAAACCCCTAAATATATAACAGTTATATGGAAATGTCAAAGTAGCAACATTGTGTGATGGCACAAGTCCTTTTAAAATTGCAAATGTTAGTAACTTCACTACCATGGATCAAATTAAATGTGTAGCAAAAAACAATAAAATAAAATAGCATCATGAAACTGATTATAAGGTTATAACAGCTAGATTTTACATGCTTCAAATAGATTAGATCATCCTTTAATCCACTGATTAAGAAAAAATAGTCATTATATAACCAACTACTAATTAGGTTGCTAACTGAAAATTCTATTCTTTGAAATCTAATGTTTAATCTACTTTCAAATCAATTGAAATTGAATCTACTTTGAAATCTCAACTTTATTTGACTCACACCCTTATATTTCTACGAAAGGGGATGAGATTGAGCTTGACTCATAGGTTATGGCTCAGCGTTGGTGCAATCATATATATCCTAAGAGGATTAACAAAAGAGGGAGATTATTAATACAATCATACCATAGACATTGATGGTTCTCATATAGATTGCAAACAATTAAAAGATTTTAACTAGGTTCACTATAAGAAAACAGTATTTTAGTGACAGATTTTAAGACAGATATAAAATCTATTTCAGATTTATATAAATCAGAGACAGATTTGCTACTAAATATTAATCTATTTGTAGAAATTGAGAAGAGAAAAAGTAGCCGTCTTGATAAATCCAAAAAGTATCGTAGAAAAAATAGATTACAAAACCTTATATAACTAAATTAAGAAATCCTAAACCTTAAACTAAAAAGGAAAAAGACTAAATTATTCATGTTTATACCATGTTAATTATGTCATGTTCATACCATGTTTATACTATGACATTCATGTCATGTATGTACCATATGATATTTATTCCATGTTTATACCATGACAACTATGTCATGATTATATCTTATATGAAATTGATGAGACCATGATAACATAAATCCCTTGTGTAAATATTAAAGCTGACACCTTATATTAATACGGTAAGAATTATAGTTTAATTTCTTGTTTGGGTTGTTGGACTTTCTCCAAGCCTAACTTGATATTAGACATGTTCAAACCAATGAGATATGATCTCATGGTTAATGGATTAGCTTTAACTTGAAGCATTAATTTGTCAGACTCATTCTAAGATTAATGCGAATAGAGGTGAAGTTGAATGATATGCATATGATATATATATATATATATATATATATATGTTAATGAATTAACAATCCGATGAGATATGCAAATATCAAAAGTTGATAGTATAAAGTGATAGTTATATATATGAGATATATAATTGGTATATTTGATACCTACCACTAAAATTAAGAATAGCTTATTAGACTCATTCCAAGATTATTTTTATATATAGTGAATTTCAACCCACTTGGAGACATTCATCTCCCGAATTCAAAGTAAGGACTCTTGAATTTATACTAGTAAGTGGGATACTTTTTATAAATGTGAATTATTTGCGATTCATATTTAATTTAGCTCTCTTAATGCTTAATTTTGTATTTCTAGGTTGTTTGAATAAGCATGACTTCTATGAATTTGCGGTCGATTTTGGAAACAAACAAATTGATGGGGCCAAACTGTTGGGATTCCTGGTCACGCATGGGAAACCTCTCCATGTCCCTGGATTAAAATTTTTCAATCCGAATGGAGAACAATTTTCCACACGACCGACTCATCATCGTGTTAACCGATTCGAGCGACCGCTTGAACAAACATATTATTCTAGCAGTCAAACTCGTCCAACCGATTAGCCGCTGAATAGACGATGAGTGGATCGCCGGTTTTCATGTTTATCATCGGGGTCCAAGATAATTAATTAACATAATTAATTAAATAACAAGATAATCAAACAAGATCAAAAGAAAGGAACCAAAACAAAAGGTTATACCTCTTGTCTACCTCGCGATCTTCTATTATATTACCCAACCTCTTCTTGGACGTCGTGTGGGCGATGATCTACCAAGAACCGAAGTCACCAAAGCGTCCTTCTTCTCCTCTTCCACTTGCGCTGAAAACCCTAGTCTCTAGGGTTGTTGTCGCCGGCCACCAAAAGGATGAAGAAGAAGATGAAGGAGAAGAGAAAGAGTTCTTCTGCTTCACTTGAACCATAACTGCCCTCCTCCTTTCTTCCTATCTCGTGGCGCCAAGCACCACAAGGAAGAAAAAGACAACCTCTTCTCCCCTTCCCTACTTGCGGGGACAAACACCACAAGGAAGTTGAAACTTCTCCTTGCACGCGTGCTCCTCTTCGTCTTTTTGCCGCACGCTACAAAGGAGGAGAGGTCTCCTCCTTGTCTTGTGATCGCCGGCCACAAAGAAGAAAGGAAGAGAAGGAGAGAAAGGAAGCAAAGTTTTCTTCCTTTCCTCCCACCGCCGGCGAGCCCAAGGATAGAGAAGGGAGAGAGAGGAAGAGAGGAGAGACTTAGGGTTGTTGTGTCTTGGATGCCTTGGTCTCATGACTCCATGAGGTATATATAGGCTATAATAGGGACCATGAAGAGGAGTTGGTCTTAGTCACCCAATGGATCAAAGCCCGATCCATTAATGATGATCCATTCCACTAAAGGATCACCATTGATATACCTCACTAACCCCATATTTAAATATGGGCTCCACCTATTATGAGTATAAAAACTCCCCGTGTTTAAGATCTCGAATGTCCATTAATTAATTAAATTACTGACAATTTAATTAATTAATATCTAACTCCTTAAGTACTACCACTCAACCTTATCATCATGTCAAACCAAGTCCACCTGCAGGGTTTAACATGATGAGCTTTATGAGCCCTCAAGGGGACATCATCAACCCGACTCACCAGGACACGATTTCCTTCTATAATCAACATCACACCATGTAAATAATATTATTTCTCAACTTACCGGGTCTATCGATCTAACAAATAAATCTCGTCCATTGGTAAATCAATGAAATAAATATTAAGTACATGTGCCCATTATTATATCAGGATTAAGAGTATGTACTCCATAATAACTGAGGTCTGATTCAATTATATAGTTAGTATAAATTGAGTCACCTCTATGTCGATCTTGCTCAATACACACATAGTGTATTAGTGTAATTCTATGGTCAAGATAAACCAATACCAAATTACACTCCAACCATGCCAATGGTTCGTCCAAAACCATCTAGGTGTGAGCCTCTACTTATACTCTACAAGGGACTGATAATATGATCTTCTATGTGACACCACACACCATGTTATATACCATGTAAAGTATCAAACAATATGCACATAAATAACCAATATAAATATGCAAACAATGATCATGTGATTCTCATTCAAAAATGTAGATGTCTATATAAAAGCTAGACTTTTAGTATACATCCTAATACAAATTTCTTGAATTTGCTTCGAAACATGAGAATTGTATGTTCTCAAGGTTGACAAGAAAGCTAAGAAAGAAGAATCGGCTCCAAAAGGCCCATATCACCACTATTGTAAGATGGGACATTGGAGAAGAAATTGTAAGATTTATCTTGACACTACAAGAAAAAACATGAAAAATATACTTTTTATGAGTTGTCTATATGGCTGAAAAAGCGTTATTAAAAGTACTATTGATAAAAGTCCACTCAAAGATAACGCTTAAAAAACATTGTCATTTTTTGCAAAGACAACACTTTTGCAAAGCTTAAAAAGCATCATCATTTTTGTAAAGACAACACTTTTGCAATGCTAAAAAGCGTTATCATTTTTTGCAAAGAAAACGCTTTACAACACATAAAAATGCATTGTTCTTTCGATTTATAAAATTGTTGTCTATTATATTTACTCCACGAATTGCTTAATTAAACTCTCATAAATAACACCAATTAAAATACCATGAAAATACAATTGATCAATTTTCATACTATTGAACCAGAAATGTATCATATAATTCAAACAGAAAATATGTAGACTTAATCTATAAACTTTGGATCCATATTAATTCAATATACAACAACAACTAAACTTATCCCACTAGGTGGGGTCAGTTAGATGAATTTTTTTACGTCATTGGGTATTGACCCGTATTATATCATCATCTATATTTAAATAAATTTTATCTTATTTTATTATTTCTAACCAAGTATTTTATGACCTACCTCTCCCTTATTTAATGTTTGTATTTGTCATAGTATTACATCGCCTAACCCGGTCATTTATTGGTCGTCTAAGTGCATATCCATACCATCTTAAACATATCTCTCAAAATTTTTCATCAATAGATGCAACTCTGACTTTTTCTCTAATGCTCTCATTTCTTATTCTGTCCATCTTCGTATATCCATACATACACCTTAACATCCTCATCTCTGTAACTTTCATCTTCAACACATGTGCCCGAGTCATAACCCAACATCCAGCACCATATAATATAGCAAGTTTAACTGTCATTTTGTAGAACTTCCCTTTAAGTTTTAGAGGTACTTTACGATCACTTAAAACACCCAATGTTAACCTCCATTTCAACCATCTCTCTTGTATTCTATATAAGATATCTCTCTCAATTCCTCCATCATTTTGCAAAAAGATCATAGATACTTAAAGCTCTCAGTTCCAGATAACTCATCATCTCTTATCTTAACAATTATTTCATTACGTCTAATATTACTAAACTTAAATTTCATATATTCTATTTTTGTTGGGGCAATAGGCCCAAGTATGATCTGGAGGATCATGTGTTTTGATGTGTGTGTCAATATGATTAAGTTAGGGTTTCATTGTGATCTACTATGTGTATGTGAGTGTGCAGGTTTGCAGGATACACATAGAC
Source organism: Boesenbergia rotunda (assembly GCA_024364735.1). Classification (NCBI taxonomy): domain Eukaryota; kingdom Viridiplantae; phylum Streptophyta; class Magnoliopsida; order Zingiberales; family Zingiberaceae; genus Boesenbergia; species Boesenbergia rotunda. Next base: position 110,190 of record JAGFNQ010004019.1, on the reverse strand, counting down.
TTGGTTGGATGTCTTTAGGTACGGTGAAGGGTGGCATGGAGGCAAGCCGTGAATGCGCATCTGAGGGACCATGGACAAAGTAGGGACGATGAGCCGAGGGAAGCGGACTTCGAGGTGTACGTGAAGGATGGCATGGAGGCAAGCCGAGGGCTTGTGTGCGCATCTAAGGGACGAGGGCCAAAGTCGAAGAGGGCTTGAAGGTAACAGATCGAGGCTGCTGGAGCAGGAATGATGAGCCGAGGGATGCGAACTTCGAGGCATGCGTGAAGGATGACATGGAGGCAAGCCAAGGGCTTGTGTGCGCATCTGAGGGACGGGAGCCGATGACGAAGAGGGTGCGAAGGCAACAGATCGAGGCTGCTGGATGAAAAGTCAACCAGGTCGTGAGGTTCCGAGTGCTGAGGGAATTGTACTCGGGGTGGGCTAAGTCGTGAGGGTTCGAATGCTGAGAGAAATGTACTCAGGAAGGGTAACCCAAGACTTAGGTAGTGGACCAGTCGACTGGTGAGAGACTAGTTGACTGAAAGGGTTTACAGTAAGATCAGTCGACTGGTCCAGGACCAGTCAACTGATGGTGGCCAGAATTTGAATTGTCAGGCGGTGATATTCGAATTCAGTGTGGACCAGTCGACTGGTCATGGACCAGTCGACTGGTAACGGTCATATTCAGCTTCGAGCTCTATTTAAGGGAGCTCGTTTAGGGCTGTTTCTCTTGATGAAACTTGCTTGGTTAGAGCTTGTTAGTAGCCTAGTGTTGCTCAGTGATTATCTAAGGTAGTGGCGAGGTTTCTCCACTCACAAGGAGCGACAAGAGCTAGCCGGATGTGCTCCGGGGTGTTAAATATCGGAACTTTAGAGGGGCTAAGTGTGAAATTGCCAAAAAGGAGGGCTCGGTTGAGAACTCGAGAGAAAAAGAGTCTAAATGCGAAAGTGCCTAGGGCATATAAGTTCCGCTTATTCCTCCCCGTCGCGAGTCGCGAGCCGCAGCCTCTCCCCGATCGTTTCTTCTTCTTCTTCTTCTCTTCGGTGCTTCGACGAAGGGCGCGACATCGCCTCCGGCCACGCGAAGACGATTGAAGCCACCGGAGAAGCCGCGAAGTCCGGGGAAGCCGCGACTTCCTCCTCCCTCCTCCACGCAGAGCTCATCACCTTGCTCCTGGAGGCAGAGAGCTTCATCGGGGGAAAAACCTCTGCGTCGACTTCGCCATCGCCGGGATAAAGGAAGGTAAGCCACTTAATCTAACTCTGGTTTCGAGTGTTCGAGTTTTCCCTCGACGTCACTCTGATTGGGTCTTCGGGGGATGTTCTAGGTATTGGGCGATCGCGGATTGGGGGTTCGCCGGAAGGAATTGTTCGGGAGGCGGAGCTAGGTCACGCGATCAGGCTTCTGCATTGGTAAGCTTCGATAGCTTTTCCCTTGTCCTTCTCGATGGGTTGCCTCTGTGCGATGGTGTTTTGGGTTTTCCCTGTACGCGTGCCTAGCTCAAATTGGGAGTTGCTGTTGGTTTGGGAATCTGAGTACTATGCGAAATATTTTGTCCAGGACCTTCTGTTGGAGTTGCGGACCACACCGGAGGTGAGGGAATGGGTGCTGGTAATCTTGGACTTGGTGGATTGCGCCAGGTGAGATCTGTTCTTCGATTTCAAGCTTGGAATCTAGATCGGTTTCTGTTTCGAATTCCCTGTTCTTGACTGTAGTTTTGGATTAGATTTGGTTGAGTGTGATTCAGCTGGTCGTTCTATGTTTGATCGCAAGGAATTTGGTGGATTACTGTGTTAGATGATCGATTAACTGGAGTTAGGCTTGGATTAGGTGATGGAGTCTTTGGAATTGGGTGCTGAATTGCTCGCTCCTTGGGCGTTGATTGAGGTTGGGAGCTGAGGTTTTCTGCTGGCGCAAACACACAGAGGTGAGTTTGGTTTATTAGTCTATTTGTTTGATTCTTTAGGATCGTGCTGTTCAAATGCTAGTCAATGTTTGTTCTGCTTTAGGGATTCTGATCTTGGATGTTGAGTTGAAGCTGTGATAGAATAGTAATTGAATTCCAAAGACTTATTCATGTTATTGATTAGATCTGATCATACAGGAGGGCGTCCTGCTTTGATTCGTGATTTTGTCTATTAGGCGTCGTGTTTGAAAGCTGGTTTAGGGTTTTGAGTTGGGATATGACGTTGGGTAAGTAGGTTAATTAAGCGTAATTAGTTTAGTGACATGTGTAGTAAAATTGGACCATTTAATTATGATTAATTGGTTAGAATTAATTAATCCTAATTAAATAGGTTGTATATGTTAGCTAACTCTCGTATGAGATGAAAGCTAAATTTCTATGTATTTGCATGCAGGGCTTTAACTGGATTTCGTACGGCTTGGGATTTTATTTTCTGGACGGGGGTTCTTACACGCACGGACATCAGCATCTGAGGCGGGTACCTCTGACTTATCTCCTAGATAGTCACAGCCTTATATGCTTGATATGCTAGGATTAGCGATAGGGTATTATTTGCGTGTATTGGTTTTCCGTTACTATGATATATATATTAGACCTGATATGTGATACTGATACCCTCTAGGATTTAGGATATGGTGCATAATTGTATGTGATCCTTGCATATCATGTTGATATAGGTGGATTAGATAGTAGATGCTGTGGTGACTGTCGTCATGCATCATCGTGCACCTTGCATCACTGTCGACCAGGGGCCCATCGTTGGGTAGGCTAGGTCGACAGACATACTGACCTACCCATACGGCCACTCATGGGTTAGTGGTTGACGGAGTATGGGTAGGATGCCCTGTGCTGCTCCGCTCATGCACTCATGGGTTAGTGGACCGGAGCGTGGTAGCAGGCAGGGGTCCCTCCTTGAGTTGCCCTAATACCAGGAGATGAGAGAGAGATTTCGCCCCCATATCACATGGGGTGGGTGTAACACTCAGATAGAGATATCCCCCCAGTTCTACGGATGATGACCAGGGGTAGGGATGGCTACCCGGATATGTCATGGGGTAGGGGTGTTATACCGACAGCATACCGTCTACTCGATCGCTCTATTACACGGGGTAGGGATGATCCCCCGGATGGGTCGAGTACTGATGGAGTCACAGCTCTACGCCGGAGGTTGGCCCCCCGCTCAGCTTCCTCCGGTACACTGGTGACGATGTCTGACCAGCGACAGAGGTGACCATGTCATTGCACCATGTGCATACGTATTTCTTTACAATTGCTGTATGTGGTTGTTGCACATGATTTACATGCACATTCAGGAGACCCTTTTTCATGGTCTTGATGACCCTGCATCGCTGGTATGTTTGTTCTACTTCTCGGATTTTGCTTTATTTAGTATGGATAGTACCTGTGATATTTTGATAGTTGTATCTCTATTGCTAGCTTAGACTATCTTGCATATATATGAGTTATCAGCTGAGTTCTTTGAACTCACCCCGTAGCTCCTTGTTTTTATTTCAGGTTGATCGCAGGAGGGTCCAGCTGCCAGTCCCATCACCTTGCGTTGAGATGTTTTCTTGATTTATAGTCCCTGTATTGGGTGTCGGTACTGTGTATTTGCTTTATTATCTTCCGCTGTGTTCTTATTCTATTTGGTTGTACTTTTGTGTGCCGTGGAGGCCCTTGTGTCTTTTGACTTTGTTGTTAGTCATACCGGTATGCACGTCTTCCTTGGTTTTGTACGCTAGTTTGGTGTTTTGGTCTTGAGTTTGTGAATTGTCCGCCGGGCGTGGGGGAAGCTGGCCGATCCGTATCGGTCGAGCGACTCCTCGGGGCGTGACAATTTATTTGGTATCAGAGCCCAGGTTGCGAGATACCTTGTGGTCTTGTGGGTTGTTTCGGAGTCGTTTCTCGAGGTGTACGTGTTTTGGGACATGGCGGCGACGGACGGCTCCAGGCGACACGAGGTATTTGTCGTGACACATTTATCCTTTTGTAATCAGTATCTGGTGTGGAGTTAGACCTTTTCTTATGCTTATAGGATTGTCTATCGGCTAATATACCTGACCGGTAGGTGCGCGAAGATAAATTTTGCTGAATGACTTGTAGTCAATCCGCTTACTTGTGACCTTGGATGAGGTCGATTGTAGGTGATTAGTAGACATGTTGCCGACTCATCTTGGAGGCTGAGGATGTTGATTCTCGAGTAGCAAAAGTCGAGGGTGGAACATGTCAACAACCTATCGGAGGTTAAGGAGTACAATTATAGAACTCCTTTACCATACTAGTATCGGTTGTTATTAACTGTGTGATGTTGAGATTGCCATCGATACAGTGATGATTGGTCCTATATAGGAGAGTTTCAGACTTTTGGTTCGCTCGTGCCGGGGTGGGGGACCCAGAGGTACGAGTGAGTACACGACCTTGCTTGAGGTTGGTTGGATATTTCGCGATAGAGAGGGATTGGACATCTATTTCGATACCGATTTAGTGGATATCCATCGACTTGGGGTTAGCTTGATGGACATGCAGTCAAGCTATTCCAATCACGATTGTAGTCGATGTTGACTACGAAGGTGATCGGTTGATACGTTGTGGTTTCGATCGTAAAGCGGAGAAGGTTGATTCTCCAATAGCACCGACCGACGAGTCGGAGGCTTAGGATCGAATCAGACAACAACCTATTGGTGGTTGTAGATCCTAGTTGACCCTATCGATATAGGGTCGATCCATTGTAGCTTATGGAGTTTCGTTTAAGGATAGATATCCTAGAAGACATGTCTGGAGGACATGACCTGCTGTGATGCAGCAGAGATGATATCCGCTGTTTATCATCCTAGTTGATAGAGGATAGGTATATCCTATTCCGTGAGACTTTTGACCTTGGATTCGTTACACTGGGTTGATAACCTAAGAAGTACAATCGTATAAAAGATTTGTACTCGTACGGAGGAGTGTAAAGCTAGTTGCTTGACCCTCACGAGTTGATGCTCGTACTTGGTTCGGATAACCAAGAGAGAGTACCTTCGGAGTCATGATTTGCGCCGATGCGAATCACTTGCGAGTTTGGACCACCTTTGGGTGGAAGACACCAAGGACGATATTCGGGAATGAATGATCACTTTGTGATTATTTTGAGATACTCCTAAGAGACATAGTGTCTCTATCTCCGGTTGGGACGGAGTTGGAGTGTATAGGGTTGCGAGACGACAGTTAGTCGACTCGTCCGACGCTATTCTGGTTTATGAGGTATCAAGACTCATAGACAGGTGGTATGTATTAGATACTCTCGATGATGCATCGGGATATGGGATCCGATAGGAGGCGGTGGATTTAGGGTTAGTAGCGTAACACCGTGAGATTTGACCGTACTTGGTAGAGGTTATCAAGGATGGTCTTCGAGGGCAGACCGAGGGTTGTCAAGTAAGGGTGGTTACGCCCTGATCTTCAAACCCAGTCCATGTGGTGATTCATTGGCACCAGAGACGACGAGATTTCAGTTATCTCCTTGTTTCAGGCCAACGATTCTAGCACATAGAAGTTAGGGTGTCCTATTGTCACTAGACCGCACTGTTGACAGTGATAGCCCTTAGCTCTCGGATGTTCTCGAAGTCCGAGAATTTTTGGACGCATGTCTGAAGGAGTGTTCTAGCGTTTTCTATGGTTTAAAAATTTTTCTGACCTATTTTCGGAGGGGCTTCATTGATTGTCTCCACGGAGGCAAGTGATGCTCACCGATTTTTGCTTTGTGTGTTTTGCAGGTGATATCCAGGGGTACGAGAAGTTGAGGCGTTCCGGTTGGTGGACAGATAGAGAGAAGAACATCACGAATGACGTAGGTAGATATCTGGTAGGACAGTAGATGAAGATTGAACCTTAGATGATCCGCTGGGTCATTCTAGATGATTCCAATTTTTGGTCGGAGATGGGAGCGGGTATTAAGGACCTAGCCGTGGATTTGCTTAGGATTCGGAGAGGGCTTGATGTAAATTGGGTGATCGTTGATCGATTAACCCAATCTGCGCAATTTCTGGTGGATCTAGAGGATCAGATTATGGATGTGGCATTAGAGACCATAGGGTCGAGCAACCTTGATAGGGGTGATGTTGATTAGTTGTTTGGTTGTAGCTGGTGGTTAGGTGAGGATCTTTTGATCAGTCAAGTTCTTGGTGGTAGGGTGTGGGCATATCGATGATCTGACCACCACGTGGATTCGATGAGTCCGGTGCCTTAAGGTGTTGGGATGAGCCGTTACTATTCGTAGACGGTGTCTGTACGTATTGATGATTGGATTCATGAGCACGGGTTGATGCCTTGGGATGATTAGACATTGTCATCGATCAGGCTAGGTGTGCTCCGGTTAGAGATTATTATCCTTGGTTTGACCGAGGCAGAGAGACCTTAAGGCATCAGACGGAGTGGGCCCCGTGGTGTGTACGGAATACTTTATTCCGTAATAGATTGTGCAGTTTGGGATTGCCTCCGATCTTGGAGGACTTACTCTCAGTGGCACATTGACTTAGTTTTACGGTATTTTCGAAATGTGCCCGAGGGTACAGGGAATCGAGATGTTTCTGTTGGTGGAACGACATGGGAAGGGGCTTTGATAGCCTTGTGTCTGGACTATGGATATGTCGATTAACGCAGTGGTAGCGTGGTGGGCTCATAACCCACAGGGGGTGTCAGAGACTAGTGGCCTTGCTCTCAAAGAACTTCCTACGAGAGAAAGCCTAGTACGTCGGTTTATGAAGGAGGTACGAACCGATTGGGACGATCGTTGATCGATTGACCAAGGTAGTATATTTCTTGACGATCCATGGAGTGGATTCGCTGGACAGATTGGTAGGGACATACGGTAGGGAGACCACCGTATATTAGGGAAAGTTGAGGGACCATCTGCATTTAGTAGAGGTCGCCCACAACTACCACTATCACGTGACTACCCAGATGGCGCCGTATAAGGCAATGTATGGTAGAGTGTGTCGGGCATTTCCCCTCTAGGAGGAGATTGGGGGAAACACAGCTACTAGGACCCCAGAGAGCTCAGTATGACACAGAGTTAGTTTGCGCTTTTCAGACGAAGGATGTTCGAGGCACAGGGTTGCCTGAAGAGTTACGTATATCAGAGACAGGGACCTCTAGAGATCTCCGTAGGCGACGGTGTAATTCTTTGAGTTTCACCCACGAAAGGGGTGAAAAGGCTTGTCCTCAGAGGTAAGCTCGCTCCGCAGTATGTTGGACACTTCCAGATTTTTGGAGCAGATCGGAGCCGTAGCTTACCAATTGACACTTCCTCCTTTCTTGGCCGATGTGCATGATGTATTTCATGTTCATATGTTGAGAGTATATGTGCCAGACCCCACTCACATTTTATCTGAGGTGTCTGTTCCGCTGCAGCCTGACGCCACTTATGAGGAGATCCCGGTACGGATTCTGGGTTTCCGGGAGCGTCAGCTACGGAACAAGACGATCCGGCTGGTTAGAGTCGGATGGCTGCATTATTCGGATGCAAAGGCTACCTGGGAGCTCGAGGACACTATCCGAGCTCGATATCCCCATTTGTTCGACTGAGGTACGTACTATTATTACAGTTCAGCATTTGTATTTCATATATATATATTGCTGTTGGTACCTGCTATTAGTAGTATCGAAATTTGGGGACCAAATTTTTATTAGTGGGGGAGAATGTTTAATATCGGAACTTTAGAGGGGCTAAGTGTGAAATTGCCAAAAAGGAGGGCTCGGTTGAGAACTCGAGAGAAAAAGAGTCTAAATGCGAAAGTGCCTAGGGCATATAAGTTCCGCTTATTCCTCCCCGTCGCGAGTCGCGAGCCGCAGCCTCTCCCCGATCGTTTCTTCTTCTTCTTCTTCTCTTCGGTGCTTCGACGAAGGGCGCGACATCGCCTCCGGCCACGCGAAGACGATTAAAGCCACCGGAGAAGCCGCGAAGTCCGGGGAAGCCGCGACTTCCTCCTCCCTCCTCCACGCAGAGCTCATCACCTTGCTCCTGGAGGCAGAGAGCTTCATCGGGGGAAAAACCTCTGCGTCGACTTCGCCATCGCCGGGATAAAGGAAGGTAAGCCACTTAATCTAACTCTGGTTTCGAGTGTTCGAGTTTTCCCTCGACGTCACTCTGATTGGGTCTTCGGGGGATGTTCTAGGTATTGGGCGATCGCGGATTGGGGGTTCGCCGGAAGGAATTGGTCGGGAGGCGGAGCTAGGTCACGCGATCAGGCTTCTGCATTGGTAAGCTTCGATAGCTTTTCCCTTGTCCTTCTCGATGGGTTGCCTCTGTGCGATGGTGTTTTGGGTTTTCCCTGTACGCGTGCCTAGCTCAAATTGGGAGTTGCTGTTGGTTTGGGAATCTGAGTACTATGCGAAATATTTTGTCCAGGACCTTCTGTTGGAGTTGCGGACCACACCGGAGGTGAGGGAATGGGTGCTGGTAATCTTGGACTTGGTGGATTGCGCCAGGTGAGATCTGTTCTTCGATTTCAAGCTTGGAATCTAGATCAGTTTCTGTTTCGAATTCCCTGTTCTTGACTGTAGTTTTGGATTAGATTTGGTTGAGTGTGATTCAGCTGGTCGTTCTATGTTTGATCGCAAGGAATTTGGTGGATTACTGTGTTAGATGATCGATTAACTGGAGTTAGGCTTGGATTAGGTGATGGAGTCTTTGGAATTGGGTGCTGAATTGCTCGCTCCTTGGGCGTTGATTGAGGTTGGGAGCTGAGGTTTTCTGCTGGCGCAAACACACAGAGGTGAGTTTGGTTTATTAGTCTATTTGTTTGATTCTTTAGGATCGTGCTGTTCAAATGCTAGTCAATGTTTGTTCTGCTTTAGGGATTCTGATCTTGGATGTTGAGTTGAAGCTGTGATAGAATAGTAATTGAATTCCAAAGACTTATTCATGTTATTGATTAGATCTGATCATATAGGAGGGCGTCCTGCTTTGATCCGTGATTTTGTCTATTAGGCGTCGTGTTTGAAAGCTGGTTTAGGGTTTTGAGTTGGGATATGACGTTGGGTAAGTAGGTTAATTAAGCGTAATTAGTTTAGTGACATGTGTAGTAAAATTAGACCATTTAATTATGATTAATTGGTTAGAATTAATTAATCCTAATTAAATAGGTTGTATATGTTGGCTAACTCTCGTATGAGATGAAAGCTAAATTTCTATGTATTTGCATGCAGGGCTTTAACTGGATTTCGTACGGCTTGGGATTTTATTTTCTGGACGGGGGTTCTTACACGCACGGACATCAGCATCTGAGGCGGGTACCTCTGACTTATCTCCTAGATAGTCACAGCCTTATATGCTTGATATGCTAGGATTAGCGATAGGGTATTATTTGCGTGTATTGGTTTTCCGTTACTATGATATATATATTAGACCTGATATGTGATACTGATACCCTCTAGGATTTAGGATATGGTGCATAATTGTATGTGATCCTTGCATATCATGTTGATATAGGTGGATTAGATAGTAGATGCTGTGGTGATTGTCGTCATGCATCATCGTGCACCTTGCATCACTGTCGACCAGGGGCCCATCGTTGGGTAGGCTAGGTCGACAGACATACTGACCTACCCATACGGCCACTCATGGGTTAGTGGTTGACGGAGTATGGGTAGGATGCCCTGTGCTGCTCCGCTCATGCACTCATGGGTTAGTGGACCGGAGCGTGGTAGCAGGCAGGGGTCCCTCCTTGAGTTGCCCTAATACCAGGAGATGAGAGAGAGATTTCGCCCCCATATCACATGGGGTGGGTGTAACACTCAGATAGAGATATCCCCCCAGTTCTACGGATGATGACCAGGGGTAGGGATGGCTACCCGGCTATGTCATGGGGTAGGGGTGTTACACCGACAGCATACCGTCTACTCGATCGCTCTATTACACGGGGTAGGGATGATCCCCCGGATGGGTCGAGTACTAATGGAGTCACAGCTCTACGCCGGAGGTTGGCCCCCCGCTCAGCTTCCTCCCGTACACTGGTGACGATGTCTGACCGGCGACAGAGGTGACCATGTCATTGCACCATGTGCATACGTATTTCTTTACAATTGCTGTATGTGGTTGTTGCACATAATTTACATGCACATTCAGGAGACCCTTTTTCATGGTCTTGATGACCCTGCATCGCTGGTATGTTTGTTCTACTTCTCGGATTTTGCTTTATTTAGTATGGATAGTACCTGTGATATTTTGATAGTTGTATCTCTATTACTAGCTTAGACTATCTTGCATATATATGAGTTATCAGCTGAGTTCTTTGAACTCACCCCGTAGCTCCTTGTTTTTATTTCAGGTTGATCGCAGGAGGGTCCAGCTGCCAGTCCCATCACCTTGCATTGAGATGTTTTCTTGATTTATAGTCCCTGTATTGGGTGTCGGTACTGTGTATTTGCTTTATTATCTTCCGCTGTGTTCTTATTCTATTTGGTTGTACTTTTGTGTGCCGTGGAGGCCCTTGTGTCTTTTGACTTTGTTGTTAGTCATACCGGTATGCACGTCTTCCTTGGTTTTGTACGCTAGTTTGGTGTTTTGGTCTTGAGTTTGTGAATTGTCCGCCGGGCGTGGGGGAAGCTGGCCGATCCGTATCGGTCGAGCGACTCCTCGGGGCGTGACACCGGGGAATCATCCACCGAAGGATTGGGTTCGTCCACCTTACGGACATCCATGGAGTAAGAGTTTCATCTCCAAACCACGTAAATGGTTGGTGTTAGCGTTGTTCTTGTTTTGTATTTAGTTTTCCGCTTGCGCACGCTAACGTTGTAGGTAGAAAAATCGAGAAAAAGCTATTCACCCCCTCTAGCTTCACGGTAAGATCCTAACAGTTTTTACTCTACTAAACCTAAAACCTTTCATATCTAGTATTTCCCGCCAATACTCTAGTTTAGCATTTACTCCTTCACGTGTTTTGTCTTTCAAAACAATATCATTTACAAACAACATACACCATGGTATTATATTTTGAATATGTCTAATGAATTCATCTATGATTAGTGTAAAAGATGAGGGTGATCGAAGGTCGGCAAGAGGGGGTGAATTGCCCCTGAAAAAGAAAACTCAATCTTTTATTTCGACTTAACAAAGATATTAGTCAGATCATAGATAACATAAATAAATGAAGCAAACAGTTAATAAACAAATAAAGAGGCAACCAGTTTTTACTTGGTTTGCAACCGGGGAGGTTACTAATCCAAGGATGAATATGGCTCGATTCTCCTGAATAAAACTCCTTTGGGTGGAGAAACCTCTTACACGTGGAAAGCTCAGAAAAAGGCAGAGAGATTGTATAAAACTTGTTTGCTATTACTTGGAATGCATGGGATGAATGAAACTGAGCTTTAGAGGTCTATTTATAACCCCAGTAGGAGTTTTCCATTTGCTGACGTGGCACTTATTGTAGGATTGAAATAGAGAGATAGGGGGGGGTGAATATCGCTTTAAAATTTCTTCGGATTTTAGAATGATCGAGCACGCAACGGAAAACAAAACACAACACACTAACACAAGTTAGTTTTACTTGCTTCAGAGTCTTGACCAGCTCCTACTGCAAGACCCATAATCCTTGATCATTTCCTTTGGGGAATAACTAATAATCACAAGATTATACAAATTACAGAATAAGTGTGCAATAAAAGAAACAAGTATACCGACTCCTTTTTGAAAGAACTGAAAACTTTCGCTCGGAGAGTCGGATGGTGTTTCGACGTTGTCGAAGCTTTGATCGCGCAGCACACAGGAAAACAGACTGATCACAGAATGTGAATTATTATCTGGGGTGTTGCTCTCCACCCCTTTATATAGTAGTCTTACAGGCGCCTGAAAGGTCAATTAGGCGCCCTAGTCACAGCGTCTCGGGCGGCAATCCTATCCGCTACACAATCAATCATTATCCAGGCTCAGGCGCCCAAATCCCTTTCAGGCACCTGAGTGCCGACGTGGCTCCTCCACTCAACACTCGCCATATAAGATTGACCGTTGTGTTAACTCAGCCACTCCGCTACCAGCTCCCAGGTGCTTGAGTCCCATTCAGGCACCCTAGTCCAACTAGTTCGACTTTTCTGCTGCAATAAGGGTTAGCTCCATACAATAATATAAACAGAATAAATGCAAGTATAGATTCACAGCTAATGCTGTATTGGTCCTGACTTTTAGGATTCACCTAAAACTCTAGGTCGGACCGATGCCTACTGTTCCCTCCTCGGGGAACACATCCTCACCTACTCCTCTCAGGAGAGTGTACCTACTACCACCCGGAACCTTCGATTGGACTTTTGCTCAGCCTCTAAGAACTTGAAACACGATGACGTTCAACCTTGACCCGTCTTGACTCCTATCCACAATCCTCACTCAATAATGTCTTCTACTCGGTCCCCCAGACCAAGTCTTCATGCTCAGCTTCACTCACCATGTTTTTATTGCCTGATCCCCGACCAGGACTTCGTGCTCAACCTTGCAGGTCAAGACTTCTTGTCTAGCTTACCTAGGACTTTACTGCAAGCTTCACAAGTTTATTAGTACAAACAAACTAGCTTAACTTGAACCCTTTGCCACTTATCAAAATAAGGTTCGATCTGGTGCTTCTGGCACCAACAATCTCCCCCTTTTTGATTATGGCAACCTAGTTTAAAGTTAAGTTAAAAAAATAGGTTTAAACAGGAATTTTTTTTATCTTAATCTCTCCCCCTTAATCAGTTATCTCCTCCTAGATCAAATGTTTTTCAAAAACAAACTTAGTCTTTTTAAATATGATTTAAATAGTTTAGAGGCTAAGTTATGTTTTTGAAGAAGATGTAAACTTTTTGTTTCGAAAAGCTTAAGTATACACATTCTTTTCAAAAGATAAATAAGTATTTTTCAGACTCATTTTTCAAAATTGCTGAATAAGTTCTAAGTATTTATAAAAAAAATGAAAGAACACTTGGAACATTTTTGTAACATATTTTGAAAATACTTTGAACCCCTTTTTTCAAAAGAAAGAAAAAATACTTTGAGATCCCATAACGCATTTTGAAAACTTTTGAGAACACTTTTTACTTTGAAAACACTTTTCACTTTGAAACCTTTCTTTTCTTTTTTTTTTCAAAAATTTGACAAAACACTTTGAAAATTTCTGGACCACTTTGAACTCTTTTTCATTCTCTCCCCCTTTGCCATATATCAAAATAATGAAATATAAGGGTAAGACATGTATCAGAGCATATATCAAAAACAAACTAAGTATTAAAGCAAATTAAGTGTATTAGAGCGATTAAGTTTAAGAAAAAACAACAAAAAAAAAAAGTTTAGGTCAAGCCTAGTCACCTTCATTTTGAGTCCAAGCATGAAAATTAAAACATTTTGGGAAAATGAAAAAATTCCTTTCAGGCACCTGTCTGACCTGTTAGCTACTTGCTGATCGCAACAAACTGTAATTTTCACTTGGGTCAGTCAAGTCAAGTGTATTTCATAAATCAGATAAGTTAGCCAGAATACATGACTTGATTAATTTGAATTGCATTTATAGTGCCCCCAACTTGTTTTGATGCACTGAATTGAAACATCTTAAGTCTAGTGTAATAATCCTAAGCATCTCAACCCAGTCTAGTGCCCCCAACTTATTTCGATGCACTGAATTGAATTGCTTCTGTGATGCTGGCTGCTAAAGCTATAAGAGCATGCAGACTAGGGTTTAGGCCTAAGCTAAGTCCGTGTCGAAGAAAGACCCTAGTTTTGAAAGGGGATATTTTTTAAAAAAAACTATGTTTCAAAAAATACATCGAGTTTTAAAGATAAAGTTTTGAAAACTTAAAGTAACATATTTGAAACCCTTTAAAAATTGAATTAAACATAAAAATCTAACAAGATGAGTAAAAAAAAAGAAACCTACTCTACTATGCACATGCCAAGCTGCCTTCTTAATGACCTGAACTCAGACTCAGGTAAGGGTTTAGTAAAAATGTCTGCTATGTTAGATTTGAAGTCAATATATTGAAAGACAATTTCACCCTTAGCTACGTGGTCCCTAACAAAATGATGTTTCACTTCTATATGTTTAGTTCTAGAGTGGTAAATTGGATTTTTGGTAAGGTTTATAGAACTGATATTATCAATATATACCTTGGTTTGGGTATAGTCTAAGTTGAAATCCCTAACGGTATGCATCATTCACAAGAGTTGAGCTACACATTCCCTTAAGGCAACATATTCTGCTTCCGTTGTAGATAAGGCAACACAGTGTTACTTTTTACTGCACCAACTAACTAGACTCTGACCCAATAATTGACAACTCTCACTTGTACTTTTTCTATCTAATTTACAACCTACATAATCTGAGTTAGAAAATCCTAACAACTCAAAGTTGAAAGTTCTAGGGTACCAAATACCTACATTTAAAGTGTTGGTGAGAGTCCTAGAGCCGATCATGTAATGATTGTATGGACTAATCTGTATCATATTCCTATGTATAAATAAAGGCATGTTTTATGGTTATTATACTTACGTGTATTTGTGCCAATTAGCTAAGTATGATAATGTCCTTGAGTAGAAGGTTCTTATCTATATCAATCGATTGGTTGAATCGATAGTGAGATGATATGGAGAACACTACTCTAAATTATTCCTAGTCGAGTATTAACATTCAGGGACAATGTTAATACGTAGAGACTAGCATGTAGGTCAACATGATGACTTGATCTCATAAGTCATGGATATAGAGATATCAAGTTGACACATGGGTATGCATTAGAGAATGTATATTGAATGACCCGCCATGAGAAAGTATCATGGATCGTTATATGAGTGTCATATACTTTCTCATGTGGCTATTAGTATGACTATTAGTCCTTGGACCTGAAGTCACCATGGATTCCTACATAAGGAGTTACATACTTTAGCTTCGTCAAACGTCACTCGTAAATGGGTGGACTATAAAGGCGATTACTAGGTATGTAACAAATTATGGAGAGGGATATGAGTGATGTAGATGGGATCTATCCCTCCTATATGACGGGAGCGATATCGTATTCTTGATAGAGTGAGACCACAAAGTGCATGGCCATGCCCAAATGAGTTTATATGAGATATTGAACTCATTTGATAAGTGTGAGTCTACTTGGAGTTCAAGATATAGGTTGATTCGAGGATGACACGGTCTATGCCTCAATTGAATCAATCTAGATATCAAGGATAAAGGGACATTATCATATATTGTGAGAGTCACAATTATTAGTCACAAGGTGATGTTGGATCTCAACATTCTTGTAACTTGGGTAGCAATGATGTGTTGCTAGATACCGCTCATTGCTTATGTCTCTAAAAGTGTTTGGAGACATTGCCAACGTTACAAGAACCTATAGGGTCACACACAAAAAGGACATTAATTGGAGATGAGTTCTTTTAGTTAAGAACAAATGAGCATTGGATGACCAAGACTTGGGTTAGACTCAAGTTGTATTTGGATTAATCTAACCACATGCAACCACACTTGAGTTGGACTCAAGTTATATCTACTTGAGTTAGACTCAAGTTGAACTTGGATTAATCTAACCACATGCAACCACACTTGAGTTGGACTCAAGTTGTATCTACTTGAGTTAGACTCAAGTTGAACATGGATTTGATTAGACACATGCAAGCATGCATGGTGTAAACGGCAACAATATGGTTATGGCAAGGATTAATCATGATTAATTGGTGAATTAATCATGCATTAATTGGAGGCTTGTTATGGCAAGGATTAATGATGATTAATTGGTGAATTAATCATGCATTAATTGGAGGCTATTTGTGGTTGCGTGGAGATAAAATGGAGGAAGGCCTCTTGTGCGTGTGTGGTGGTTTTGGTGAGGAAGTAACTTCTTTTGTGGTGTGCTTTCCTCTTCCATTTTGCTCTTTCCTCTCACAAAGAGTTGTGATACGGTTGCTAGCACAACCGATTCTTCAAGGTGTTTTGTCTGTGTGGATACTTCTAGAGGAGTATCTATTTTGATACTCTACGAGATCCGGCATCATTTGGACGAGCGGGAAAGCGAAGGGCTACGCTACAAAGGTAACTACCCTATCATGTAGATCTAGTGTAGATCTAGTAATTAAACTTGTACACGTATTATATTTTATAAGTTCGCACGGATCCGTGGCCGAAATTCTGGGGTTTCCGCAACGCAAAAAGCGGTTTTTGCGGCCTAGAAATTCTAACATAAAGTGCCCTTAATATATCTAAGGATTCTCTTAACTCCACTTAAGTGGGATTCCTTAGCACAGGTTTGATATCTAGCACAAATACCTACTACAAAAAGGATATCAAATCTATTAGCAATTAGATAAAGTAGGCTCCCTATAGCACTTCTATAATATTTTAAGTCAATCGGCTTACCTTCAGGATCATTATCTATTTTAGCATTTTTGGTCATAGGGGTACTTAGGTCTTTTGACTTTTCCATCTTGAATTTCTTAATTAATTCTCTAGCATATTTTGATTAGCGAATATAATTTCCATCCCTAGTTTGTTTGATTTGAAGTTCTAAAAAGAAAGTCAGTTCGCCTACTAGACTCATTTCAAATTCACTTTCCATGATTTTAATAAATTCTTTTAAGAAATTAGTGTTGGTTGATCCAAAGATTATGTCATCTACATAAATTTGGCTATAAATATATCTTTTTCTAAGGTCTTAACAAATAGAGTTGAGTCAATTTGGCCATGGTTAAAATCTTTAGAAACTAGATAAGTGGATATCTTTCATACCAAGCCCTAGGTGCTTGTTTTAACCCATAAAGAGCTTTCCTAAGTCTGAATACATGGTTAGGATAGTCTAAGTCTTCAAAACTTGGGGGTTGTCTTACATATACTTCTTCTTTTATAATCCCATTTAGGAAGGCTGACTTAACATCCATTTGGTACAATTTGAATCCTCTATGGGTTGCAAAGGCTAGTAATCTTTTGATTAACTCAAGTCTAGCTACAGAGACATAAGTTTCATCATAGTCTAACCCCTCAACTTGACTAAAGCCTTTAGCTACTAAGTGGGCTTTATTTCTAACTATTTTACCTTGCTCGTTTAACTTATTCCTAAATACCCACTTAGTGTCTATAATGGATTTATCTTCAGGTTTAGGTACTAAGTCCCAGACTTGGTTTCTATCAAATTGATCTAGTTATTCCTGCATGGCTATGATCCAGTCTGGGTCAGGTAAGACCTCTTCTATAGTCTTAGGTTCATTCTTCGAAATTAGTGCAGCCTGACTTAGGTTTCTATAGGACAACCTTGTTTTTACTCCAAAAGTTGGATCAACCATAATTCGATCAGTTGGGTGATTTAGTATGGGTTTCTTAGGTCTCCTAGAATTTGATTCAGCCTCAGGTTCGACTGGTCAGTTTTGGGTTGGTTCATGAACCGGTTCAGTTGGTGAAATTGAGTTTGGTTTAGGGATCGGTTCAGTAGGTAAGTCTAAGACTAATTTAGTAGGTCAATCTGTACGTTGGTCTGGTCCAGACTCATCGTCTGTTGAGTTAGTTAGGTTGGGTTGATTTGAATTAGATTGAGTAGTTGGATTAAATTGGTTTTCTTCATTAAATACTATATTAGTAGTTTCTTCGATCTTAAGAGTTTGTTTGTTGTATACTCTGTAGGCTCTACTTGTGGTTGAGTATCCTAAAAATAACCCAAGGAAAGTTTTGGATTGAAATTTACCTAAGTAGTCTTTTGTGTTTAAAATATGGACTTCACATCCAAAGACTCTTAGATAATGTAGTTTGGGTGGTTTATTATAGTATATTTCATAGGGGGTCCTATTATGTCTTTTATTGATAATGATCCTATTTTGAACATAGCAGACAGTGCTAACTACTTCTGCCCAAAAGTGATTAGCCAAGTTATATTCATTAAGCATAGTTCTAGCTACTTCTTGAAGGGGTTCTATTTCGTCTTTCAACTAGACCATTTTGTTGGGGAGTCCTAGGGCAGGAAAATTCATGAAAATATCCATTTGTATTACAGAATTCAGTAAACTTTAGATTTTCGAATTCACCCCCATGATCACTTCGAATTCTTTTAATTTTGGTATCTTTTTTATTTTCAAGGATTTTAGTTAAAGTTTCAAAGGATTCAAGACATTGATCTTTGGTTTTAAGAAATTGGACCTAAGTAAATTTAGAATAATCATCAATTATAACTAAGCAGTACCGATTCCCGCTTAGTGACTTGGCTCCATGAGAATCAAATAGGTCCAAATGTAGGAGCTCAAGTACAGATTGGGTCAGGTCGGGTTGGGTAAGTTTATGGGTAGACTTGGTCTGTTTACCCTGTTGACATGGACTACAAATTAAATTTTCAATATTCCTAAGTTTGGGTATGCCTTTAACTAGTCCTTTTTGACTAAGTCTGGAGATTAGCTTTAGATTGACATGTCCTAATCTCCTATGCCAGAGTTTATTTTCTTCTACCTGAGTTAGATAACACTTAAGTGAGGTAGGTAGGTTTATGACATAAATGTTATTTTTCCTAAGTCCTTTCAGGGTAACCCCTGGGTCTTGTAAGTTATTAATCAGATAGTCTTGGTTGGTAAAAGTGACTAAGTATCCAATATCACAGAGCTGACTAATACTAAGTAAATTAAATTTAAAACTATCAACCAAAAGGACTCTTTTAATAGTAAAGTCGGAGCTCAGTTTAATATTATCTGACCCGATTACCTTAAGTGTAGCGTTGTTGCCAAATGCCACTGTTTCTATGTCCTTGTATTTTAGCTTGGTGAACTTTGACTTGTTTCTAGTCATATATCTGGAACACCCACTATCCAACATCCACTGGTCCAAATCTTTATGCTCCTACACATAAAGTGGCTTAGTTTTGATCCAATTTAGTAGAAGTACAGGATAAGTTGTTCAAGTTCACTTACCTAGTCTGTTTCACTCAATCTAAGTGATCAAGCTGATTAGTCGAATGAAAAGAATTTTGAAAATGAATAGGTAAAATTTGAAAAAGAATTTTTAAAAAAGATTAAGTAGAATTTTGAAAAAGAATTTTTAAAAAGAATACATAGAGTTTGAAAAGAAAATTTTTGAAAAGGATTTGAATTAGTCTAACTTTAGTTATTCTAATCACTCACCCATTTCTAAGTGACAAAACAAGGAACCTTATTTGTTTTGTGAGATGATTTCAATTTTATTTTGAAGTTAGGTTGAATCTAAGATACGATTGAAACTTGAGTTAGATTCAAATTTAAGAATTAATAATTTAAAAATATATTTCAATATTTGACTTCCTGGTCTTGGTGAGGCACAGAGTCATTCTATGACCATAGCCTTATTGGATCAACAACCAGACAAAGCTGAATAAAGAAATAATATTTTTAAAATTTTCATTTAGAAATCTTGGTCTAACTAGTCGAAGATGTGGCGAGGTAGCTTCTGTAGGACCGGTGTCATCAATAGGGGGTGAATATCAACCGTAAATCATTCGCGGAAACTTCCGATCGTATACTTACGAATATTCGTTCTAAACAGAGCGTTAGTAGCATAGCGGAAAACAAAATGAAATAAAGGACAACACAATATGCACGCGAGATTTTTACTTGGTTCCCGACCCCCTAGGGTCAGTACATCCAAGACCTAAGCACGGGAACACCCATCCACTAATGGTCTCCTTTCCAGACTTTCCGGAGGCAGAGAAACCCATTTTACAGTGTAAGAGTTACAAACAAAAAGATAAATAAATTGAAATGCAGAATGTAAACTCAAACCGAACAAACAGATTGAAACTCGCCGATCTGGACCTTCGAAGTGTCGCGCACTTCCTCCTAGAGCCTCTTGGTCGTAGAGCTTCGTTGTTAGCACTTTGTCATCCCTTGGGAAGCTTAGAATGGTTTCGAAAAGTTGTATCTCGAGTTGAGGGGTCGAAGCCCCTTTTATAGTCTTGTTTAGGGCACCTGTGTTGAAGGGGGCGCCTCACAGGGCTTGTACCATAGTTCTAGCCTATTAATGGTTTGGTTCATGGGGCCTCAAAGCTTATCTCCACGCCGAACTCACCGCAGCCAATATAGCCCTGGACCAGGGTGCCCTGGACCATTGGGGCACCTCAAAGAGCTTGGTCAAAGCTTATCTCTGCTTTAAACTCGCAGCAGCAGATACAACATTCAACCAGGGCGCCTGTGACATATGGGGCACCTGAATGAAGAGCCTGGTTTGCCTCCATTCATTGAGGCGCCCTAGTTGATGGGGGCGCCTAGCAGCCTGTTTCCAGCCTCGTTTATTTGTTTGTTTGCCTGCTTTGTCTTCCATTTTAGGTACCTGTAAGATACATAATGTGACGACCCGCCTTCTTAACTTCTCTCCCTTACTTAAAGCGGGCGCCACTTTTACTTAACCTTAACTTTACCTTATCCTTAGCCTTAGGTTACAACTACTTGACTTCCCTTAACTTGCTTTGAATTTTTTTCCTTTAAAAAAAAAACTTTCATTTTATTTGCTTTGCAAGGATTTGACCCCTAGACCTCTTAGTTGTAAAAGAGAAGCACTAACCATCTGCCCTACATCACTTTCTTTTTAATGGTACCAGTCGACTGCTATATAGCCAGTCTACTGGTGTTAGCCACAGAAACTTTCTGTGCCAGGCACAAGTCGAATGGCCTCTTGGCGATCAACTGGTGCATCGAACAGAAACTTTCTGTTTGAACCAGTCGACTGGCACGCCTGAAACCTGCATTTACAGACCTGAAAACCATTTCCAAAGCTCCACAATTCATATACTTTTAAGACATACAAAGACATAACTCCATTTCTATACTCTATACTAGTTTTATAAACATCCTAGCAACTCAAAACAACCTCATAAACTTGCAATTAGGATCTTTGCGGAAGTAAATAAGCTATCAAAATATATGAACTCTAGACTAGAGTTTGTACCCAATTTTGTCTCTATGCAAGGTTTAAACAAAGTCATTCGTTCTACCAATTCAAAACACCAAAACACATGTTCTACAAGACTTCACCCGACGATCTCTTCCATGGTTCTGCCGCCACTGAACATCAATGCAAGTCCCACTCGCCTGCCTAGTTTATGCTTTTTCTTTACCTTTGTCTGCAATAGAAGGAAATTCAACTAATAAGCGATTTGCTTAGTAAGTAAATCCTAACTCACAAATCCATGCGATCAATGATAAACATGCTCTTTTCAAATAATGCTTGCTTCAAAACACATGCACTTTGAAATACTTACACATGGAAACTTTCACACACTCATCATGCTCAATCATGCTTGAAAACATTTACTAGCATTAAAACATTGGCAAATCTAACATGCTCATAATTTCTTATGAGACTTGCTACTTATGCATTTCCATACTTTAAACCACTAACTTCCTTGCTCTTGCTCTTTAACATGCTTGTAACATAACAATGTTAACATACTTAGCAAAACATATGCTTAAACTGAAAACACTTACATATACTCATATACTTCAAAATAATAATCAACTTTCTCAGGCCTTGACACTGTACCATGGTATCAATGTACCAATGCGCGCAACCCTAATAGGTTTCGGGGTAGCTAGCCACCGCACCCTATTAGAGCTTCTTTCTTACTTTCTGTGGGCCTCTCATTTGCCCGGTACATGTCACTTTACAAAAGTAAAATACTTTCTTACTCATAATGCTTGTATTTATCAAGCTAACTTTCTTTTTCATAAATCTTGCACTATAAACCTTTACCTTTTTTTACTTGGAACTTTCATCGAGCACCTTGCGTGCCCTTAACCCCAAAACTCCTTTTTGGGACTTTTCAAAGCTATCTTTCTTTTTACATAAATCTTTGCACTACAAAACTTTACTTTTCTCACTTGGAACTTTCATCGAGCACCTTGCGTGCCCTTAACCCAAAACTTATTTTTTTTGGGACTTTTCAAGAACTTGGTCTTTCATGCTTAGATCACACATATAAAATCTACACCAATTCAAGTTCTATGATTAAAAACATGTATTCTTTAGAAACTTAAATCACACAATAAACAATATTCTCAAAGCATGCACTTAGATCACAAAATCATGGTTCTACAACGAGAAACTACATGCGAAGCTACTTCTATTGCAGGTGAGTGATTTACTTACCCTTATCTTGAAGAAAACTCACTAAGTATGGTTTAAATCCCAACGTAGCACTCCTCTTCCCTTTCTTCGCACAAATCTCCTCCCTCCTTGACCCTAGGGAAGAAGCCCTAGATGTTCTACTCAAGAGGAAGAAGAAGGAGGAAAAGATCCTTTGCCTTCTCCCTGTTTTCGCAGCCCCCCTTTGCCTGTTTGCGCCGTCGCCCAGCCCTAAAAGGGGATTAAATCGCAACTTAAGCGGAAGTTTAAATACCCCTTCATGAAACGGGCTTAATCAACTATAACATTATTTCGCTTCATCCTTTTCTGTGCTTGATACCCTTGCCCAGCTGGTTGCCCGGACGCCCTTAAGGCTTTGCTTGCCTTGTGGTTGCGGGATAAAACCCCGCCCGACCCCTTACATTTTTTTCTTTTTATTTTAATCCGAAAAAATGCTATAAAATTCAGAAAAATCCCTAATAATACCAGAAAATTATTGGGTGTTACAATCCTTCCTACCTTATAAAAAGTTCGTCCTCGAACTTAGAACAACTCTGGATACCTTTGCCTCATGTTATCTTCTGATTCCCAAGTTGCCTCTTCATACTTCTGATTCAGCCATAAAATTTTCACTAGTGGTACCACTTTGTTCCTCAGCTTCTTATCTGCTCGATCTGTTATCTGAATAGGTCGACTTTCATAACTGAGATCTTCTTGAACTTGTACCATCTGTGGCTCAATCACTTGGTTGGCATCTGGGATATGCTTCTCTAGCATTGAGACATGGAACACATTGTGTATTGCTGACATCTCTGGAGGTAGCTCCAACTCATAAGCTACTTTGCCAACTCTTTTCGTCACAAGGTAGGGTCCTATGTATCGAGGACTTAGCTTGCCTTTCTTGCCGAATCTCATTACACCCTTCATAGGAGCTACTTTGAGGAAAACTGTATCCCCAACTTCAAACTCTAACGGTCTACGGCGTACATCGGCATAACTCTTCTACCTACTCTGAGCAACTTCTATTCCCTGGCGGATGCTCTTTATAGCTTCTGTGGTATCATCTATAAGGTCAGTCTGAGACCCCATTTCTTTCTTCTCACTACCTTCATACCAACAGAGGGGAGATCTACACTTCTTACCATAAAGAGCTTCATAGGGTGCCATACCAATAGTGGCTTGGTAACTGTTGTTGTAGGCAAACTCAGCTAAACATAAATATTTGCACCAACTGCCTTTGAAATCTAATGCACAAGCTTTGAGCATATCTTCTAGAATTTGATTCACCCTCTCTGTCTGTCCATCAGTCTGGGGATGGAAAGCTGTACTAAACTTCAGTTTGGTGCCTAGCGCTGTCTGTACGCACTCCCAAAAGTGTGAAGTGAAACGACCATCCCTATCCGAGATAATGGTCTTCGGGACTCCGTGTAGTCGGATCACTTCCTGCACATATAATTGGGCTAACTTTTCAATTGAGTAAGACACTCTGATAGCCAAAAAGTGGGCAGACTTGGTCAATCTATCTACTATCACCCAAATAGCGTCATAGCCATTAGTTGTCTTTGGTAGACCAACTATGAAATCCATGGCTATGTCTTCCCATTTCCACTCTGGAATCTGAATGGGTTGTAGGACACCTCCTGGTCTCTGGTGTTCTGCTTTAACTCTCTGACATGTTAGGCAGATGCTGACATACTTAGCTATGTCTCTCTTCATCCCTGACCACCAAAACCTTCTTTTCAAATCCTGGTACATCTTAGTGGAACCAGGATGCATTGAGTGAGTAGGGAGTTCCATGGGCTTCTACAAGAATCTTCTTTCTCAGCTCTTCATGATTGGGGACACATAAACGGTCACCATAGTAGAGTATCCCACTGTCAGATACTCTAAACTCTTTACTCTCTCCTTCTTGCATCTCCTGCTTGATCCTTTGGATATCAGAATCCTCAACTTGCTCTTTCTGTATCTCTTCAAGCAAAGTTGACTCTAGTGTCAATAGAGCTAGCTGCCCATCAATAATCTCCACTCCATAATCTACTATCTCCTTCTGTAATGGTGGTGATAATGATGACAAGGACATCAAGGTGGCACAAGTCTTTCTACTTAGTGCATCTGCTACTTTATTTGCCTTACCAGGGTGGTAAAGGATCTCACAGTCATAATCCTTCACTAACTCAAGCCACCTTCGCTGTCTCATATTGAGGTCTTTCTGAGTGAAGAAATATTTCAGACTCTGGTGATCTGTATAAATCTTGCAATGCACTCCATACAGATAATGTCTCCATATTTTTAGAGCGAAGACTACAGCTGCCAACTCCAGATCATGAGTGGGGTAATTCTTTTCATAATCCTTGAGTTGCCAGGAAGCACAAGCTATGACTTTGCCTTCTTGCATAAGTACGGCTCCAAGTTCTAGCTTTGATGCATCACTGTATATATCAAAGCTCTTATCACCTTCGGGCACTGTATGAATAGGAGCGCTTGTCAGTCTCTTCTTCAACTCAAGGAAACTCTGCTCACAGTCTTCAGTCCACTCATAC
>JAGFNQ010004019.1:50071-80509 GCA_024364735.1 Boesenbergia rotunda | reverse complement strand
TGTAGATGACATACTACTCATTGGGAACAACATCCCTTCGCTACAGTCTGTGAAGACTTGGTTGGGGACTTGTTTCGCAATGAAGGACTTAGGTGAAGCAGCCTGCATTCTAGGCATTAAGATCTATAGAGATAGATCTAAGAGATTGCTTGGCCTATGTCAGAGTGCATACATTGATACCGTTTTGCAACGGTTTGCCATGCAGAATTCCAAGAAGGGAAATCTGCCAATGTCACATGGCGTGAGTCTTTCGAAGACTCAAGGTCCCTCTTCTAGAGAGGAGAGAGACCGCATGAGCAAGATCTCTTATGCCTCAGCCATAGGATCTATCATGTATGCCAAGTTATGTACTCGTCCTGATGTCTCGTATGCTTTGAGCATGACGAGCAGGTACCAGTTAGATCCAGGTGAACGTCACTGGATAGCGGTCAAGAATATCCTTAAGTACTTGAGAAGGACTAAGGAATATTTTTTGATATTTGGAGGCGATGAGCATCTAGTTGTAAAGGGTTACACTGATGCCAGCTTCCAAACCGACCAGGATGATTACAGATCGCAGTCAGGGTTCGTGTTTTGCTTGAATGGCGGAGCTGTGAGCTGGAAGAGTTCGAAGCAGGACACAGTTGCAGATTCTACAACAGAAGCTGAGTATATTGCTGCATCAGAGGCAGCAAAGGAGGCAGTTTGGATCCGCAAGTTCATCACTGAGCTTGGGGTGGTTCCTAGCATATCTGATCCCGTAGAGCTCTATTGTGACAACAATGGAGCTATTGCGCAGGCTAAGGAACCTCGCTTACACCAGCGGACCAAACACATACTACGGCGATTCCATCTCATTCGAGAGATCATCGATCGAGGAGATGTGAAGATTTGCCAGAGTACCCACAGAGGCTAACGTCGCAGATCCCTTGACCAAGGCTTTGGCACAGATGAAGCATGATGGTCACACTAGGTCATTGGGTATTAGATACTACAGCGATTGGCACTAGTGCTAGTGGGAGATTGTTAGTGAGAGCCCTAGAGCCAATCATATGATGATTACTTTTTGGACTCATTGTATCATATTCTTGTATATATATTTCTTATATATAAAGGCATTTCTTATGGTTATTGTACTTATGTGTATTGGTGCCAAATAACTTAGTATAATAACGTCCTTGAGTAGAAGGTTCTTATCTATATCAATCGATTAGTTGAATCGATAGTGAGATGATATAGAGAACGCTACTTTTAATTATTCCTAGTCAAGTATTAACATTCAAGGACAATGTTAATGCATAGAGACTAGCATGTAGGTCAATATGATGACTTGATCTCACAAGTCATGGATATGAGATATCAAGTTGACACATGGGTATACATTAGGGAATGTATACTGAATGGCCCGCCATGAGAAAGTATCATGGATCGTTATATGAGTGTCATATACTTTCTCATGTGACTATTAGTATGACTATTAGTCCTTAGACCTGAAGTCACCATAGTTCCCAACATAAGGAGTTATGTACTTTGGTTTCGTCAAACGTCATCCGTAACTGGGTGGACTATAAAGGCGATTACTGGGTATGTAACAAATTATGCGGAGGGATGTGAGTGATGTAGATGGGATCTATCCCTCCTATATGACGGGAGAGATATCATAGTCTTGATAGAGTGAGATCACTAAGTGCATGGCCATGCCCAAATAAGGCAATATGAGATATTGAGCTTATTTG
This sequence comes from Boesenbergia rotunda, assembly GCA_024364735.1. Classification (NCBI taxonomy): domain Eukaryota; kingdom Viridiplantae; phylum Streptophyta; class Magnoliopsida; order Zingiberales; family Zingiberaceae; genus Boesenbergia; species Boesenbergia rotunda. The sequence goes on along the minus strand of JAGFNQ010004019.1, from coordinate 78,794 downwards.
ATTATAGTGAGTCTACTTGGAGTTCAAGACACATAGATTGATTGGAGGATGACACGGTCTATGCTTCATAGAAGATCAATCTAGATATCGAGGATAGAAGGACGTTGTCACATATTGTGATGGTCACAATTATTAATCACAATGGTGATGTTGGATCTCGACATTCTTGTAACTTGGGTAGCAATGATTTGTTGCTAGATACCTCTCATTGCTTATGTCCTTAAATAGGTTTAAGGGCATTGCCAACGTTACAAGAACCTATAGGGTCACACACATAGAGCAATAGATGGAGAATAAGTCCATATAATGGACCGAGAGTAATGAAGTCAAAGTTTGACTTTGGCTAAATATGGAAAGTCCATAAAAGACAAGTTTGACTTGACTCAAATTAGACAACTTGAGTTGGACTCGAGTTTGATCCAAGTGTTGGATGAATCTAATCATGGGAGAATAATGAAGTCAAAGTTTGACTTTGGCTAAATATGGAAAGTCCATAAAAGGCAAGTTTGACTTGACTCAAATTAGACAACTTGAGTTGGACTCGAGTTTGATCCAAGTGTTGGATGAATCTAATCATGGGAGAATAATGAAGTCAAAGTTTGACTTTGGCTAAATATGGAAAGTCCATAAGAGGCAAGTTTGACTTGACTCAAGCCACATCACCTTGACTTGACCAAGTGATGACTTGGCATCATCATCAAGGCTAAGTAACCTCCCCATTTGAATTTTGAATTCAAATAAGGGGGTTATGGAAGGTGGTGGCCGGCCACTTAATGGCCATTAAGTGGCCTGCCACTTATACACACAAAATGAGTTTTTCTTGTGTGTGATTGATTCTTCTCCTAATGAGTTTTTGGTTTTGGCTCTCCCTCTCCTCTCTTGTGGCCGAGACCCCAAGCAAGTGCTAGCACACTTTTGGGCTCTCCTCTCCACTCTCTTGCTTGTGTTGATACTTCTAGAGGGTTGCTACTTTGCGTCCTTGAGATCTGACACCAACCGAGGAGCGAGCGGGAATTGCGGGGCACGCATCGAAGGTAGTTTTTCTCTTCTCTAATAGATCTAGGTTGTAGATCGATTTTGAAGCATGTAAACGAGCACTCGTAAATTTTTGAAATGGTTTTCTTCGCTCGGATCCTTTCTATTGGGGCTTTCGGGGTTTCCGCGACGCGAAAAAGCGGTTTTCGCGGCCCGAAAAACCCAACATCTTATTCATGCAAATCCTCTCGTCTTCTGTGCGCGGACACATAGACTTCGAAAGGTTGATCCCATGCCGATGGGAAGGTAACATCTCTTGGATTCCGAAATGCTAAACCTTTTTAGAACTCGGTCTATATATGTAGACTGTGAAAGACCAAGCAATCATTTTGATCTATCTCTATACATTCTAATCCCAAGGATATAGGTTGCTTCTCCCAGGTCTTTCATGGAGAAAGTTTTGGACAACCAAATTTTAACTGATTGTAAGACTGATATATCGTTTCCTATAAGTAATATGTCATCGACATATAACACTAGGAATACGACTGCACTCCCACTAACCTTCTTCTACACACAAGGTTCGTCAGGATTTTGTGAGAAATCAAACTCTTTGATTGTCTCATCAAAATGGATATTCAAGCTCCTGGATGCTTGCTTTAGTCCATATATGGATCGTCGAAGCTTGCATACTTTGGTTTTATTAACCCATGTGAAACCTTCAGGTTGTATCATGTATACATCCTCAAGTAGGTTTCCATTAAGGAAAGTTATTTTCACATCCATTTGTCATATCTCATAATCATAATGAGCTGCTATGGCCAGGAGCATCTGAATGGATTTAAGCATAGCTACTGGCGAATAGGTTTCGTCATAATCAATTCCTTGTTTCTGACGATATCCTTTTGCCACTAATCTAGCCTTAAAGGTAACAACATTACATTCCATGTCGATTTTCTTCTTGAAAACCCACTTGCACCCTATGGGCTTAATCCATTCAGGTGGGTTAACCAAGTCTCATACTTGATTTTTGTACAAGGAATTCATTTCTGACTTCATGGCTTCAAGTCATTTATCTCTTTCTGAATTTTTTAGAACATCTTCATAACTGATAGGTTCGTCATCGTTAATGAGTAACACGTCGTTCGATTCACTTATGAGAAATTTGTATGTCTCTGGAATATTGCGTGTCCTATCAGACCTACGAAGAAGTAGTGTTGTTTTAGGTTCAACTGATAGCTCATCATTATGAGTTATTGGTTGTGGGTCTAGACTAGGTGTCTCTGTAATGTCTATTGGAGTTTCTTGAACTTCTTCAAATTCAATGCTACTCCCACTGTTTTCTTGTAAAAGAAATTATTTTACTAGAAATACAGCATGCCTTGAAACAAACACCTTTTGTTCCAAAGGATAATAGAATTGGTAACCCTTCGTTTCCTTAGGGTATCCAATAAATAGACATTTATCAGACTTAGCATCCAAATTGTCTAATACAGTCCGCTTTACATAAGCAAGACAACCCCATATCTATAGGTGAGAAAAATGAGGTTTCTTACTATTCCATATCTCATATGGAGTAGTAGAGACTACCTTGGTCGGGAATCTGTTTAGCAAGTAAACAGTTGTCTTAAGCGCATAACCCCAAAAGGATTTTGGAAGAGTTGCATGATTCATCATAGATCTAACCATGTCCATCAAGGTTCGGTTACGCCTCTCAGATACACCATTATGCTGTGGTGTATATGGCGGAGTCCATTGAGACAATATCCCATTGTCCCTAAGATAATCTTGAAACTCTTGACTTAAGTATTCATCACCCCGATCGGATCGAAGTATCTTAATACTTTTGCCAAGTCGTTTCTCTACTTCACTTCTGAACTCTTTGAATTTCTCAAAAGCTTCAGATTTGTGTTTCATTAAGAACACATACCCGAATCGTGAGTGATCATCAATAAAGGTAATGAATTAGCTATAACCTCCTTGTGCAAGAGTTGACATTGGTCCACATACATCAGTATGTATTAGACCAAGCAATTCTCCCACTAGTTTACCTTTTCCGGAAAAGGGTAATTTGGTCATCTTGCCTTTTAAGCATGATTCGCATGTATCAAATGAACCGGGTTCAAATGATTCCAGAATTCCACATCGGTGTAATTTGATCATGCGTTTCTTACTTACATGGCCAAGACGACAATGCCACGTATAGGAGTGTATTTGATTATCTATTCGAGCACGTTTGTTGCTAACTTCGATATTGAAAACGTCATCGGATAAATCTAACGTGTAGATACCATTGCATAAAGTTTCGGTCCCATAAAAAACACCATTTAAAGTTATGTAACAACAATTGTTACTAAAAGTTAAATGGTAACCCTTTTCATTCAAGCATGAAATAGATACAATGTTCTTTATTAACGAAGGAACAAAATAACAATTATCCAATTCTAAGACAAGTCCAGTAGGGCGCTTTAGCAAATATGTTCCGATGGCAATAGCAGCAATCGTTGCTCCATTTCCAACTCGCAAATTCGCTTCTCCCTTGACGAGTCTTCTTCTATTCCTTAGCCCCTGTATGTCATTACATATATGTGAGCTACACCCAGTATCAAGTACCCAGGTGTACGAGGAAATAGAGTGACATTCAATAACGAAGATGCCTGAAGAGGATGGGGCATCGGATGCCTTCTTCTTCAAGGACTCAAGATAAACCTTGCAGTTTCTTCGCAGCGGCCCTCCTTGTCGCAGTGATGGCAAGTGCCTTTTGGTGCCTTTTCAATCCTTTTGGCCTTAGTTAACTTATTGGTGTCCAAAATGGAACGCAAATTCAGAGAAGACATGATCAGGTGATTATCCTAGAAATACAAATTGAGGTTATGTGATGAGAATGGTAAAGAATGCATCAATATACATTAATTAAATCCTATTTATTTTTCGAATTGAATAACCCTTTTTAATCAATTCGGGAGATCGTAGGAACATCTCCAAATAGATTGATATCCAACCATAGATAAGAACAACCATGGCTGGAGTCCATCAAGTTATTCTTAGCTATGAAGGTAGGTAATTATACCGATTACATATTACACATATGTAACTATCACATTATGCTATCAACTAATTGAATATTTGCATAAATCATTGGGTTGTTAACTCATTAACAAGTATGCAACAATACACATAGCACCCAACTGCACCTCTCTTTACATCGACCTTGGCTGTGGCACAACAAATCGATGCTCCAAGCTTAAGGCATTAATCAAGAAATAGTTTTAATATGGTTGGAGCTCATTCAAACGTTTAGTCAGGCTTGGATGTGTCCAAAAACCAAAACTAAGAATTGACCTCTGACTCCAACTATATTAATCATAAACTAATTCCATGGTTTGAACATATTGAGGTTCAAGTCGGGCATGGATGTGTCTATCAACCCAAACGAGAAACAAAACTCCGGTTCTAACCATATTAATGGAAGGTGTTGGCCTTAGTATTTTGTAAGGGGTTTTGGGTCTCATCCTTTTCTTTTATGCACATTCATGACATATAATTATGTCATGTACTAACGATTTCCTTAATAAAGTATGTATGTAACTTAATTTATCAAGTCTCATTAATTGAATTAGGAACCGGATTTCCTAATTCTAATTTCATACTTTATTCAAGAAATTATTTTGGGAAATAATTTCCTAAATTATCATAATCAATTTCGGAATTAATATGCTTAAGACATTGATTTCTCTAAATCAAATCTTATTAAATTAAGAGACAGATTCCCTTAATTCAACCATATATTATTTTCATGAAAATCTTATTTAAGGAAATATACTATATAGGAAACAATTTTCCTAATTAATTTTGGAGACAATAATATGTAAGAACATCACATCATAAATCAAATAAGGAAATTATCGTTTGAAAATCACCTCAAAATTTCCAAGATTTGATCACATATTTTATTTATGGAAAATTAATAATTTAATTTGGACAGCTCCCCGAGGCTCAATCCAAATTAAAATTTTGACAGTTTAAATTCAATTTAGGAAATTCAATTATAACAACTAACTTTAAATTGGACGGCTCCCCGAGGCTCAATCCAAAATAAAGAATTTTGTAAATAATTTAATTTTCAATTATGAATTTAAATACCAATTAATATTCCCATAATTTTGTTTAGACTTTCTTGAAAGAAAGTGCCCAAAACTGCGAGCTTTCCATAAATGGAAAGTTTCCAAAAATAAAAGGTTTTTAGAATAATTGTAAGTTTCTGGTACAAAGAAAACTTAAGTTTTTCCAAAATTGAAAAATTTCCAAAATAGAAAATTTCTAAAATTGGAAAGCTTCCAAAAAAGGAATGTTTTCACAATTATCATAAAATTTCAAAAATAGAGATATTTCAAAAGTTTGCGAAATTTCATGAGAATTTCCAAACTTTGAAATTTTTAAATCTAAAATTTATCATAATTGGAAAGTTTCCATAATTGGAAAATTTTCCAAAATTGAGATCATGACAATGTTTTCCGCAAAAGAATTATATGATTATGTCGAACACTAATCGGCTCTGATACCACTGTTAGGACCGGGTGCATGTTGACATGGATGCGAGTTCGTAATTTTAAAATTAATTACGTGCAGCGGAAGGTTTAGCATAAATAATTTCTCAAATTATTTAACCACACATCTAAGCATGCAACTTTATCTTCTGTAGACATGATCATATATTTAAAATTTTGCAGAAACGTAAACTAATTTACTCAATACCTCGCGTAACCCGAACGAAGGGACGAGATCCAACCGTAAGCGTCCCTCGGAAGCTCCGCCTCTATTCGCGTCCACGCCAAGTATCTTCGGGATGACTTCGCAAAGCCACGAGTTTCGTGTTCTCTAGAACTACTAGATTCTCCGAGAACGCGACAAGAAAAACTAAGAGAGAAGTAATCACATTGGAAAAACTCACTACCAAGGTTGGCCGGAATTACAATTCCGGCGAGAAGGAGGAAGATGACTTGCGCCCAATCCTAAGGTGATGATGGCCGGAGAGGAAGATCGTACCAACGGAAGAACTTCGTCGCCTCGGTGTTTCTCCTTGTGCTCACGGCAAGAAGAAGGGAGAAGAGCCTTGTGGCCGGCCAAGAGGAAGAAGGGAGGAGAGGGAGAGAGCCCAGACAAGAATACTTCGATTGATTTTTAAGTCTTGCCTTGGATCCTTTATATATTGGCCTCTCAACCATCAAGCCTCTCAAAAAAAAGACTTATTCTATCATACCAAGTTTTATCATATTTTAATTCATGATAAAAATCGACCAAGTCTCCTTTTCTCTTATGGAATAAATTTTCTTACATGGTAAATCAATCCATGATTGATTTTATAAAATAAAATAAACCAATTCATGGTTCATTTTAATTTCCATGAAAAATAAACCAAACCTTGGTTTATTATATAAAAATTTATATCATCCATAATTTTATAAAACAAACCACACTTGGTTTATTTTATAAATTGAACCAAAAACTTGGTTCTCTCCCTTTATTGTGGCCGGCCAAGCAAAGAGGATGGAGACCCTCTTTGGCCGGCCCATCCAAGCCACGCCCCAATGAATTAAACTTATTTAATTCATCTATTAAGTCTTCAAAAGACTTTGTCATTTTACGCTTCCGATGCGTCTCTGAAAAATTTAGATTCGACTTATCGTTTGGCTTAACCAAACCTAATCACTCTTGATTGGAAAATTCAATTTTCAACTCGTTTTAAATCCCTCGGATTACTCGTAGTGCATATGACTAAATAGGCTTTCAATTTATGTTGGCCATCTATAATTAATCAATTAATTATAGAACGATCATGAGTGGCACCTAGTAGTACATCATGATCCCCAATTAATCGAAAGATCAACGGTTGACCTCAGAAACAATTCTGAAACCCTTCAGCAGCTATAATGAATCGTGCCCCATTCCCTTCACCATCTTATACCCACTTGGTTCAGGACATGGTCTATGTGTGTCAGTCCCCACTAGGCTGACTACGTCACACCTAGCCCAAGTAACGTTTTCTCGTCCTACGGATTCTAATTACTCTCATGTATCTAAGAGATTCATACTCTGAACATGTCATGCTCTGGCCAGAGGCTTCGAGTAACAATTCGACGATAGGCTTTGGGTATACATCTCCTCGCAAGGAGTGGTGAATCCATTGTAGGTTGTTCAAACATCTTCGGGCACTTCGGCTTATACCCAATTATCATGGGTCCATACCTCCTTAGAGATGCTTGCTTAAGATGTCAAAGTATAAGTCTCCATGACCAAGATGACTTCAACACCGCAAGTCAAAGGAACATCGCACTTAAGCTGCAGTAAGAACTTCATTGACATATCTATATGTAGACTATCATATGAAGTTTTACAACCAGTCACTCCAATGAACTAGTTCCCTTAACTAGCATTCATGTTTATCTCCGGACATCCCAATGTCACAAGCCAGTGAGAATCAGCTAATTAGAGAATAACCCATGCTAGTCTCAACAGAATTGATAGTGTTCGTATTTATCAATTCATCGACTAGGGACAATTTCAATACTTCACAATTGCACATGATGAGATAATCACTAGTTGTGAATTCATAACAAATTCTCTCATGTTGTGGATTGTATTACGAACATTCAATAAATGAGTTTAAGATCTCAATCAAATACATAAACATGTATACTCAAATAGTAAATATTCATTTATTAAAATAAATGATTACAATCATAAGGCAATTGCCTTAGGACATTTTTCTCATATCACTAACAAACTCCCATTTGGCCTAATGCCAATCGCTACGGTATCCAATACCACAGGCTCTAACATGACCCTCAAACTTGCATTGAGGCAAGGCCTTAGTTAAAGGATCCGCTAAATTCTTTTCAGTGGGAATTTTCTCAATTTCTATATCATTCCTACTTATAATCTGTCTGATCAGATGATAGCAGCGAAGAACATGTTTGGATCGCTGATGAGACCTTGGTTCCTTTGCTTGTGCAATAGCTCCATTGTTGTCGCAGTAAACCGGTATTTCTTCATCAATGGTTGGAACCACACCAAGTTCTGAGACAAACTTCTTGATCCAGACAGCTTCCTTTGCTGCTTCCGAAGCTGCAATATATTCCGCTTCCGTGGTAGAATCCGCTACGGTGTCTTGCTTGGAACTCTTCCAACTTATTGCGCCTCCATTCAAAATAAATACGTATCCGGACTGAGATTTGGAGTCATCATTATCTGTCTGGAAACTAGCATCTGTATACCCACGTATTACCATATCACCTTCTCCATATATTAGGAACACATCCTTAGTTCTTCTTAAGTACTTGAGGATTGTCTTGACAGCCGCCCAATGATCCATTCCAGGATCAGACTGGTATCTGCTTGTGACACTCAGAGCATACGATACATCGAGCCTAGTACATAACATAGCATACATGATAGATCCTATCGCGGATGCATAAGGAATCGTATTCATGCAAATCCTCTCGTCTTCTGCGCGCAGACACATAGACTTCGAAAGGTTGATCCCATGCCTGATGGGAAGGCAACCTTTCTTGGATTCTGACATGCTAAACCATTTTAGAACTCGGTCTATATATGTAGACTACGAAAGACCAAGCAATCATTTTGATCTATCTCTATAGATTCTAATCCCAATGATATAGGTTGCTTCTCCCAGGTCTTTCATGGAGAAAGTTTTGGACAACCAAATTTTAACTGACTGTAAGACTGATATATCGTTTCCTATAAGTAATATGTCATCGATATATAACACTAGGAATACGACTGCACTCCCACTAACCTTCTTCTACACACAAGGTTCGTCAGGATTTTGTGAGAAATCAAACTCTTTGATTGTCTCATCAAAACGAATATTCCAGCTCCTGGATGCTTGCTTTAGTCCATATATGGATCGTCGAAGCTTGCATACTTTGGTTTTATTAACCCATGTGAAACCTTCAGGTTGTATCATGTATACATCCTCAAGCAGGTTTCCATTAAGAAAAGCAGTTTTCACATCCATTTGCCATATCTCATAATCATAATGAGCTGCTATGGCCAGGAGCATCCGAATGGATTTAAGTATAGCTACTGGCGAATAGGTTTCGTCATAATCAATTTCTTGTTTCTAACGATATTCTTTTGCCACTAATCTAGTCTTAAAGGTAATAACATTACCTTCCATGTCGGTTTTCTTCTTGAAAACCCACTTGCACCCTATGGGCTTAATCCCTTCAGGCGGGTTAACCAAGTCTCATACTTGATTTTTGTACATGGAATCCATTTCCGACTTCATGGCTTCAAGCCATTTATCCCTTTCTGAATATTTCAGAACATCTTCATAACTGATAGATTCATCATCGTTAATGAGTAACACGTCGTTCGATTCACTTATGAGAAATCTGTATCTCTTTGGAATATTGCGTATCCTATCATACCTACGAAGAAGTGGTGTTGTGTTAGGTTCAACTGATAGCTCATCATTATGAGTTATTGGTTGTGGGTCTAGACTAGGTGTCTCTGTAATGTCTATTGGAGTTTCTTGAACATCTTCAAGTTCAATGCTACTCCCACTGTTTTCTTGTAAAAGAAATTCTTTTTCTAGAAATACAACATGCCTTGAAACAAACACCTTTTGTTCCAAGGGATGATAGAATTGGTAACCCTTCGTTTCCTTAGGGTATCCAATAAATAGACATTTATCAGACTTAACATCCAATTTGTCTGATACAGTCCGCTTTACATGAGCAGGACAACCCCATATCTTTAGGTGAGATAATTGAGGTTTCTTACTATTCCACATCTCATATGGAGTAGTAGAGACTACCTTGGTCGGGACTCTGTTTAGCAAGTAAACAGCTGTCTTAAGCGCATAGCCCCAAAAGGATTTTGGAAGAGTTGCATGATTCATCATAGATCTAACCATGTCCATCAAGGTTCGGTTACGCCTCTCAGATACACCATTATGCTGTGGTGTATATGGCGGAGTCCATTGAGACAATATCCTATTGTCCCTAAGATAATCTTGAAACTCTTGACTTAAGTATTCACCACCCCGATCGGATCGAAGTATCTTAATACTTTTGCCAAGTCGTTTCTCTACTTCACTTCTGAACTCTTTGAATTTCTCTAAAGCTTCATATTTGTGTTTCATTAAGAACACATACCCGAATCGTGAGTGATCATCGATAAAGGTAATGAAGTAGCTATAACCTCCTTGTGCAAGAGTTGACATTGGTCCACATTCATCAGTATGTATTAGACCAAGCAATTCTCCCACTGGTTTACCTTTTCCGGAAAAGCGTAATTTGGCCATCTTGCCTTTTAAGCATGATTCGCATGTATCAAATGAACCAAGTTCAAATGATTCCAGAATTCCACATCGGTGTAATTTGATCATGCGTTTCTTACTTACATGGCCAAGACGACAATGTCACGTATAGGAGTCTATTTGATTATCTATTCGAGCATGTTTGTTGCTAACTTCGTTATTGAAAACGTCACCGGATAAATCTAACGTGTAGATACCATTGCATAAAGTTCTGGTCTCATAAAGAACGCAATTTAAAGTTATGTAACAATAATTGTTACTAAAAGTTAAATGGTAACCCTTTTCATTCAAGCATGAAATAGATACAATGTTCTTTATTAACGAAGGAACAAAATAACAATTATCCAATTCTAAGACAAGTCCAGTAGGGAGCTTTAGTAAATATGTTCCGATGGCAATAGCAGCAATCTTTGCTCCATTTCCAACTCGCAAATTCGCTTCTCCCTTGACGAGTCTTCTTCTATTCCTTAGCCCCTGTATGTCATTACATATATGTGAGCTACACCCAGTATCAAGTACCCAGGTGTATTAGAAAATAGAGTGACATTCAATAACGAAAATGCCTGAAGAGGATGGGGCATCGGATGTCTTCTTCTTCAAGGACTCAAGATAAACCTTGTAGTTTCTTCGCTAGTGGCCCTCCTTGCCGCAGTGATGGCAAGTGTCTTTTGGTGCCTTTTCAATTCTTTTGGCCTTAGTTAACTTATTGGTGTCCAAAATGGAACGCAAATTCAGAGAAAACATGATCAGGTGATTATCCTAGAAATACAAATTGAGGTTATGTGATGAGAATGGTAAAGAATGCATCAATATACATTAATTAAATCCTATTTATTTTTCGAATTGAATAACCCTTTTTTATCAATTCGGGAGATCGTAGGAACATCTCCAAATAGGTTGATATCCAACCATAGATAAGAACAACCATGACTGGAGTCCATCAAGTTATTCTTAGCTATGAAGGTAGGTAATTATACCGATTACATATTACACATATGTAACTATCACATTATGCTATCAACTAATTGAATGTTTGCATAAATCATTGGGTTGTTAACTCATTAACAAGTATGCAACAATATGTTGGATCGAGAAAACCGATAGAGGGGGGGTGAATATCGAAAATCGTTCGGACTTTCGTAAAGAGCAATTGCACAGCGGAAGTAAAAAGAAACACAACACAAAGACACAGTCGATTTTACTTGGTTCGGAGCCTGTGTCGACTCCTACTCCAAGGCCCACGGTCGTTGACCATTTACTTTGGACAATTCTATATGAAGCGCAATAATAGTTACAGAATTTGGTTACAAAGTAAGTGCACAAAAATAATAATAAAGAATTGCACTCTTCGTTACCGACGTCCGGAGTGGATTGACTTTTTCCGAGGCAGCAGGACGTCGTCGGCTCGAGTTGGAATGTTTCTGGAACAAGGCACGAGCGTAGAAGAGCTTTGAGGCGTTGAAAGAGTTGTTTCTGGAAGCCTTGGTCGAGGGCCCTTTATATAGGGCCAGGGGGCGCCCGGGACGTCGGGGGCGCCCCCCACGTGTCCTTCGATCCGGTTCAATCTCGGTCAGCGTCTGATCCCCTTATCTTCGGGATCCATTTTGACTTCTGGCTTCGAAGGCTTCTGGTCCGAGGCATGCACATGGGGGCGCCCGGGACGCTGGGGGCGCCCGGGAGCAGCGGGGGCGCCCGGGAGCACGGGGGCGCCCCGCCCAGCAGCTGTTCGAACCCTTTTTTCTTTGACTTGTTTTGTATGCACCTTGGGGGCGCCCGGGACACTCCGGGCGCCCTACTCAGCCATTGCCTCTCTCCTTTGAGGCTTTCTGAGCTGCAGACACACGTTCCTTCGGTCCTGCATCCAGGGTTAGTCCAAAACACAATGCAACAATAAAATATTTATTTATACAGCCTTAGCTATCTTGGTTCTGACATTGATCTCCAAAATGGAGCCCTAGGTCGAACCGACGCCTACTGTTCCCTCGACGGGGAACGCGTCCTCACCTACTCCCCTCGGGAGAGTTTACCTGATGCCAACCGTTCCTCTGGTTAGACTTTTGCCTGACGGTCCTTTGTCAGGGCTTGGATGCCGAGCTGTCCTTCGCCCGGTGCCTAGCATTCCTTCGCTAGGGCTTGGTGACTAGCAGCCCTTCGCTAGTTGCCTAGCAGTCCTTCGCTAGGACTTGGTGACTAGCAGCCCTTCGCTAGTTGCCTAGCAGCCCTTCGCTAGGACTTGGTGACTAGCAGCCCTTCGCTAGGATTGGTGACTAGCAGCCCTTCGCTAGTTGCCTAGCAGCCCTTCGCTAGGACTCTGCCTGCACACTCGAGTAACAATGTTAGATCACCAATAAACTTAACTTTGAATCCTTTGCCAATATCAAAACAAGGTTCGATATGGTGCTTTCTGCACCAACAATCTCCCCCTTTTTGATTTATGGCAACACAATTCAAAGTTAAGTAAAAATTACAACATTTTAATCAAGAAGGTTAAGACTAATAAAACATAGCAATTCTGAACAGTCTAAAACCAATGTAATCTGAACAGAAAAAAATTTCTCATACTTAACACTTAACTTTGACCTTTCCTCCCCCTTTGACATATATCAAAAACAAACATGGGTGACCAAGGTAAAGTTTTAACAAAGTTTTTGCAAACCTAAATTTTGTTACAAAACTTTTGCTTGGCTTTGCAAAAAGAATTTTACTTAGGCAAAATTTGGAAGCTAACTTTCCCTAACCAATGGTTCAACTTTGAGAATTGGGAATACTTTGTGTATTTTGAAAACCAAAATCTTAAAAAATTTCGAGATAAGTTTTTCACTAAAACAAACATTTGCCATAATTTTCAACCAGTTTTTGCTCAGACAAATTTTGTTTACTAAGAAGAATTTTACAAAAAAAATGCACCTAAAAAAATTTGAAACACTTAGAAATTTTTGCTTTTTGAAAAGGAGATACAAGTTTAATTAAAATTCCTTTCTCTCTTTCTTGCTCTCCCCCTTTGCTATATATATCAATAAAGAAATATATTTTGAAATAAGTTTTAAGAGAAAGTTTGTGTATCAGAGCTTATGAGTTTTGAAAAAGAATTACTTAGTATAATTCTTGAAAACATAGCAAAAGCTTTAAATTCCACTTTTGAAACCGAAAAAATATTTGTACTTTGTAAACATTAGTACCTTGGAAAGTATTAGTACTTTTGACAAATAGTAGTACTTTTGAAAGATATTATGCATTTTTTAAAAAAATATAAGTACTTTTAAGAAAAAGTTTTAATATTATTTTCAAAAGTATTCTAAAGTCAAGCAAAATTTTGAAAGTGATAGTATATATAAGCAAAATGATTTAAAAGAATAGTATTTTGAAAGAAAATTTACTTATGTTTTCAACAGGATTTAAAAAGTGTAGTACATGAAAACATATAATTTTGAAAAAATGTTCAATAATTCTTTTAATTTAATCTCCCCCTAAGCTTAACCCAGTCCTAGGAAGCTTGTTGACTACAAGCGATCTTCCTCTGAGTTTTAGGGTTTGATTTAAATTATAAGAATTATCTAATAACTTCAAAACAAATAATTACCAAAAAAACATTTCAGAAATTCTTCTTTTGACTCAAACTCCCCCTAAATTTGACACATCCTAGGAGTCCTTGTAGATCATGATGTGGACCTTCCTCTATATCTTTAGGGTTTATTGAAATCAAAAGAATAATTTTGAACAATCTTCTGAGTATGATAACTTTCAAGATAAATTTTTGAAAACATAACTTGAAATGATAGCACAGTTTTCGAAAATCATGATGATAATTTTTCAACGAGATAGTAATATCGAGGGTTTTTGAATAAGTTTAAAAGCATAAGGTTTTTGAAAAATTTAAATTTTTCGAAAAAAATTAAGAAGAACTCCCCCTGTATCCGACATAGTCTGTCTTTTATCTAAGTTCCTTAAGGGACTTCAGTGTTGACCAGGTTTGACTATATGGACTAGGGTTGACTATTTTGACTAAATCAGAATAAGCCCTAGACTCTATTTATTGTGATATTTGACAAAAAAAAATGTGATAAATGAAAAAGTAGGGTACAATAAATTAAAAATTAGAGTTAAGTTTGAATTACTTTTGAAAACATTTTTTTATTTGAAAGGATATTGATTTATGATTTTAGGTCCTAGATGTCTCACCTAGTTCTACGTGGTCAAGCATGTTAACCTTATGGGTTGTGTGAGATAAATATTTTAATTTTTGAAAATAAATGATTGAATCGAATTTTGAGAATAATTAGTTGAGAATAATTAAGAATAATTAAGTTGTATTTTAAGAATAATTAGTTGAGAGTGATTAAGTTGAATTTGAGATTAATTAAGAATAATTAAGTTGAATTTTATTTAATTGAATTATTTTGAATTTGATTGAATTAAATTTAATTGATTTAATTAAGATTTTATTGAATTTTATTGATTTAATTAAGATTTAATTGAATTTAATTGACTTAATTAAGATTTAATTGAATTTAATTGATTTAATTAAGATTTAATTGAATTTAATTGATTTAATTAAGATTTAATTGAATTTAATTGATTTAATTAAGATGAGTTTGAATTTAATTGATTTAGTTGGTTGGGTTGGACTCAACTTTTAGGTCCTAAGCATCTCACCCATTTCTAAGTGACAAAACAGGATATCCTTAACTGTTTTGTGAGATGCATATTTTAATAGAAAGATTTATTTTGAAAAGAGATATTTGAATCTAAAATTAACTGAAAATTTGTGTTAGATTTGAATTTAACAAAGAGTAAATTGAATTTGAATTTCAAAAATTGGCTTCCAGGTCTTGGCGAGACACTAGGCCTTCTTTGGTCGTAACCTTATTGGATCATCAACCCTTTCCTAGACAAAGCCTTTTAGTGAAATTTCATCTTCAAAATTACTTTTTGATAAATTCTGGTCTAACTAGTTTGGGTCTTGGATCGGTAGCTTCGGCTAGTTCCGCCAAGATGGCTTCCCTAACGTACTATCATCTCACCTCCACTCAATACTATGTTGTTCAAATTTCAGTTAAGTTGGTTCAGTCCTTAAATTATCTAAGCAAAAAAAACAAAAACAAAAATAAAAAGAAACACATAATTAAAACAAGCAATTGTCTAAGTAAGGTCACAATTGGAGTAATACTCCGGATTTTCGAAATCAACAAGATTATGAATTAAATTTTCTAACTTATTGACCTTATGTTTTAGGGTTTCGTTTTCTTGTTTCAATTTTCTGAAGTTTGCTTTAATTAAGTTACATGAATCAATCACATTATTCAAGGTAAATAATGGATTTTCAAATACTGTAAATTTACCTTTGTCGATCGTTTGTCCGGCATTCTTGGTAGCTCTTTTATCTGTGCATTCACGTTGGTAATGCCCGAACTCCTGGCACTTGAAGCATTGGATGCGACTTTTGTCCCTTCGTGCTTTTGGAATTGGTGTCGTTTGAATCTTACGAGTAGGACACTCACTTTGGTAGTGCCCTCTCTCCCTGCATGTGTAACAAATTACATGATTTTTAAAATCTGATTTTACACTTTTACCTTTTGGTTCCTTATTGGGAATCTCCCCCTTGATTCTTGCCGCCTTGGATCTAGGCTCATCTTCTGATTCTGTGTCTGAGTCGGACTCGGGTACTAGTTAAAGCTCCTTCTTTGGTGGTTCTTTAAGATTTTTCCCTGCAAAAGAGTTTACCCCTTCCTCGACCATTACAGTATCTGTTTGATTATTTAATTCAAATTTTGAAAAGAATTCAAAATTAGTTACCGTCTTAGTTAATTCGTCATCTGATTCTGGTTCAGACTCTGACTCGGCTGTTTGTGCTTGGACCGAAAGGGCAAGATAACTTACTTGATCTTCTTCTTCATTTGAGATCTCTTGATGAAGATTAACCAATTTTTCCCAGATTTCTCTAGCACATCTGCATGGACCTACTAGCTCGAGTTGCTCCTTGGTTAGGCCATATTGTAGGATTGCAGTTGCCCTTGCGTCGGTCTCAATTTGGTTGAGGGTGTGTTCATCCAGTTTGTCCCACTCGATTGATGACTCATCTTCTACGAGAAACAAGAATCCCGTTTGGATGATCTGTCATAAGTCCATGTGGGCCTTCAGAAGGGACTCCATTTGACATCTCCAAAATGTGAAGTTCTCGCCGGAGAATAGTTGTGGTCGTGCACTGTTCCACTCTTGGTTGGCCATTTAATATAAACCTTGCACACAAACAAAATAACAAAAACGTACCAAGACTTGGTCTTGGATTAGTAGTGCGGGAGAAGAGAAAAAGTAGCCCAAAATAAATGTTGCACAAATTTCGAGGCAAAATAATAATAAAATAATAAAAATATTTTATGATAAATTTATGAAAATGTTAATTTTGTCAATTCTGATTAATGATGAAAAAGTATGTTTGAAAACAAGTTTGCTTGAATTAAGGTAGCACGAATTTCGAGAAAAATATTAAAATAATAATAAAAAAAAAGTTTATCACAAATTTTTAGAAATTGATCATTTTATTAATTCTGACTTATAGGGAAAAAATGAGCATTCAAAATTGAAAAAGGCGTAAGGATATTTTAAATACACCTACAGATATTATTTATATGAAATAAAAGGCGAACGAGATTGAGTGGTGTTGCACCAACCTCAATCAACGAGAAAAAAAAATTAACATTATTTTGTAAAATCCGAAAATACTCTCAAATTGGTGGTTACACCAAATTTGAGCTTCCCCGCTCTGATACCACTTGTTGGATCGAGAAAACTGATAGGGGGGTGAATATCGGAAATCGTTCCGACTTTCGTAAAGAGCAATTGCACAGCGGAAGTAAAAAGAAACACAACACAAAGACACAGTCGATTTTACTTGGTTCGGAGCCTGTGTCGACTCCTACTCCAAGGCCCACGGTCGTTGACCGTTTACTTTGGGCAATTCTATATGAAGCGCAATAATAGTTACAGAATTTGGTTTCAAAGTAAGTGCACGAAAATAATAATAAAGAATTGCACTCTTCGTTACCGACGTCCGGAGTGGATTGACTTTTTTCGGGGCAGCAGGACGTCGTCGGCTCGAGTTGGAATGTTTCTGGAGCAAGGCACGAGCGTAGAAGAGCTTTGAGGCGTTGAGAGAGTTGTTTCTGGAAGCCTTGGTCGAGGGCCCTTTATATAGGGCCAGGGGGCGCCCGGGACGTCGGGGGCGCCCCCCACGTGTCCTTCGATCCGGTTCAATCTCGGTCAGCGTCTGATCCCCTTATCTTCGGGATCCGCTTTGACCAGGGCGCCCGGAGCGCTCGGGGCGCCCGGGTTGACCGGGTCAAATCTTATCTTCTGGCTTCGAAGGCTTCTGGTCCGAGGCATGCACATGGGGGCGCCCGGGATGCTGGGGGCGCCCGGGAGCAGCGGGCGCGCCCGGGAGCACGGGGCGCCCCACCCAGCAGCTGTTCGAACCTTTTTTTTCTTTGACTTGTTTTGTATGCACCTTGGGGGCGCCCGGGACACTCCGGGCGCCCTACTCAGCCATTGCCTCTCTCCTTTGAGGCTTTCTGAGCTGCAGACACACGTTCATTCGGTCCTGCATCCAGGGTTAGTCCAAAACACAATGCAACAATAAAATATTTATTTATACAGCCTTAGCTGTCTTGGTTCTGACTTTGGTCTCCAAAATGGAGCCCTAGGTCGAACCGATGCCTACTGTTCCCTCGACGGGGAACGCGTCCTCACCTACTCCCCTGGAGAGTTTACCTGATGCCAACCATTCCTCTGGTTGGACTTTTGCCTGACGGTCCTTTTTCAGGGCTTGGATGCCGAGCTGTCCTTCGCCCGGTGCCTAGCATTCCTTCGCTAGGGCTTGGTGACTAGCAGCCCTTCGCTAGTTGCCTAGCAGTCCTTCGCTAGGACTTGGTGACTAGCAGCCCTTCGCTAGTTGCCTAGCAGCCCTTCGCTAGGACTTGGTGACTAGCAGCCCTTCGCTAGTTGCCTAGCAGCCCTTCGCTAGGACTTGGTGACTAGCAGCCCTTCGCTCGTTGCCTAGCAGCCCTTCGCTAGGACTTGGTGACTAGCAGCCCTTCGCTAGTTGCCTAGCATCCCTTCGCTAGGACTTTGCCTGCACACTCGAGTAACAATGTTAGATCACCAATAAACTTAACTTTGAATCCTATGCCAATATCAAAACAAGGTTCGATATGGTGCTTTCTGCACCAACACAATACACATAGCACCCAACTGCACC
This sequence comes from Boesenbergia rotunda, assembly GCA_024364735.1. Taxonomy (NCBI): domain Eukaryota; kingdom Viridiplantae; phylum Streptophyta; class Magnoliopsida; order Zingiberales; family Zingiberaceae; genus Boesenbergia; species Boesenbergia rotunda. Next base: position 60,222 of record JAGFNQ010004019.1, on the reverse strand, counting down.
TCTCTTTACATCGACCTTGGCTGTGGCACAACAAATCGATGCTCTAAGCTTAAGGCTGACTGATAAGCACTATTTTATTGATTATTTTAATTGCTAAAATCCATGTTTGACCCATGTTTTTATTGCTTAATTATGATTTTACCCTAGGTTTTGGAACTTTATCTTATTTTGGACTTAATTGCAAAATTACACAATTTTTGGATTATTTGGCCACTAATTTTCTGATATATTTTTGTAGGCATGAAAGGATCCTGGACCTAGGGCATACTGGGTCAAACTTGAGTCGGATGTGAACCAGATCGAATTATCAAGCCTACGATTAATCCGGGCCGTCTGATTCAAGAGCGGCTAGATCTGAGCCATCCGGGACGATCTGAAGCAATCCGAGCTAGGGTTAGGGTTGATCAAGCTCTATGATCAAGATCTGAAGGTTTCATCCCAATCAGAGCTAAATCAACCGTTGGATCAAGCAAGGAGGGCTCTAGAGCGTCCATTCACAGATAGAGTTGATCTGGACCATCCGTTGCACATCTGGAGGATCCGAGCTACCACGAGGCAGATCCTGACCCCAGATCATCATCATAAAAATTTGGATCAAATCAGACCAAGATCAGCCGTTGGATTGAAGCAAAGCAATCTGAGCCGTCCATTGGTTATTACTTAAGGAAATTTCGCCCGCAGTCTTCCCTGTCGCATCTCCGCCGTTCTTCGTCTTCTTCGCGTGTTCTTAGAATTTCTTCCGTAGTTCTTCATCAAAGGAGGCGCGTCCACTCGATCCTTCAGTAGAACAAGTGTTAGGTCAGTGGGGAGAGTTCACTGAGATGTTTCCAGCTTGAATCTCGCCCAAGACAGAGCTTTTGTGAGGTCTCCGGAGTTCTGTCAATCGATTTCATCAACTTCAGTTGTGCACCATCTTCATTGCCTCCGAGCTAGCTGGAGGGTTTCCCTGGAAGGCTCGGAGTGTTCCCAAATCATCGTCGCAATCCACCATAGTGAGGTTGAATGAAATCGATTGCTATTTTCAGTTTGAGCATGGTTCGAATGGATTTGATCGCAGAGACAGATTTTCCACTGATTTGCTGAGCTTGCGGGTTCGAGGCTCACCCTTGCGTGACGAACAAGGAGCATTTGAGCTAAGGGAGTGATTGAGTTTAGTTTGCTTAGTTAATTTCAAGTTTTTTTAGCTGTAATCTTTATATTCTGCACTTGTTCTGTTTTTGTAGTTTCATACCAGCAACTTAGTTGTAATTCTAAATTGTTTGAGCTTAATTAGGTTTTAATTCTTAGATGCTAAGTAGTTAAGAGCTTGTTTTAGTGACAATTAGATCCAAATTCAAGTAGTTTGCAATTTTATTTCTTGCGTGCCATTTCATTGTTGCGTGCCAAGTCATTTCTGAATTTTTCAGCTTCCCTTTCCAATTCGATTAGTATTTAGTTCATTTCCTGCAATTAAAGATCACATTTAGAGTGTGAATTTAGTGATCCAAGTTCGGTTCATAGGTAATTTCATTTCTGAAATTTGTTCATGTTTGAAAACTGCCCAATTCAGCAGCTCCAGCTTGCGTATCAAGTGGGATCTGTGATTTTCAGTTTGTGTTCTGAGTTTGAGTCAGTTGCATAGTTCTTCTTGGTTTGAGCATTCATTTCAATTGTTTAGTTTACCTTGCATTTAGTTTTTGCTTATCTGCGCATCCACTCTGCATCAGGTTTCTGAGTTTCTGCAACGAAACTGCAGATTACTACAGTTTCTGCAGTTTTGGTTGGAGTCTGAATGTTTTCATTGATTCAATACTTGTGCCAAGTTCTTCAACATCTATTTGATTAGTCTGATTGAATCTGAATGTCTTCATTGACCCCTGCATATTAATGCATGCACAGCTGTGTTTTTCCAGCTTAAACAATTGTTCAATTCTGCACCTTTGGCACAAAAGCATTGGTTTTGGCACAATAGGTTTTCAGCTGCTGAACTGTATCAAGTGATGTCTGTTTCTTGTGAATTTTAGCTGAACCTTGGATGTTTTCTGCAGTTTTCTGCAGAATTGGTGTATCAAATTCTTCAAAGGTTGTGCTGAATTAATCTGAATTTGGATGCTAAATGTTTTCTTTCGAATCTGAGTTTCAAATTACTGATAGCTAGCCCTTTCTAAGCTACATTACCTAGTTCTTTATCTGAATTGCTAGTTCATTGAGTTGCAAGTTTCAATCCTCTTGGCACAGCTGATTTCACCTCTCGCAAGTTGTATCAAGTGAGCTCTACAATGACTTTGTATCAAACTGTCTATAGATTGTCTAGTATTTGTTTGTTTTGAATGGCAAAACCTTAAGCTACACTTTGCATTAGTGAGTCTCGGAATTAGTTTTGATTTCCTGAAGTTTGCAAAATTGCATAAGTTGATTTACTTGCTCCTTGGTTGAATTACTAATTGCTATCACCTTGTTTGGTCCCTTAGTTTGGTTTCCTTTATTTTCTTGTGTTCCATTTCTGATTGCAACCCCAAAACCCAAATCATTTATTCGAAACCCGAATTCACAAACGACACTTAAATTCAAGTGCAAATCAAACAAACCTTCAACTAGCCCCGAGAAAAATATGACCTGTGGCCCCTATATTACATTTTCAGATTTTGATTGTAAAAAGGGTTTCCAGCATTTCATTCATAAATTCTAAATTTGAGACCCACATTCGTGACACATAGTTTGGGTCTGTCACTGACCCATTAATCAAGAAATAGTTTTAATATGATTGGAGCTCATTCCACCGTTTAGTCAGGCTTGGATGTGTCCAAAAACCAAAACTAAGGATTGACCTCTGACTCCAACTATATTAATCATAAACTAATTTCATGGTTTGAACATGTTGAGGTTCAAGCCGGGCATGGATGTGTCCATCAACCCAAACGAGAAACAAAACTCCGGTTCTAACCATATTAATGGAAGGTGTTGGCCTTAATATTTTGTAAGGGGTTTTGGGTCTCATCCTTTTCTTTTATGCATATTCATGACATATAATCATGTCATGTACTAACGATTTCCTTAATAAAGTATGTATGTGACTTAATTTATCAAGTCTCATTAATTAAATTAGGAACCGGATTTCCTAATTCTAATTTCATACTTTATTCAAGGAATTGTCTTGGGAAATAATTTCTTAAATTATCATAATCAATTTCGGAATTAATATGTTTAAGACTTTGATTTCTCTAAATCAAATTTTATTAAATTAAGAGACAGATTCCCTTAATTCAACCACATATTATTTTCATGAAAATCTTATTTAAGGAAATATACTCTATAAAAATAATTTTCCTAATTAATTTTGGAGACAATAATATGTAAGAGCATGACCTCATAAATCAAATAAGGAAATTATCGTTTGAGAATCACCTCAAAATTTCCAAGATTTGATCACATATTTTATTTATGGAAAATTAATAATTTAATTTGGACGGCTCCCCGTGGCTCAATCCAAATTAAAATTTTGACAGTTTAAATTCAATTTAGGAAATTCAATTATAACAACTAAATTTAAATTGGACGGCTCCCCGAGGCTCAATCCAAAATAAAGAATTTTGTAAATAATTTAATTTCTAATTATGAATTTAAATACCAATTAATATTCCCATAATTTTGTCTAGACTTTCTTGAAAGAAAGTGCCCAAAACTGCGAGCTTTCCATAAATGGAAAGTTTCCAAAAATAAAAGGTTTTTAGAATAATTGTAAGTTTCTGGTACAAAGAAAACTTACGTTTTTCCAAAATAGGAAATTTCCAAAAATGGAATGTTTTCACAATTATCATAAAATTTCAGAAACAGGGATATTTCAAAAGTTTGCGAAATTTCATGAGGATTTCCAAACTTTGAAATTCCTAAATCGAAAATTTACCATAATTGGAAAGTTTCCATAATTGGAAAATTTTCCAAAATTGAGATCATGACAAAGTTTTCCGCAAAACAATTATATGATTATGTCGAACACTAACCGGCTCTGATACCACTGTTGGGACCGGGTGCATGTTGACATGGATGCGAGTTCGTAATTTTAAAATTAATTACGTGCAGCGGAAGGTTTAGCATAAATAATTTCTCAAATTATTTAACCACACATCTAAGCATGCAACTTTATCTTGTGTAGACATGATCATATATTTAAAATTTTGCAGAAACATAAACTAATTTACTCAATACCTCGCGTAACCCGAAGGAAGGGACGAGATCCAACCGTAAGCGTCCCTCGGAAGCTCCGCCTCTATTCGCGTCCACGCCGAGTATCTTCGGGATGACTTCGCAAAGCCACGAGTTTCGTGTTCTCGAGAACTACTAGATTCTCCGAGAACGCGACAAGAAAAACCAAGAGAGAAGTAATCACATCGGAAAAACTCACTACCAAGGTTGGCCGGAATCACAATTCCGGCGAGGAGGAAGATGACTTGTGCCCAATCCCAAGGTGATGATGGCCGGAGAGGAAGATCGTACCAACGGAAGAACTTCGTCGCCTCGGTGTTTCTCCTTGTGCTTACGGCAAGAAGAAGGGAGAAGAGCCTTGTGGCCGGCCAAGAGGAAGAAGGGACGAGAGGGAGAGAGCCCAGGCAAGAATACTTCGATTGATTTCCAAGCCTTGCCTTGGATCCTTTATATATTGGCCTCTCAACCATCAAGCCTCTCAAAAAAAAGACTTATTCTATCATGCCAAGTTTTATCATATTTTAACTCATGATAAAAATCGACCAAGTCTCCTTTTTCATATGGAATAAATTTTCTTATCATGGTAAATCAATCCATGATTGATTTTATAAAATAAAATAAACCAATCCATGGTTCATTTTAATTTCCATGAAAAATAAACCAAACCTTGGTTTATTATATAAAAATTTATATCATCCATAATTTTATAAAACAAACCACACTTGGTTTATTTTATAAATTGAACCAAAAACTTGGTTCTCTCCCTTTATTGTGGCCGGCCAAGCAAAGAGGACGGAGACCCTCTTTGGCCGGCCCATCCAAGCCACGCCCCAATGAATTAAACTTATTTAATTCATCTATTAAGTCTTCAAAAGACTTTGCCATTTTACGCTTCCGATGCGTCTCTGAAAAATTCAGATTCGACTTATCGTTTGGCTTAACCAAACCTAATCTCTCTTGATTGGAAAATCCAATTTTCAACTCGTTTTAAATCCCTCGGATTACTCGTAGTGCGTGTGACTAAATAGACTTTCGATTTATGTTGGCCGTCTATAATTAATCAATTATAGAACGATCATGAGTGGCACCTAGTAGTACATCATGATCCCCAATTAATCGAAAGATCAACGGTTGACCTCAGAAACAATTCTGAAACCCTTCAGCAGCTATAATGAATCGTGCCCCATTCCCTTCACCATCTTATACCCACTTGGTTCAGGACATGGTCTATGTGTGTCAGTCCCCACTAGGCTGACTACGTCACACCTAGCCCAAGTAACGTTTTCTCGTCCTACGGATTCTAATTACTCTCATGTATCTAAGAGATTCATACTCTGAACATGTCATGCTCTGGCCAGAGGCTTCGAGTAACAATTCGACGATAGGCTTTGGGTATACATCTCCTCGCAAGGAGTGGTGAATCCATTGTAGGTTGTTCAAACATCTTCGGGCACTTCGGCTTATACCCAATTATCATGGGTCCATACCTCCTTAGAGATGCTTGCTTAAGATGTCAAAGTATAAGTCTCCATGACCAAGATGACTTGAACACCGCAAGTCAAAGGAACATCGCACTTAAGCTGCAGTAAGAACTTCATTGACATATCTATATGTAGACTACCATATGAAGTTTTACAGCCAGTCACTCCAATGAACTAGTTCCCTTAACTTGCATTCATGTTTATCTCCGGACATCCTAATGTCACCAGCCAGTGAGAATCAGCTGATTAGAGAATAACTCATGCTAGTCTCAACAGAATTGATAGTGTCCGTATTTATCAATTCATCGACTAGGGACAATTTCAATACTTCACAATTACACATGTAGAGATAATCACTAGTTGTGAATTCATCACAAATTCTCTCATGCTGTGGATTGTATTGCGGACATTCAGTAAATGAGTTTAAGATCTCAATCAAATACATAAACATGTATAATCAAATAGTGAATATTCATTTATTAAAATAAATGATTACAATCATAAGGCGATTGTCTTAGGACATTTTTCTCATATCACTAGCAAACCCAACCAATGCAGACTAGAGATCCCAAGAACTAGGTTCAAAGGGACAACCTAACTGCACTGACAAAGTTATTCTCTGTGAGGGAACGACCCTTTGAAACAATGAAGGATGGAGGTTAAACATACGACTTTTAATGATTCAATAGAGTTATGTGGAAAACTCTTAAGAGAGCACCTATGTGAGAAAGAAGTGGGGCCGCTTCGAAGAGAATTGGAGACACAATTCTTAGAATTTCTCGCAGAATCAGGCGTGTTCATAGCCAAGAATGAACACACTCATGAGAACTGAGGTGTATCAGGGAGAGTCCTGGGTGAGATGTGTCAATGCTTACATAAACGGCAACACAGTTCAAGGACATCATGTCTACTGTCAGCAAGGAAGCAAACAGATCTTCACAAGGGAAGATTCAAAGGGTGAAACCTACCTATCCTATACAAAACTCAACTGCTGAATGCTATATACCATGTTTCCATTCATGTGGGGGATTGTTGGATATGGTGTGAATGGAAAGGAGATGTGGAGGAAAGAAGCTCCTTGGTGAGTAGGACATTAGTCCCACATTGGGAGTTTCTAGTGAATGGAATGGGAGGTGGAGAATAAAGAGGTTCCATTGTGAATGAGACTTTAGTCCCACATTGGGAGTCTCATGGCATAATTGTTGGTTTATATTGTTTCACAAGCATGATAGTTGTGAACAAATGCTAGGGGAGAGGTTCTCTATCACGCGTGGGTGCGCAGGGAGGGTGTAAATCCAGGGTGACCTGGTCTGGAGCTCGAGAATTCAGCTCGGGAGACTGCAGTTTGCATAAAAGGCAGCTCGGGCCACTCAACAGTTAGGTTGAAATTAGTTTTTGTAATTTCAATTTATTATAAATTATCCAAAAAGGAGCATTTTCTCCAACATACACTACCAGGAAGGTCCCTGAAGCATGCAGTGTAGAGAGAGACAAAGAGAAGATTAGAAGGGAGGCCAGAGGATATCCTAAGTTAACTACTATGACGCTTAAGTTAATCTCTGACCGAAAAGAATGCAAAAGAGGAATTGTAGATATGAGCGTGTATACGTACATGCACAAATAATGAGTGTACTTTGGCCAATGGATGTAAGCTCCTTTGACAATATTATTGAAATGATATTCTCTCCTGATTAATTAGACATAGTGTTATAGTAAAAAAATAAATGTTCCATCGCGATATGTCTACTGTATGATCGGCTCATACTGCATCTCTTGTATAATATTATTACTCCACATGCTCTGAGAACCCGCGTGATGTAGCATTTATGTTGCCAGCCCACGAGATAGATAGAGACCCATTGAGCCTGAAGGCTTGACTCATTAAGTAAAAGAAGTCAAACCGGGGAGACCAATATAAAGAAGTCGAGGGAGGCCAAGTCTCCGGTGTTAGATTTGTTGGAGGAAATGCTCCTTTTCAGAGAGTTTACAATAAATTGAAATTACAAAAATTAATTTCAACATAACTGTTGAGTGGCCCGAGCTACCTTTTATGCAAATTACAGTCTCCCGAGCTCCCGATCAGGTCTCCCAAGCTCTCGACCAGATCTCCCGAGCTCCCGACCAGGTCTCCCGAGCAGTATCTCCCAACTGGGTTCCCCGAGCAGTAGTCGGACGTCTCCCGGCTAGGAGGTTGCTCAGGCTTGCGCAACGCAGTTTCCTTGAAACAGATTTGTCCTCCTCCGACGGTGCTTCAGGCTCAGATGGGAGTTTATCTCTCAGGATACAACAGCGGGACCACGGGCATAACGGAGCACTCGTTGCTCATGACGAATTGAGGAAGTACCCGAACGCTATCAAGGGAGGTCAGGAAGGAGGTGGAAGAGAATCTCTATCTCTGTGTATCTTTATATAGGCTCAGACCCCCGCAGTAATCAATGACCGAATTAACGTCATTTACTGCCAGTTAACCGGTCAGATCCGAACATCTGGGGGTTACTGATTTTACATTAATCGAAAGTTAATGCATCAGTTACATTTGAGCAAAAAATTTGGCTAAACGTTGGTTCATCTGCTTGGATAAATTTTGCCCCGACAGGTCGGACATTCAACGCGTGCAAGTTGTGCACGCACACAAGTTCACTTGGTTCTGATTTGGACCCACGCATGAGAAAGAGTCTCTCCCCTAGTATTTGTTCATAACTATCATGCTTGTGAAATAATATAAACTAACAATTATGCATTGAGACTCCCAATGTGGGACTAAAGTCTCATTCACAATGGAGTCTCTTTATTCTCAACCTCTCATTCCATTCACTAGAAACTCTCAATGTGGGACTAAAGTCTCATTCATCAAGGAACTTCTTTCCTCCATACCTTCCTTTCCATTCACATCATATCCAACAAGATTAGCGAGTCCAAATGGTGTTGAGAATCTTAATGTCGGTCTGATAGCTGTCAGGGAGCGAGGCCAAATGGAGCGGAGAATCTTTATGGAGCGAGGCCAAGTTTAGTTGAGTTTTACTGAGTTGACATAATTAGGGAGCTGATCCCATGGAATCAGATAAAGACTGATTATAGAGTTGATCGGTTGGAGAGTTGAACAGAATATTGGGATATTGGGTCGGATAGACTGACTGGAGAGCTGAACCGGACGGTGCGTGCTTAATCGGCTCGGGGATGACAGATTTGGCAATGAGTCCTCCTACCTTGTGCTACCCCAATGGGAAGTGATGCGTTTGATTCCCTCGGACTTAACTTCCACCTAGATAAGACTTATGACCCTCTTGATACATATAAAAACTCTCGACTTCCGTATGAGTTCCTATGAGATAATATTTTTTTTTAATAATTCATATATCTAAATTTTGTCTGATTAATTACAAAAGTAGATGACTTTCTTCCATCCAAAATACAACTTTTTCATATTAACCTCCAAAATACTAATATATATTATAAGATAATATTGATTTGAATTGAACATGATGTCATTTATGAATATAATATTATAGCAATTAACATTAATAGTCGATCTAATATATGCAGTAGTCAACGACATATTATAACAAATATAAATTATAAGTGGTACAAGAAACGATAATTTTGATAACAAAAAATAATTGAGGTATTATTTTAATAATTAATAAAAAGGGAGACGATTCTAATAAAAAATGGCCTTTGGTTTAATGATTTAATCTTTGGATAGTTGTCATCAAATAGTCCGGATAAATAAAATATTGTGGCTGGATTACTAGTGATGATATTAAATTTATCATATTTAAAAGGTTAACAATAGTGGAAATACATGTTAAATAATAAATAAAAATTATTTATTTTTATTTTTTAATAATTCAAATATTCAAAGTTTCAAACCAACTAATATAATCTTGAAAGTGATCGTCCCCAATCAAAGCTATTTAAAAGTAGGAGTGATTCTACTTTTCACTTCATTATCCATGTAATATACAACCACGCTCATGGCCCCCCTCCGCCCTCATTTCTTCCTACTGTTCTATACACCTCCGATCTAACCTGAAATCTTGCCATCAACATACGTTAGCAAATGTCGACATGACTTACATAACCCCTCCAACGGTTAAGAAGTGTTATATTGAGAGTGGAGCTTGCTGGTGTGCAAGGAAAAGACTAGAGAATAGAGAGAGAAGAAAGACCTATACGTGTGAGAGAAAATCATACCTTCATCCGTCCTTAAAGAAAGTCCACCTGGACTACCATGAGAGATCAGTCCACCTGGACTACCATGCGAGATCGGGCCTGGTCGTGTTGAAGGAAAAGGATCGACAGTAAGAAAAGACAGCGACGGAGTCATACACTTGACATGGTCAGACCATTAGTCAAGTGTCACATTCGGTTATGAACTACAGGGTACGACAACTATGATTGTCAGGATCGAGTTCGAAGGTTGAGATTGAAGGGAACTAATCGACAAGGATGACCCTGCTCGATTATGTTGGAGGAAAAGAATAGGGA
>JAGFNQ010004019.1:0-49901 GCA_024364735.1 Boesenbergia rotunda | reverse complement strand
TGAAGTTGCTGCTACATATTCTGCTTCTGAAGAGGATAAGACAGTAGTAGCTTGCTTCTTTGAACTCCATGAAATTGCTCCTGATCCAAGATTAAAAACACTAGCTGAGGTGCTTTTTCGATCATCCACTGAACTTGCCCAATCACTATCAATGAAACCGCAAAGATTGAATTTTGAAACTTTAGTGTACCAAATTCCATAATCCATCGTTCCGGCAATATAGCGCAAAATCCTTTTAGCTGCTCCAAGATGATGCTTCGTAGAATTTTGCATAAATCTGGAAATTACACCAACAGAAAAAGCAATATCAGGTCTAGTATGTGTTAAATAAATTAAACCTCCAACCAAACTTCTGAAATTTTTTTCATTAGCTTTCTCTAAACCATCTTCCGGTTGTAACTTCTCATTTACATTCATAGGCGTAGAAGCTGAATTGCAATTGAGCAAACTGAATCTTCTAAGAAGATATGTCGTATACTTTCTTTGTGAGATAAAAATCCCATCAACTCCTTGCTTCACTTCAAGACCAAGAAAATAATACAATATTTCCATATCTGACATCTCAAATTTGTTCATCATATTAGATTTAAAATCAGCCAACAGAAAATCAGAAGAGCTCATATATATTATATCATCGACATAAAGGCACACAATAAGATAATCATCTCTACCTTGTTTCTTCACATAAAGGGTAGGTTCATTTTCGCTTCTTGTGAAACCATGTTGTCGAAAATAGTCATCAATTTTGCTATACCATGCACGTGGGGCTTGTTTTAACCCATAAAGTACTTTTCTCAGTTTGTATACTTTTGTCACTTTACCTTCAATTATAAAGCCTTCTGGTTGCGCTACATACACTTCTTCTTGCAAGTCGCCATTCAAAAATGCAGACTTAACATCAAATTGATAAACAGGCCAATGTAATTGTGCAGCTAATGCTAGAATAATTTTCACAATTTCAAATCTAGCAACTGGAGAGAAAGTTTCTTCGAAATCAATACCTTGTTGTTGTGAATACCCTTTTGCAACCAGTCGAGCCTTATATTTTTGGATGGTTCCATCAGCATGGTATTTTGTTTTAAACACCCACTTAAGCCCAATCACATTATTGTTTTCAGGTATATCCACCATTTCCCATGTTCATTATTATGGATTGCCAATAGCTCTTCATTCATTGCATTTCACCATTCTTCCTTTGTGAATGCTTCTTCAAAAGTTGTAGGATCTGTAACAAAGAGAGCAAATTGACATGATGAATAAATTTTTCTCAAAGATCTGACCTTTGTTGGAGGTGATTCATCAGAAGACTCTTGTAAGGAGGATGAGCTGCTACTTGAATTTGATGGTGAAGAAGCTGGTGACACCAAAGGAGATGATTCAACACCTTCAGTTGTTGGGGTTCTGTTCTCCACTAAAATAGGAACTTGAGTCTCTTCTTCTTGTGAATTCCAATTCCAACTTGAATCTTCATCAAAATCTACATCTCTTCTTATAATCAATTTGCCAGTAAGAGGATTATACAACCGATATGCTTTTGATTGATTGCAATATCCAACAAATAATCATTTTTCAGATTTTTTCTCAAGTTTATGACGAAATTGAGGATTAATCAAAGCATATGGAATACAACCAAAAATTCTCAAGTGGTTTACCAATGGTTTTCTCCCTCGCCATGCTTCAAATGGTGTTTGATTCATTACCGCCTTTGTTGGAGAAATATTCAGTAGGTAAACTTATGTTGCCACTGCTTCAACCCAAAATATATTTGGAAGTCTTTTGATATTCAGCAAACTTCTAGCCATCTCTACAACCGTTCGATTTTTTCATTCGGCTACACCATTTTGCTCTGGTGTATAAGGTGCAGTCAATTCCCTGTGGATACCATGCTCATCACAAAAATTATTAAATTCTTTAGATAAAAATTCACCTCCTCGATCTGTACGAAGAGTCTTTATTAAAGTACCATTCTGATTCTCCACAAGTGCCTTGAATTTTCTAAAATTTTCAAAAGTCTCTGACTTATCTGCTAGAAAATATACCCAACTCATTCGGCTAAAATCATCAGTAAACATTAAGAAATATTTACTATCCCCAAACGATGTAGTTCTCATAGGACCACATAAATCAGCGTGAATTAGCTCAAGACATTCTGACGCTCTCCATGATTGTCCACTTGGAAAAAGTTTCCTTGTTTGTTTTCCAAGTACACATCCTTCACAAAAACCAAGAGAATTAATTTGGGGTAATCCACGAACCATACCTTTCTGATTTAAAAGCTGCATTCCTTTGATGTTGAGATGCCCATATCTCAAGTGTCACATCTTTGATGCATTTTCTTCATTAGCAATAAATGCTTGATTTCTCACATTAGAGATCTTCAGCGGAAACATCTTATTTTCTGTCATTTGCACTTTAACAATAGACTATCCAGTATCTTTGTCAGAAATAACACAAACTTCATTATCAAATAAAATTGCATAGCCGCTTATCATTAATTATCTAACACTTAACAAATTATGTGTCAAGTTATGAACAAAATAGACATTGTAAAGTAATTTAACTTTACCATCACTAGTCTCCACAGCAATATTATCTTTGCCTTCGACTTGTATCTGATTATTATCTCCAAGTCTAACTAGCATCTTCTGTGACTCATCAAGTTCTTTAAATAATGACTTATTGTCTGTCATGTGATTTGAACATCCACTGTCCAAAAACCAAACATCGTTTTGAACTTCGTTAGAATGAGAATGAACCATAAATAACTTGCTTTCCTCATTTTCTTCTTTAACATAATTTGCTTGTGAACTATTTCTGCAATTTGCCTTTATATGCCCAAATTTTCCGCAACCATAACACTGAATGGAATTTTTATTCCATTTTTGATCTCCTTTGAATTGTCTCTCTTGTCCATTAAAATTACTTCTTCCTCTGCCACGTCCTTTACCACGAAAACCTCCTCTTCCTCGACCTCTGCCAGCGAAGTCTTCTTTTTTTTTTTGTCTCCCCTTCACTTGAGATGCTTGAAATGTCTTTTCTTCATTCCTCTCAGTGGATCTATTTCGCCTTGCCTTATGAGCTTGCAAAGAACTCATTAGTTCATCAAAAGAGAAAGTTGAATGATCTTTAGATTCCTTGATTGCAGATACTATATAATCATATTTGGGAGTCAAACTTCGCAAAACTTTCGAAACAATAATTGCATCAGTGATCTTTTCTCCATAAGACCTCATTTGACTGACAATAGAAATTACACTAGATAGAAAGTCTTGTAAAGTTTCATTACCCTTCATAAGCAAGGCCTCGAACTCACTTTTGAGGGTTTGGAGTTTCACTGCTATCACTCTGGAGGAGTCTTGGAATTTTTTCTGCAATATTTCCCATGCTTCTTTGGAAAATGAGGCAGTTGCAATTCTTGAGAAAATTGTCTCATGTACTGCTTGCTGAAGGATAAACAGTGCCTTTGAATCTTTCTTCCTGTTCTCATTTAATCGACCTTCATCAGCATTCTTGTCGTCAAAGCCGTTCTCTACTAAATCCCAAAGATCTTGAGATCTAAATAGAGTCTTCATTTTGATACTCCAAAATTCGTAGCACTCTCCTTTGAAAATGGGGATGAGGGGTTGAGAAATTCCGTTGAATGCCATTGCAAGCAAACTAGGACACGTCAACCCAACCTTGCCCTGATACCACTTTGTTGGAGGAAAAGAATAGGGGAGAGGAGAGACACACTTGTGACAGAGGAGAGATGCAGAAAGAAAATAAAACAACTTAATCATTCACTAGAAATGGTTACATATTTATATGTTTAGTGGATAGGCACCAAGTTCACATACATTGAATCTAGACACTTCCAAAAAACTTTATCCCAATCAAATTCTATCTCTATCTATTATTTGCCACATAATTAATCCACTAACTCATCATTATTAATTATTTATTTTGAAACATTATTATTAACACTCGGCGCCTCCGGCGTCGACGATCGCCGCTTCTCCGATCTCAGGAACTTCGCCGACTACAACCAGCCCCCGATCGACCTCCTGGCCGCGCTGCCCCCGGGCGAGCGCGTCGTCCTCGTCGGCCACAGCCTCGGGGGTCTCAACATCGCCTTCGCCATGGACAGGTTCCCACACAAGGTCGCCGCCGGCGTCTTCGTCACCGCATTCTTGCCCGACACCGTTCATCCTCCCCCGTTCATCTATAACAAGGTGATCAAGCTAAATAACGAGTCTTCATTTTTCAAAATCTACCTTTTTAAGCGTACGTTTTGATTGAATTCTGTCCTTGTGAAGGTGCAACTGGAAGATCTGACCATGCCGTCTTGGTTGGATACCCAATTCGGCACTGTCGGGGACAAGGAGAACGGCCCTCTGTCGATGTCGTTCGGCCCCAAGTTCTTGTCCCTCCTTTACAATCTCTCGCCGCCAGAGGTACGGCTCTGCTCATAGGCAGAGGAACATCATCTCCAACTCCTCTGTCGATCGCTATTTCTCTCCCTCACCTCTCTGCTTCTTCTAACAAAATCGCCGACAAGTACGCTTGAGAAATGACTTGCATTGGATTCGCATAAAAGCTGCTGTTGAAATCTGGGGAAGAAAATAATAAATAAAATAACCATTTACTATTTTTTGTTTTATTATATATATAATAAAGTATCTAATTTAAATATTAAAAAAATTAAATAAATTGCCCTAGAGTTTATTCACCAGGATATTGATTTTATCAGAGATTATGTTCTTTAAATTTATTATCACATTCTAATATTTTGAAAATATATAGTAATTACATCAAGTGAATTGTGTTTTTATTTGATTATCAAAATTTTAGCAGACCAATTATTTGATCAAACACCTTGAATTAAAGAAGCCACAGTAGTTGTATTCTAAAAATATCTCAATTATTCTCATTTAATCTGAAAATTTTAATTATTTTATATGATTATTCAAAATTTTCAAACATATATTGCTCTAAGCAACTCACCAGGATCCGGACTCCCGCATTTTTTTTTATAAAAGATAAATTATATATCATCAAAAAAAGACATACAAAAATCAATGGTACCGTTGGTCCCAATCACATCATATCTAGACCAATGCCAGATCAACATGAGTACTCCTGGTACCATCTAATGGGTTGGTGCCATACACAACCTAAGCACCTATCACATGGATTGGTGTATGGCTAGACACACCAACCTACATCACCGCCAAACACATCACAATCCCGGTACCATTACACATAATCATGGTAATACATCTCTCACACTGGTCTCACACACCGACGCATACCATCATCATCTGTGCAATTCTAACAGTCGCCCTGGCTTCCTCCCAAACATCCGGCCATATTCCGCCGATCCAGCAGCCCTCTCTAGGCGCAAACTGATCTTGGTGGAAGACTACTTTGTGAGCTGAGCCCCTTCCGCCGTCGGCGCTGCAATTCCGGCAGAGCTCCATCTATCTGGCCGGAGCTCCAGCCTCCCAACCAGCTCCTCCATGAAGGCACAATTTATGACTAGAAGTGGCAAGCGACTAAGTGTTGACGGCCTCAAGAACCCGCTGTTCCCTGATGGCAAATCCGAAGATAACAGCCCCTCCCCTTTCATCGGTCCTAGTCCATTTTGTCCCTATTTCCACCCCCGGCAGCCCATCAACAGGAGATTGCATCTACTCCCTCCATCCATATGCACTCCGTGGTCTTTCATACCAGCAGGGAGCTCTATATTCTTTGGAAAATTGATCAAAGGGTGCACTTCACCTCACTAGTTGTGCTCCGGCAGGTTCATTGCTTCTGGCGCCGGTGATGGAGAAGAAACACAGTGGCCAACAGCCCTGTGCCATTGTGGCATTGTTTGTAAGCTCAAGTTGCCTTTAGCCCACTCCCAACGTCCCTTAATGCTTGCTGACATCAGTTTACCTGTGGGGGAACTCAAGTGGTTTGACTTTGAAATTTGAATTTCAAATTCACGTTCAAGCTTTTTCCACCCAAGTTGTCCCCACTTGGATTTTGAAATTTGAATTTCAAATTCACGTTCAAACTTTTCCCCACCCAAGTTGTCCCCACTTTGGATTTTGAATCTCCCTCCCAATGTACCAGTTGCTCTTCCCAAGTGCCCTCAAAGCATTCACCCTCCTCTGACCTCGCCGGAGCCACCCCTTGGCCGGCCACCTCGCCGGAAAACCGGTAACCTCCCAAAACCAGTCCTCCGATTGCTGAAAAACAGAGCAGCGAAAAAAACCTGCATCCTCGCCAACGCTTGAGCTCGACAGCACACCTTCTGCCGCTCTTCCCAACCCTGTCACCGGACCCCTTGCCGGCACTTCGTGGTTCTCGCCGGCAAGGAGCTCTATATGATTTCTGCAGCTGATCTCCACCGAAAACAGGGCAATGGTCAGCCCAAAACAGAGCAGATTAAACCCCTGCCTCCTCTCCATCGTGTGAGCACCGCAGTCCAGGCATCTGCTGCTCTCTTCCCACCCCCCCCCCCCCCCCCCCCCCTCCCCCACCCCCCATGTCTGGCCCTTCCGCCAGCACACTTCGTGGTCCTCGATAGAGAGGTGCTCTATATGATTTCTGCTTCCATTTGGCAAGAATCCCAGACTTAGCCTGCCCTTGAGTGACTTCAACCAAAGTTGCTGGAAGACTGCTACTTCCTCGCTGTTACCTCTTAGAAGAAACACTGCATTCTCCAACGACGTTTGCCCTTCGTTTGAGGCTTGCCCTCCACATCTTAGCTCCTCCCTCAGCCGTTCTCGGTGATGTATCTGTGGCTCTTACCAGGTTGGCTTGACCGGCCTTGCTCAACCAGAACAGCCCAGCCACCAAGAAGCTGCCCCTTCTCACGGTTGCATCGGAGACGTGCTCCCACAGCTCCTTCGCCACTCACCGTCGCAGGCAAGGGTGTCCACGGCCAACCCATGAGGAAATCCCAAGACCTCACCTCCTATTCCCGTCCCTTCTCAAGCGAGAAGTGAGAGAGGCTCTCTCTAAACGGGCAGTAGAGGGGGAAGTTGTTGGGAGCTCTCCATCGCCGGCATTAGGTGGCCTTCTGGTCGGTGGCCCCTCCCCCACCGAAGCACTTTCCTCTCTAGAAGTTCTAGAGAAGGTGGAGCTCCTCTCTCTAGAGTTCTAGACGTTATTTGATTTACCGGACTCCTGCATTTGTACCGTGGTTGCGCATGTGCTATTTATTACTGCAATAAATGCAAATATTCATTTATATAAAATTTTTATTTTTCACAATTTAATTATTCTTTAATTTCCTTTTTAAATGCTCAAGTTGTTCACGGCGCCCGCCGGCCAACGAGTAACTGCGCCCGAACTCGCCGCCTCCGAGAACTTCGACGACTACAACCAGCCTCTGATATATAGACCTCCTCGGCGCGGTGCCCCTAGGTGAGTGCGTCGTCTTCGTCGGCCACATCCTCGGCGGCCTCTGCATCGCCCGCGCTCGACATCGGCGTTTTCGTCAATCGTCATCGGCATGCCTGTGAGAAAATAATCCGGCCATTATATATAGAAGTTTTTATGACTTAGTCTTTGGTGTTAGTTTTTTCTATTTTTATGGTTAAATTCTTATCATTTATTGTGTATAAATATAACGTAAGAGTGTGTAGAAGTCATCTTATTTTTTAAAAAAAAATTCCTAATTATTTTCTCACCTTTCTTTCATCTTAGTGTGTGTGTGTTGTCGGGAGTGCTACTCATTATTTTAAGCCACCAACATTTGGTATTAGAGCCTAGAATCCACAATTCTACAAAATGTCGAGTGTTCCACAACATGTTGAGAAGGAAAATGACGGAGTGTCGTTTCCCTATCCGATGCTAAGCCCCCATAATTACACTGTGTGGGCAATAAAAGTAGAAGCAATTTTTGATTCCCAAGGAGTCTAGGAGACCGTAGAGTCAGTGGAAGAAGCCCAAGTGGATGCAAAAAAAGACAAAAGACACGTGAATACATCTTGCAGTGTGTCTCCGAAGACATCCTTCTCCAAATCGCAAAAAAGAAGACGACGAAAGAAGTCTAGGACAACCTCAAGATGAGGTACCTAGGCAGTGAACGAGTGAAGAAGGCTCGCGTACAAACGCTGAAGAGCAAGTTTGACGCACTCCGGATGAAGGAAACCGATACAATTGATGAGTTTGCTGGCAAACTCAACGCTATGAGCAGCAAGTTCTCCACTCTTGGTGTCATGCTTGAAGATTCCTCTTTGGTAAAGAAGTTGCTCGATTCTGTCCGAGATAAATTCTTCCCTATTATTGCCGGTATTGAGCAGTTTCACGACCCTGAGACTATACCATTTGAGGAGACTATAGGACGACTGAAGGCGTACGAGGAACGAATACTAGGATTATGCGGCAATACCAACGACACTGAAGGTGACCTCCTACTTACTTATGTCGAATGACAAATGCGACATAAGGGGAGCAACGTGGACACTTCATCAGGAGGCAAGGGGCGTGGGTTTTGTTAGATGTGTATACTAAAAGACATGCTTCTTTTATATATATGAACATCTTTATTTTGAAAAGGGAATCACAACCACACTAGGTGCCTGTTTATATTAGTACATGCATGAAGTCCAATTACTTTGCATTGTAGATAACATGGTGTGTGGTGTCACACAGAAGATCATGTTATCAGTTCCTTGCTTATAAATAGAGGCCCACAACCGAGATGGAATTGGACAACCTATCGGAATGGTTGTAGTGTAATTAGGTGTGGTTGGTCTTGACCATAGGATTACACTAGTGTGCTTTGAGTACATTGAGCAGGACCAAAACACGAGGTTATCCAATTTGTACTGACTCGATAATTAGATAGGACCTCAGACTTTACTATGGAGTACGATCCATTAATCCCGATATAATAACGGGCATATATTAATAACTATTATTTCTTTAATTTACCAATGGGCGAGATCTATTCTGTTAGATCGATAGGTCCGGTAAGTTGGGAGATAATATTAATAATATGATGTGCCGTTGATTATTGACGGAATTCGTGTCTTGGTGAGTCGGGTTGATAATGCCCCCTTGATGAGCTCGAAAGGTTCATCATGCTAAACCCTGTAGGTGGATTTGATCCGGCATGATGATAAGGTCGAGTGGTACTAGTCAAAGATCCAGAAGTTAATTAATTTAAATTGTCAGTAATTTCATTAATTAACGGGCATTCGAAATCTTAAACACGGGGGGATGGACGACTTGTAATAAGTGGAGCCCATATGTAAATATGGGAGTCGGTGAGGTAATTCAATGAGGGCCCTTTAGTGGAATGGATCCTCATTAATGGACCGGGTCCATTAGCAGGCCAAGATCCAACTCCTCCTCATGATCCCTATCGTAGCTCTATATATACCTCATGGTGTCATGAAACCAAGTTAATGAAAATAATCCAATAGATCACAAGGAAACCCTAGCCTCTTATCTCTTCTCCTCACCTTCTCTCTCTCTTCGTGAGATGCCGAACGGCAAGAGCAATTTCATGCGGCGATTAAATTGCATTGATATGCAATTAAAACTGCAATGGAGTAGTTCACTCTTCCACCGATTAATTGCATGCGGCTTCTCCAAGGCAATTACTGATCGAAGAGAACGGTTTCTCAGGAGATTAATTGCATTGCATACAATTAATATTTCTCCAGGATGATTAACAGCTCGAAGGGATCGGTTTGTTGGGCGATTAATTGCATTGCATGCAATTAATCCTCCATGTGATTAACTGCTCCAAAGGGGCAGTTTCTTCTCCACGCAAGCAGTTTATTATCTCCACGTCATTTTCTGTAGAAGAGGGCTGAGGGGATGGAAGAGAGGCTCACGCTACTTCCTCAAGGATTCATCTTTGCTCAAGAAAATTACATACGTAATTGGCTTGAGGATGCAAAGTGGGTCCCGCAAATTACATATGGATTCAACTTTGCTCAAGAAAAAATTGCTTATTGAGGATGCAAAGTGAATTACGTAATTTATTCGAGGACGGAAAGTTCATGCAACTTTCTTGAGTTTCTCCGAGCCTCGTGATCTGTGTAACTGTGGAGAAGAAGTAGCTGTGGTGAAGAAGATGAGGCGCCGATGATGGAGGAGAGGAATAGATTGGGTTTTGTGTTTGGATTATCTTCTTCTTTGGAGTGGCTGGCGGCATCCCTTTGGATAGGGATTGGTCGGCATAAGGAGAAGGGATCGACTTGGTGGCCATAGGTTCTTGGTAGATCGTCGCCCACACGACGTCCAAGAGGGGAGGATCATACGGTAGAAGATCGTAAAGTAACGGAAGGTATATTCTTCCCTGGCTCCTTATGTTCGTATTTTGTGCCTTACTTATTTGCCTCGTCATTTCATTTTTGTTATTTAATTATTTTGATTGCAAATCATAGTCAATAATTATTTAACTGGACCCCGACCATAAACACAAAAGCCGGCGATCAACTCGTTGCCTTTTCCGCGGTCGAACGATCGAGCAAATTGCAAGGCCAATTTTGGTAATTGGCTAAGTTGCAATTTGGATTATTCGATACGGCACGAGACGGTCGATGGGAGACGGCTCTCCATTCGGATTAAATTATTAATCTGTAGGCATGGAGAGGTTTCCCGGATTGACCAGATATTCGCTTAGCAACCCGCCAAGCCATACCCAACAACTGGTATCAGAGCTGACGTTTCCGGCTTTGTGTGTTTGAGGATTAGTTAATTTTTGCATTTTCATACATTTTATTTAGCTGGATGATATGTGGATGTGCGTAGGCTAACTTTGTGTTGCAGGCACGAGATTTCAACTTGTCATGGCCAAATAATGATTATGTGAATGGTTTTGCAAATTATTGTAATTAATAAATCCTTGGGGTTGACGAGGTGGCGATACGACTGGAAGCGCATTAGAGACCAGGGCCATGAAAGTTGGAAAATCTATGATTTTCTATTTTTCATATGTTGGTTATGTGCTTGTTGTGTGAATGTGCTAGTTAAAATTCCTCGTAATAAATTACTAAGTGGGGGAGGGACCCTAAGGGTCCCATGGCTTCCATTACAATCCGATAAGTGATGCGAACAAGTCTGCGTGTCGGCTCTGAGTGCCTTCCTCCCCATCGGATGGATTTGTTCTGCGGATCACTAGGTCGGAAAAGACTATAGAAAATTATTAAAGAACGTGTGTACTTCCCCATTGGAAGGCATATAATCAGAGATAATTTTCTTAGTGTCGTGTAATGGTGAACACTTAGATGCAAATAATAGTATCTTCCCCATCGGAGTCACTTCTATTATTTTGCAGAGCCGAAGTGGATCAACTATTAATCTTACTTGTCAAAAAGTTAGGTTGACAAGATAGTAAAATTAATGGGTAAAACCTCCTCTTACGAATGTGGAAATTCGTATACGTCCACACCATCGTGGCATGCAAATTTCTCGGTGTTTAGAGGTGTTGATTGATTTCAAAAATTTATTGTTGTGAGGAATCAATTTATTTTCGATTTCTAAAGTAGTGTGAGTTGTGATTCTCAGGATTTTCAAAAATGGCTTTTAACCCACTAGCTACAATACTTAAGGAGAATAAACTTACTGGACCCAACTATATTGACTGGAAGAGAAACCTTGACATAGTCCTTACGGCTGAAGAGTACAAATTTGTGCTCACCGAAAAATGTCCTGATAAGCCTAGCGATAATTCTGGTGAAGGGCAGAAGGAGCATTACAAGAAATGGGTTAAGGCAAATGAGATGGTGCGGTGTTACATTCTGGCATCCATGTCGAATGTATTACAACATCAGCATCAGGTCATGCCCACTGCTTGTGATATGATGCTGATCCTTCAGGAGCTTTTCGGGCACCAGAGTCGTGCCGCTAGGCAGCTGGCGATGAAGAATCTGATGACGACCACTATGGTCGAAGGGATACCCGTGAGGGATCATGTCCTAAAGATGTGATGACGACCACTATGGTCGAAGGGATACCCGTGAGGGATCATGTCCTAAAGATGATGACCCACCTCAATGAGATTGAGGTTCTTGGAGGATCTATCGACGGGGAATCCCAGGTCGATATAATACTCCAATCTCTGCCTAAGAGTTTTGAGCAGTTCCAGCTCAACTATAACATGAATAAGCATGAGTATACGTTGGGAGAACTCCTGGGTGAACTCCAGGTGACAGAAGGGCTATTTCTTCAGAACTCGCAGGCCTTAGTGACTCAAAGGGTTTCTTCTTCTGTGCCGAAAGGCAGGAAGAAGAAGAAACAAGGAGGGTTCAAGAAGGTAGCAGCATAGTAGGGACCAAGGACTAGAGAGAAGAAGCCGAAAGGCAAGTACTTCATTGGACATTAGAAGGCGAACTGTCCCCGTCATCAAGATAAAAGTATATCTTTTTCTTTTGTTGTTGTAACATGCTTAGCGGAGTTATCTACCAGTACCTGGTGGGTAGATACGGATGTTACTAAACATGTCTGCAATTTTTTGCAGGGGTTCCAGGAAGCCCAACGACAAGCTAAGAAAGAGATTACTGTCTACAAGAGGTATGCTACGGAGGTGGCTACTATTGTAGTGGGAGTTATTTATTTGTCTTTAGAAGATAAAGGTTTTGGTTTTAAGATTGCTTTTATGTACCTAATTTTAGAAAGAACTCTGGTTCAGTTTCTAAAATAAAAGATATTCTATTACTTTTTATGAAAAGTGGAATAGAAAGATTATCTGTGTAGGTACGTTGATAGGCAATTGGTACATTTTAGAACCAAAAGCTCCCATGATGTGAATAGTTGTTAATAGCTCATCATCTAACCAAAATAAGAATAAGGTTCCTTCTGAGATGAACCAAACTTATCTTTGACATCTAAGGCTTGGTCTTATTAACCTTAGTAGGATTCAAATGTTGATAACCGATGGGCTTTCGGGTTCATTGGTGGTGGGAGACTTCCCAACCTTTGAATCTTACTTGGAAGGTAAAACGACTAAGAGACCTTTCAAGGCCAAGGGGTATAGAGCCAAAGATATGTTAGACATGGTTCATTCTGTTTAGTGTGGTCTTATGCCTATCCAGGATAGAGGTAGCTTTGAATACTTCGTGAGATGAATATTCAAAGTTATGGATATGCGTTTACTTGATGGCCGCAAGTCTGAATCATTGATTTGTTCAAAGAATTTAAGACGATTGTGGAGAAACATCAAGGTAACACTATCAAGACACTGCGATCGAATCGTGGTGATGGGTACCTCTTGGGAAAGATTAGGACTTACTTATCAGATACTGAGATTCAATCCCAATTGACTGCAGCCGGTACACCCCAACAGAATGGTGCAGTAGAGTGAAGGAAAAGGGCTCTTATGGGGATAGGACAATGATGAGCTGCTCCGAGATGCCGGATTCGTTCTGGGTATATGCTCTGGAAACGCAGCGTATATACTTGATACCATCTAGGTCAGTGCCTCCTGCTCCCATAGAAGTGTGGACTGGGCGAAAGCCAAGTCTAAGACATCTTCGGACATGGGATAGCTCAGCATATGTGCTGAGAGGGGATACGGAAAAGATTGGAATCTTGTGCGCTTGTTCGTAAGCTATCCTAGAAAAACGAAAGGTGGTTCTATAGTTCTAAGGATCAGAGGGTAATCGTAGGGACGAATACCAGATTCTTAGAAGAAGACTATGTGATGAACCATAAACCCATCAGCAGACTAGTTCTTGAAAAATTAAGAGGGGATGTTCTGACCTTAGTACCAACTGTACAAGAAGAAATACCACAAGTCACTGCACGCCGTGTCACAGAAGATACACAGGTGGTGCCTCATCGTAGTGGGAGGGTTGTTGGTCAACCAGAAGGATTCATGTTCTTGGGAGAGTATTCGGACTCGGTCCCTGGCAACCATGAATCAAGATCCCTGGACCTATGACGAGGAACATCCGCTTTGAAGAGATAATCCAGTTATATGGATTTATTCAAAAGACGGATGAGATTTGTGTATGTAAGAATTGTGACGGAAACGTAGTGGTATTCTTGTACTATACGTAGAAAATATTTTGTTAGTTGGCAACAATAACAAAGTATTATCAGACGTAAGGGTATGGTTGTCCAAACAGATGATATGAAGGACTTAGGAAAAGCAGGACACATCCTTGGCGATCAAAGTTCTAAGGGATCACCAGAGAAGGATGTAGTGCTTATCCTAAGCTTCATACAGAGACAGTGTCTTAACTCGTTTTAGCATGGAAACCTCCAAGAAAAGTTTTGTACTTTTCAGTTGTGGAGCTACTCTATCTAAGGAGATATGTTTATATTATCAAAGGAGATAGAGCAGGTAATGGTGGTTCCTTTAGCATCGGCTATAGGAAGCCTCTTGTATGCTAAAAACAAGACCGGATATCTGCTTTGTCATGGGCATGGTTAGCAGATATCAGAGTAACCCAGGTTAAGGAAATTGGATTGCGGTAAAAGCTTATATTAGTGCCTGAGAAGGACTAAGGATTATAAGCTAGTTTACCGGGCAGACCAATTCCCTATGGGTTATACGGATACAGACTTCCAGTCGGATAGGGGCAAAAGAAAGTATTCCTCGGGTTTTTGTGTTTACTTTTAGGAGGTAGAACCGTAGTTGGAGGAGTATTGTGCAGCGACTGCGTGATGGACTCCACCATGGAAGCTAAGGATGTGGCAGTCTTTGTGACAGCCAAAAGGAAACTATATGGTTCAGGAATCTCAAGATGGACTTCGATGTGATTCCTGGTTTGCTCAAAGCTATCACATTCTGTTGTGATAAACAAATGATGCAGTTGCAAACTCGAAGAAATCACGAGCCCATGAGGCGAGTAAACACATAGAGCGCAAGTACCTCCCAGGAGAGGAAAAGCTGTAGTTGCCTAGATTACATCAGAAGACAACTTGGTAGATCTTTTCACTGAGGCCTTGATAGCGAATGCTTTAGGCATGTGGAGGATTAGGGAGTCAGATGTATGACATTTTGATGGCAGCAAAGTCTTTAAGTATAAGTGGGAGATTGTTAGATGTGTATACTGAAAGACATGCTTCTTTTATATATATGAACATCTTTATTTTGAAAAGAGAATCACAACCACACTAGGTGCCTGTTTATATTAGTACATGCATGAAGTCCAATTACTTTGCATTGTAGATAACATGGTGTGTGGTGTCACACAAAAGATCATGTTATCAGTTCCTTGCTTAGTATAAATAGAGGCCCACAACCGAGATAGAATTGGACAACCCATCGGAATAGTTGTAGTGTAATTAGGTGTGGTTGGTCTTGACCATAGGATTACACTAGTGTGCTTTGAGTACATTGAACAGGACCAAAACACGAGGTTATCCAATTTGTACTAACTCGATAATTGGATAGGACCTCAGACTTTATTATGGAGTACGATCCCTTAATCCCGATATAATAACAGGCATATATTATTAACTATTATTTCTTTAATTTACCAATGGGTGAGATCTATTCTGTTAGATCGATAGGCTCGGTAAGTTGGGAGATAATATTAATAATATGATGTGTCGTTGATTATTGACGGAATCCGTGTCCTGGTGAGTCGGGTTGATGATGCCCCCTTGATGAGCTCGAAAGGTTCATCATGTTAAACCCTGCAGGTGGATTTGATCCAGCATGATGATAAGGTCGAGTGGTACTAGTCAAGGATCCAGAAGTTAATTAATTTAAATTGTCAGTAATTTAATTAATTAACGGGCATTCGAAATCTTAAACACGGGGGGATGGACGACTTGTAATAAGTGGAACTCATATGTAAATATGGGGGTTGGTGAGGTAATTCAATGAGGACCCTTTAGTGGAATGGATCCTCATTAATGAACCGGGTCCATTTGCAGGCCAAAATCCAACTCCTCCTCATGGTCCCTATCGTAGCCCTATATATACCGCATGGTGTCATGAAACCAAGTTAATGAAAATAATCCAATAGATCACAAGGAAACCCTAGCCTCTTATCTCTTCTCCTCACTTTCTCTCTCTCTCTTCGTGAGATGCCGAACGGCAAGAGCAATTTCATGCGGCGATTAAATTGCATTGATATGCAATTAAATTGCAATGGAGCAGTTCACTCCTCCACCGATTAATTGCATGCGGCAATTGATCTTTCTCCAAGGCAATTACTGATCGAAGAGAACGGTTTCTCAGGAGATTAATTGCATTGCATGCAATTAATATTTCTCCAGGATGATTAACTGCTCGAAGGGATCGGTTTATTGGGCGATTAATTGCATTGCATGCAATTAATCCTCCATGTGATTAACTGCTCCAAAGGGGCAATTTCTTCTCCACGCAGGCAGTTTATTATCTCCACACCATTTTCTGTGGAAGAGGGCTGAGGGGATGGAAGAGAGGCTCACGCTACTTCCTCAAGGATTCATCTTTGCTCAAGAAAATTACATACGTAATTGGCTTGAGGATGCAAAGTGGGTCCCGCAAATTATATATGGATTCAACTTTGCTCAAGGAAAAATTGCTCATGCAATTTTATTGAGGATGCAAAGTGAATTACGTAATTTGTTCGAGGAAGGAAAGTTCATGCAACTTTCTTGAGTTTCTCCAAGCCTCGTGATCTGTGTAACTGTGGAGAAGAAGTAGCTGTGGTGAAGAAGATGAGGCGCCGATGATGGAGGAGAGGAATAGATTGGGTTTTGTGTTTGGATTATCTTCTTCCTTGGAGTGGCCGGCGGCATCCCTTTGGATAGGGATTGGTCGGCATAAGGAGAAGGGATCGACTTGGTGGCCACAGGTTCTTGGTAGATCGTCGCCCACACGACGTTCAAGAGGGGAGGATCATACGGTAGAAGATCGTAAGGTAACGGAAGGTATATTCTTCCCTGGCTCCTTATGTTCGTATTTTGTGCCTTACTTATTTGCCTCGTCATTTCATTTTTGTTATTTAATTATTTTGATTGCAAATCATAGTCAATAATTATTTAACTGGACCCCGACCATAAACACAAAAGCCGGCGATCAACTCGTCGCCTTTTCCGTGGTCGAACGATCGAGCAAATTGCAAGGCCAATTTTGGTAATTGGCTAAGTTGCAATTTGGATTATTCGATACGGCACGAGACGGTCGATGGGAGACGGCTCTCCATTCGGATTAAATTATTAATCCGTAGGCATGGAGAGGTTTCCCGGATTGACCAGGTATTCGCTTAGCAACCCGCCAAGCCATACCCAACAGGTTTAGCAGCCCTAGTCGTGGCAAATGGCGTGGGCGTGGACGAGGGCGAGGGCGCGGCCGTGGTCATGGTACGCAACACCAAGACAGTGCAGGAGGCACTAGCGGCAACAACAGTGGCACTCGTGACAAAAGTCATATAAAGTGTTTCAATTGTGAGAATGGGGCATTATGCGTCCGAATGCTACAACAAGCGTCGTGATAATGAGGCTCACCTCACTTGCGCCACCGATGAAGAGCCAACACTGATAATGAGCGTGTCCCACGAGGAGTCTCACGCTAGGCGTGAACGACAGGATATCATTCTGGTTAGTGAAGAAAGGTTTCTACCGAAGATGTATCACAGCGTTAAGAAAGGGGAAGATAAAGATGTCTGGTACCTTGACAACGGTTCCAGCAACCACATGACTGACCATCGCGAGAAGTTTCAAGAACTAGATGAAATCATCACTAGGAGTGTGAGGTTTGGCGATAGATCAACCATTGAGATCATGGGCAAGAGGACGGTTGTGTTTGAATGCAAGAACGGCGATCAGAACGCTCTCTATGAGGTATACTACATTCCGAAACTTTGTAGTAATATCATAAATTTTGGTCAATTGACAGAAACTGGGAACGAGGTGCACATGGAAGGAGATACCATGAAGGTGATTGATAGGAGCAGGAAGCTCGTGATGTTGGTAAAGCGAACACAAAATCGTTTGTACAAGATAACCTTGAAGACATTCAAGCAAATATGTCTCCTAGCAAGCCTAGAAGACTCAACCTGGTTGAGGCTCGGACATGTCAATTTCCATGATTTGAAGTTGTTGGGGGAGAAGAAATTGGCGGTTGATATGTCACTATTGCCCCAGCCGAACAAGCTTTGCGAGGTGTGTGTGATTGCCAAGCATGCAATGTCGTCATTCCCGTATTAAGCAAACTTTAGAGCGGAGAAGCCGTTGGAACTTCTCCATGCTGATATTTGCTGGTCAATCTCACCATGTACACTAGCCGGTAACAAGTATTTTCTTTTGATTGTTGATGATTTCACAAGGTGGATGTGGGTGTTCGTATTGGCCTCAAAGAGTGATGCATTTCAAGAATTCAAGAAGTTCAAATCCTTGATGGAGAACAAGACTGAATACAAGATCAGAACACTCCGGACAGACCGGGGCGGCAAGTTTCTATCCACGTAGTTCACTCGGTTCTATAAAAATGAAGGAATCAAGCGGCACCTCACGGCTCCCTACACACCCCAATAGAATGGTGTAGTAGAGCACCGTAATTCAACCGTGATGGCCATGGCAAGATCTCTACTCAAGGGTACACATATGCCGACAAGGTTCTGGGGAGAGGCGGTTAGGCATGCTGTCTATCTGCTAAACCATCTCCCAACTAAGGTGCTAGGAGAGCGTACCCCATTTGAAGCTTGGATGGGGAGAAAGTCACATCTCGCCCACTTGAGAGTGTTTGATTGTGTTGCATATGTGAAAAACACAACCCCTCATCTTAAGAAACTTGACGACAAAAGCTCACCCATGGTATACTTGGGTGTCAAGGAAGGCTGCAAAGCTCATCGTCTATTTGATCCAAGGCATGGTAAGCTACAAGTAAGTAAAGATGTAATGTTTCAAGAAAATTATGAATGGATATGGAATACAGGTGCCAACAATAAAGAAAATTTACCGGAGTTTATGGTGGTGGATGCATTCGACACCGATGAGGTGATTATTGCAACAAACATTGAGGCATGGGCGGAAGATGTTACACCACCGGCAACAGCTGTGGTACCCATGCCAAGAGCGTCAAGTCCGTCTACACCACCATCGAACGCCCATGAAACTACCTCGCCTTCGTTAACGAATACACCTGAGTCTCAAGAAAGGTCAGTCCGCTTTAGGTCCATTGTCGATATCTATGCCAACACTGAGGAAGTAGTTGGTATTGACGAAGAAGAGAATGAGCCAATGCTGGTGATGTTTGAAGAGCCGACATGTTACCAAGAGGCTGCAACCAAGGCTTGTTGGTACGAAGCAATGAAGGAAGAACCGAAATCTATTGAGATGAGCAAGACCTGGACCCTAATTGAGCTCCCATTAGGTCACAAACCTATCAGTCTTAAATGGGTGTTCAAATAAAGAAAGATTCAGCGGGGAAAGTCGTTAAGCATAAAGCAAGATTAGTGGCTAAAGTATATGTACAAAGACAAGGCATCGACTTTGAAGAGGTGTTTGCACCTATCGCTAGACTTGACACTGTTCGAGTCATTCTTGCGCTTGTAGCAAATCAAAGCCGGGAGGTACACCATCTAGATGTGAAGTCAGCATTTCTTAACGAAGAGTTTGAAGAAGAAATATATGTCACTCAACTGGAAGAGGTTGAGGTACAAAATCAGAAACATAAGGTGTACAGGTTGTCCAAGGCCCTCTATAGACTGCGGCAAGCTCCACGAACTTGAAACATGCGACTGAACAGGAGTCTGGAAGAGCTTGGCCTAAAAAAATGTACTCAAGAACATGCAGTATATACAAGAGGTGAAGGAGAAGCAATTATACTTGGAGTGTATGTCGACGATCTCATTATGAAAGGAAGTAGCACAGAAAAAATCAACAAGTTCAAACAACAAATGATGGCAGAATTTGAGATGAGTCATTTGGGTCTTCTCTCTTACTACTTAGGGATTGAAGTGGAGCAACAGAAGAGCCGAATTTTACTTAGACAATCAGCTTATGCCAAGAAAATTCTATCTCAGTTCAAAATGACAGACTGCAATGCCACAAAACATCCAATGGAACTTAAGACACAGCTGCATAAAGACTTGGAAGGGACTCTAGTTGATGCCACGGAGTATAGGCACATCATTGGTTGTTTGAGATATTTGTTACACACATGGCCGGACCTATCATATTCTGTCGAAATGGCGAGCAAATACATGGAGAGGCCTACAATCATGCATCAAAAGGTGGTCAAACAGATCCTCAGGTATTTGAAAGGTACAATCCATTATGGACTTACTTACATAAAGAGACCCCAGGAAGTTGATGTATTCGGCTACTCGGACAGTGATTTAGCCGGCGATCTCGATGGAAGGAAAAGCACAATTGGAATGACTTTCTATTTTAATGAAAGTTTGGTCTTGGAATTCACAGAAGCAGAAGACAGTGGCGCTTTCATCTTGTGAGGCAGAGTTCATGGTAGCCACAACTGCTGCCTGCCATGCTTTGTGGTTGAGGAGCCTTGCCAGCGAATTAACCGGTGTAAAGTCAAGGTCGGTGACTTTGTTTGTTGACAACAAATCTGCCATAGATCTTATGAAGAATCCGGTATTCCATGGTCGAAGTAAACACATAGACACAAGGTTTCATTTTATCAGAGAATGTGTTGAGAAGGGGCAAATTGTAGTTAAATTCGTTAATACCGGAGAACAGCGAGCTGATGTATTAACTAAAGCATTGTCAGGAGTGAAGTTAGCTGTCATGCGACAACTACTCGGCTTCTGTGACTTACAACCATGTCAGGATTAGAGGGAGTAATGTGAAAAAATAATCCAGACATTATCTGCATATATTTTTTTTGATAGTTTTTATGACTTAGTCTTTGGTGTTAACCTTTCCTATTTTTATGGATCTTTGATGTTAGTCTTTCATATTTTTATGGCTAAATTCTTATCACTTATGGTGTATAAATACAGCGTAAGAGTGTGTAAAAGTCATCTCATTTTTTTTGTAAGAACTTCTTCCTAGTTATTTTCTCCTTGCCTTTCTTTCATTTTAGTATATGTGCGTTGTCGGGAGTGCTACTCATTATTCCAAGCCACCAACAACGCCGCCTTCTTGCCCGACACCGATCATCCTTCCTCGTACATCTTTCACAAGGTAAGCAAGCTAAACTTGTCTTGAAATTTTAAAATCTACGTAACTCTGAGAATGGTCCCACCTTGCCATTGGGGACAAGGAGAATGGTCCTCTGTGAATGTCGTTCGGGCCCAAGTTCATGGCCCTCCTATTGAATCGCTCGTCGGCGGAGGTATGACTCTGCTCATAGGTAGAGGAATATCATCATCATCAACCTCTCTGCTTCTTCTAAAAAAATCACATCTTGGTGAAGGATTTTGCCTTGGTACGACGTTGGTGAGGCCGACATCCCTGTTTGCGAGTTTCTAGCGGTGGATGATCGAAAACTACCCGGTCGTCGGACTATGACTATGATATAAGCCTATGATCTTTCCCATCTTTTTTCTCCTTCATGTGGAAAGTGAAGAAATTATGTCCTGTGATGGCGAAATAACGAAGTGTTGAAGGAGAATCATCCTTAGTTATATGTCTTCTTGGATTTAGCGTGTTGAGTTGTGTGTTGGAAAATATAGTAAGGTCTCTTTCGACATCTACTAATTCCTCTAATATATGATTAGAAATATTATCTTCTACCCGTTATGATATTGTCTAACTAAGAAGTTATGTTTGTTTCAATTTGTCTGTCATTTATTGTTCTGGAAGGGCTTGTAAACATCTTAGTTGATGTTGAAGGTATTGTTAAGCTCATTTTGAATGAGTATAAAAGGAATAAGTTTTAGGTTGTTTCCAAAGAATTATATTTCCTGTAGACAATTTGTTGAAGTCCTTTGTTAAATTGTCTATACTTTCTTTCCACTATGTAGTTTGTGTTGTCTTTTGTATTTGTATTTCTACTTAAAGTAGTCTGTTTTCTAGTAAGGTAAGTCTATGGTGTAATGATGATAATAAGACTATGATGATATTATTTTGTTGAATTAAAACTTGATCTCTTTTTCCAAGAACTTCAAGTTTAAAATAGTCGTTATCTTGATTCTTTGAAATTGTTTAGAAAATTCTAAGGTATATTCGTAACATGTATTTTCAAAGTTTAGTTTGTTCATTTATATTTAATGTTTTCAAGTAGCGCATGTATATTTTTTTGGTCGTTGGCTATCTTCAAGTAGCGCATTTATATTTAATGTAGTAAAATCGTCTTAGCCTGAAATTCAAATTGCTTAGCCTGAAGTTCAAAGTTTTTAAGCTTGTTTTCTTCTATTAGTCTTGAAAGGCTTAAAATTTCTTTCTTGATAGGAATACTAAGTAAATTGAGCAGCCTAAATTTTCTATTTAAGGAGTCTTGTGCGTCTTTTCAAAAGTTTGTTTCTTTTTAAGTCGTTTATTAGTTATGTTTGTTGAATCACAGTAATAGATACTTATTCTAATATATAATAGGTTTGTTTTGT
The DNA here is from genome assembly GCA_024364735.1 of Boesenbergia rotunda. Classification (NCBI taxonomy): domain Eukaryota; kingdom Viridiplantae; phylum Streptophyta; class Magnoliopsida; order Zingiberales; family Zingiberaceae; genus Boesenbergia; species Boesenbergia rotunda. The sequence continues at coordinate 27,513 of JAGFNQ010004019.1, read as the reverse complement.
TGAGATGTTAGTGAACTACCCAAGCTAATGACTAAGTCTGTAAAAGTATTTAAGTGTAAGTTTTCGCTATGTATATAGTGGCTGCATGTTCTAAATCTAATGTAATAATTATGTTTAAAATGGTCTAAAATTATAATCTTTCTAGCTGGGGTTTATAGTGTATTAGTGTTAGATCTAAAAAGTCTAATTTCTAAAATCTTGAAACACAGTTAAACTAGAAGTTATTCATTTGTGGTCTATAGATTCTTAGAGCTTTGATATCAATATTTTATATTTTGTATTTTTTTATATTTTGTTTTTTATCTTTTTGGGCGTACAGTAATTACAAATAGTAACTAATGAATAGTAATTACAAATATTAATTGTCAACCGTAACAAGTGAATAATAATTAAGAATAATAATATCAAACAGTGATTGTGAATAGTAATTTCAAACATAATTATAAATGGTAACTAGTGATTTGTTTTTATGTTTTTTATTTTATGTTTATGTTTTTTCTTTGAATAGTAATTACAAACAGTAACTAATGAACCGTAATTATAAACCGTAACTGGTAAACAGTAATCAACAATAATACCCAATAAATAATTATTATGAACAATAATTTTAAACAGTGCTTGTGAACAATAATTTCAAACAGTAATTATGAACAGTAATTAGTGTTTTTTTTTACTTTGATTTTGTGTTTGGATGGATCTAGCTACTCTGGAATGATATTTTTCGCATATTTTCTTTTTATCAGGTATGTCTTATTGTTCAAGCTTTATCTCGACTTTTGTGAGTCTTATAACGAGCTTTTAGTAGCTCTTGTTGCCCAACTTAGTCTGCATAAGTTTTACAAGCTTAAACCATTAGATAGTTCATAATTTTATAAAGACAAAGAAGATCAATACAAAGTCTTTCCTCAAGCTCAGAAAATTCTTTTAGTAAACTATCATAGAAATTTATAGGAAGATTTACAAGTTAGGAAATTTAAAACAGACAAATTAACATAACTAGATAATTACACATAAGGAACTTATAAGGACATTAAAGGAGATACTTACAGAAAAATTAGAAATTACACTTGGAAATACACTTGCAAACTTACGAACTTAGCATTTTTGAGGGATGCTTCTTGCTAGATGTCAAGGGTTCCTTTTATAAAGGAGAGGAGAGGGGAGTTGTTGCATGGGAGACGCCTCGAATTTTTTATTATTTTTAAAAATCAATATTTCCTGACATAAATCCGAAATACATTTAATAATCCCATTAGCATCTAAATTTTTTTTTATCATGAATATTATAACCCAAGAGGGAAGCATAAACCTTAAAAGTAAAATCTTATTAACTTAAATTCATTATAACCTAACCTCTAAATCCTAAAATTTAAAATGTTAAATACATATAATATATCCCGTGAGGATTTAAATTTTTTTTTTATCTTAAACACTATAACCTAACATGGAAGTCTAAACCCTAGAGAGAAAATCTTATTAGCTTAAACCTACTGTAACTCAACTTCTAAATCCTAAATACATATAATATACCACTCAATATTTTTAAAAAAAATTAATACCACTCAATATTTTTAAAAAAAAAATTAACTGCATTGACTCAAGGCTCCTCCAATAGGAATGGAGGGTGCCCTCCGATGCCATCTGAGGCACCTTGAGTTGCGTGCTCGTGCGCAATTCGACTTGAAGCCTCTCTAATGTAAAGTGATTTTTTTTAAATATTGATTGAGGTACTTCCCATACATGGAAGGCATCTCAATTTATCCTTTTTTATCAATATTTTCTCACATAAATCTTAAATACATATTATACACCTTGTGTGCATTTAATTTTTTTTAATCTTGAATAATATACTAAGAGGAAAGACTGAACCCTAGAGGAAAAATCTTATTAACTTAAATTCACTATAACCCAACTCTGAAATGCTAAAATCTTACATCTTAAATACATATAATATAACTGTGAGCATATACAATTTTTTGTTTTGAACACTATAATCTAAGAGAGAAATTGAACCTAGGGAGGAATTTTTATTGGCTTAACTCATTATAACCTAACCTCTAAATCTTAAAATCTTAAACCCTAAATTCATATAATATATCCAATTTTTTTTTTAAAAAAACACTGTTTGACTCAAGGCACCTTCAATTGCATTGGAGGCGCCTTGAGTTGGGCGCGTAGCATTGAGTGGTGGACCGTATATATATATATATATATATATATATATATATAAAAGGTGATTTTATTTCCTATTTTCTTCACAACATTGCAACAGCTGAGAATCCAACGCAAATCATTTCTCAATGATATGGCCGAAAGGAATTTAGATATCTCCATAATGGTATGATATTGTCCACTTTGGGCCTCGACCCTCATGGTTTTGATCTTGGGCTCTCCCAAAAGGCCTCATACCAATGGAGATATATTTTCCTATGATCTTTCCCATGTGTTTTCGATGTGCGACTATGTTTGCAACCTTGCAACCCTGCAACCCAACAATACCCCCCTCAAACAAAGGACCACAAGCCCCCCCTCAAGTGGAAACCCTTTCACATATCTTTTATTTAAGGCTTAACCCATATGGTTAGATCTGGATCATGACTCTAGCTCGTGCTTCTTCTAGCGATTAGTCCGGTGAAGAATGACCTGGCTCTGATACCAATTGTTAGGACCGAAAGGAATTTAGATATCTCCACAATGATATGATATTGTCCACTTTGGGCCTAAGCCCTCATGGTTTTGCTCTTGGACTCTCCCAAAAGACCTCATACCAATGAAGATATCTTTTTTCCTTATAAGCATATGATCTTTCCCATGTGTTTTCGATGTGGGACTATGATCTTTCCCATCTTTCCCATCTTTCCCATGGTTTTCCTTTAATGACCGAAGAGATAGCATGATTACTTCTCGTCCGACGACATAATTATATACATTTAGGGCTAATTATATTTGGTCTTAGAGGTTTAACTAGGAAGAGCATAAGAGGCAAGATGTTACTTGTCTTATATGAATCTAGATTCGTAGACAAAGAAAAGACAATTATCAGACATATTGAAGTCGATATTAACAATAACATAGGGATAATATATTTTTGCCCCAACTTTAATATGACAATTTAAGATTTTGTTAAACATTTTAAGATCATTATCAAGGCAAAAGGTTATGGAGACTTTAAGAAATATAACATACAAATTGACATCATTTTTTTAGAAAAAATAATGACTTAGATTAATAATAATTTTAGAATACAAATTAATTATATCATTGAAGCTCTTATTTTTAGAGGAATTTATTTCCTCAAACTAAGAGATTTTTCGTCCAAAACCTTAGCTGGACTAGAATGGACTATAACTTTAGATACACCACCATAAACTTTACAACCGATAAAATCAATAATGCACAAAAATAAGAATAGAGACCTCACAATAAGATTTAATAGGTATCAACTCGGGTTATGCATAATAAAAATGATAGAGCACTTTTTTTTTCAATTTCGTCAAAAATCATTCTAATTTAGTTAAAATGAATTTAATATTGTTATAGCATCAAGAAGTATATTATAATTTTTTTTACAAGTTAAGTGATTTTGATCCAGTAAGTATAATTTTATCTTAAATTAGTAAAAATTATTTTGATATAATATTGCCCGATATATTATGATTTTTATTAGGTTGGAGTAAGTATGGAAATAGGTCGACGGTATGTGAGGGGCATGTGGCTTGACCTATTTAAATATAAAATAATAGTCAGATCCGTTTGAAAGCCTGTTTATCTTATCAGGTCATGCCTAAGCTCAATATGAAGATTATGAAGCCTGACAGGCCGACCTGGGCATGTTAAAATTATATTATATAAATTGTCAAAATAGATATTCAAACCTTGGACTTCTGTCAAACAAGACCTTATCTACCACCCTACTTGCCAATACACCATAAATCTCTTTTAGCTATAAGATACAAATAAAATTACAAGTTGTATAAACAGACTTTATAAATTATAGGCTTTGTAAACAGGTCACAGGCCAGACAAGACTATTGAACAGGCCAGACTCAGGCCAAGATCACAAAGCCTATAATAGGCCACAGGCCAGGCTCAAGTTAGTTTGTTATTATACAGGTCTGGCCTGTTAAAGTAAAAGTTTGGTTTGGCTTGATCTGTTTCCATCCCTAGGTTGGAGAAGCAATTTCACTCTAAGTTGTGATAATTATAATTTTAGATATTATAAAAGAGTTGAAAAAAAAGATATTATTAAGATAAAAAATATATTAGCATATTATTTTATTTTTTTAAATACCCTTTTGCTTTATCTTCGTCGATGTTATTTTATTTTAGTATTCACATGTCTACGTTTAAAGAATCAAACTAATTTTTACGGATGAGTGGAGTAGTAAAATACTCAGAATAATAATAAAAGAATCAAATTTCAAATCAGACGAAGTACATTTTAAAGGATCGACTTTTGAGTGAGCTTCAAAATTATCCGAATGAATTAGAGAAAAAAGTATTCACCTTCAAAAGTAATAGAACGAAACTCAAATAGTTAAATTATTAAAAAAACAGACTAAGGAATCAGTAAATAATGAGGGATGAGGGGAAAATTTTGACTTTTCTTATTAAAATTAAAAAGAAAGAGAAATATCATTGATCGTGCAATTTCACATGTTCACTGAATTTCTTAGGAGAATCAATGCCACGTCGGCTTCGCAATAGATATCGCATCCTTTTTTTTTTACTGAATTATAAAACGATGACTTTTTAAAGTGCTAAAATTAAAGGGATTTTTTTATTATCATCAAAAAGGTATTTCTTGTGAGGCACTAAATTTCTTTTTCATTTTAATATATAAATTCATATAATAATTTTATCTAAAATTACTATATAAACCGACGAGTATAATATCCTTAATGTCTCTTCTTTACATGCCTTTTTAAATGTGTTCGGGATATTTGAATTTAGGTATTTGAATTCAATTATAATTGATTTTCTTTTTTGATATATAATATATATATTTAGGGTTTAAAATTTTAAAATTTAAGAATTGAGTTATAGTTAAATCAATAATATTTTAGTTCTTTTTATGTTTTAATATTCAACATAAAAAAATTTAGATCCTAATGAGATATATTATATATTTTAGGTTTAAGATTTTAAATTTTAATTATTAAATTATATTTAAACTAATAAAAAAAATTTATAAGGTTCAGATTTTATTTTGAATTATAATGTTTAAGAGAAAAATTAGATATATATCATATATATTTAAAATTTAAAATTTTTAAAAAATTGATATAAAAAAAAATGAATGCGTCACTCACAATAACACACGCACAGTCATGTGGGACAACTGTACTCTATATCTATAAGTCTTGCAAATAAAATTCTCGGTCCAACTGTGCACTAATTATTCCGGAGACTGTGATTTACCTTCCTCGTGATGGCCTTGGGACGGGTGCGGTGGAGGCGCTGGGGCGAACGATTTCGCCTTTATATATATATATATATATATATATATATATATATATATATATATATATATATATATATATATATATATATATATATATATATACGAAAACGCTCACCTGCGGACGAGCGCTGCGGACGCGGTGCGGACCTGCCCTCGTGGCAATTCACGTAGCTTTGATGTATTACATTTACTCGCTGAGTCAGACAAAACCCTTCCCCGCTTCTTTTTCTCTTCCCCGCTTCTTTTTCTCTTCCCCGCTTCTTTTTCTCTTCCCCGCTTCTTTTTCTCTTCCGCTCGCTTCGCCCCTTCTTCTCCCTCGTCCTGCCTAGACCCTTCTCCCCCTCTTCCTTCGAGCTCTCCAGTCCGCGTCCTCGACGCTTCGCCGAACCTGCCTCGCCCCTTCTCTCCCGTCGAGAATACTCCCTCTCCACGAAGCTACCAAGATTGCGGCGCACAAAGCTAGGGTTTTGTCTGCCCAACTCGCCCTTCCTCCCTCGAGCCGCCCTCTACTCACCGCGACCCGTCGCTTGGTTTCTTTGTTGCGTCCTCTACGCTTGGTTTCTTTGCTGCGCCCTCCCTCCCTCTCACAACTGCGAAGCTTCAAAGCCGGTAAAAGCTTATTTAGATTTGTCTGTGCTTGCATTTTTACGAATGTTTTTCACTATGTTAATGTTTTACGCCTCTTGTTATTGCAAGTAACCGAAAACATGTTTTACACCTCTTGTTTTGATACTCTTGTGTGGTATATCGATAGCAATCTAATTTTCTATTTTACCTGTATTATAAACTTAATTTCTGAACATGTGTAGTAATGTTTTTAGCAAAATCCTAATTTGTTTATGTTGTTTTGCTTCTATTTTATGTTATACTGCTAGCTACGATGGTTTGATTATACAGGTAGCAATCTAATTTCTATTACAATTGTGTTACAATCTCAGTTTCTGAACATGTGTAACAAAACATGATTTGTTTATGTTGTTTTGCTTATATTCATTGCTATACCGGTAGATGCGATGGTTTTATTACAATTGTGTTGGATTTTTGTTTTCTGTTGGGTTTTGGAATTTGATTTGGACATTTGTTTTTTGTATCAATCAATTTTAGGCTTTAATGTCTCTTATAAGTTACTTGCAATTTTCAGTGTATAAGTGTCATGGTTATTTTATTTATTTATCTATTTATCAATTGTCAAATATAATGTGAGGGTCTCCAGAAATGGAAGAAAATAGAGTTGATGATCAAGAATACATTCCCCAAGTTGCAAATGATCGAAAGCCAAAAATAGGAATGGAATTTTCATCACTAGATGAGGCATGTTCATTTTATAACCAATATGCACGAGAAGCTGGATTTAGTTCAAGGATGCATACGAGCAAGAAAAATAAGATCACAAATGAAGTGACGTGGAAACAAATTGTATGCTTTAAAGAAGGGCAAACAGATCTATTGCGGCGGAATAAACAAACACAAGTTGATCAACTTACTAGGGAAAGAGCACGTAGCACAGTTAGAACGGGTTGTAAGTCAAATATTACATTTGTCAAGAAACAGACTGGACCTAATTAGATTGTTAGTAACTTCATAGAAACCCATAATCATCCACTTTCGACTCCATCAAAGGTGCATCTGCTACGCTCACATCGTAATATTTCAGCAGCAAAGAAAACATTGACAAAACAATTTTCAGAGACAAATGTACCAACTTGTCAACAAATGCGATTATTGGAGATAGAGTATGGGGGGCCTGAGGGGGTAGGTTGCACAGAAAAAGATATTAGAAATTTTGAAAGAAATATAAGGGATGAACAAAAGGGTATTGATGCTGAAACACTGATCGAGTTTTTTACATCTGAACAAGAGAAGAATTCAAGTTTTTTCTTTGATTACGAGACTGATTCAGATAACATATTCAGTAGGTGTTTTTGGGCTGATCATGTATCAAGAAGGGCATATAGTGTATTTGGTGATATTGTTGTATTTGATACAACATATAACACCAACAAATATGGCTTGATTTTGGCACCATTTGTAGGAGTTAATCATCATCATCAAACAATTATTTTTGGATGTGGATTTCTAAGTGATGAGAAAACTGATTCTTTTGTTTGGTTGCTTAACAAGTTTATAGAAGTCATGCCTAAAGGTCCACCAAACGTTATAATTACTGATCAGGATCCTGCTATGACAAAAGCCATTGCACAAGTTTTCCCTCAAACTGTGCATCGATATTGTTTATGGCACATACTGAATAAATTTCTAGAAAAATTATCCCCTTTGACTTTTCGAGACCACTATCAAAGCATCAAGAATGTCATTACCAATTCTACAACACCTGACGATTTTGAGAAGTCATGGGAAGAGTCAATCAAGTGTGCTAACTTGGAGAATAACGATTGGTTGTCCTTGATGTATGATTTGCGACACAGATGGGTGCCAGCATATTTTAGGCATGTATTTTGTGCTGGAATGTCAAGTAGTCAAAGATCTGAAGGCTCACATGCATTTTTCAAGAGATATGTTTCAAATAAGAACTCCTTGATGGATTTTATCACCCGTTTTAATAGAGCATTGAGACACCAAAGACATAATGAGTTAGTTGCAGACCATATTGATATGAATGAGTATCCCAAGATTAAGACAAACTGACCAATGGAAATTCAAATGGTTAAGCTATACACAAAAAAAATGGCTAGAATTTCAAAGTGAAATGAGTGAGAGTCATGGTTATTATGTGCAACCAACATTTTCAGGAGTTGACTCAGTGATTTGTCATGTGATGAAATTTCAAAATTATTCTACCTCCAAACCAAGGGTTCTCACACATGACATTCAAAGGGACTACATATCGTGTAGTTGCACGAAATTTGAGTTTGAGGGCATTCCATGCAGGCATATGTTAGCTTTTCTTCGTATTAATCAAGTATTTCATTTGCCTGATAAATATATACTCAAACGATGGACACGAGATGCAAAAGTTGGAGCAATATATACTTTGGGAGAGGAAAATTTAATTGATGGTGAAGATCCAGAAAGGTGTTTGATGTCAAGACACTCAAGGTTATCCTATAAAGCTTCAGTGTTAATTGATGATGCATCTTTGACTAATGAGGGGACAACCTTCTTGGATGAGCAATTTGATTGTATCTACAACAAAATTCGAGAGATAAATATTAGTAAAACATTCGGTGATAGAAGTCACATGACCAAATCCATGAATGATGGCCTTGGTATTGGTGTTATTGATCCTTCTACAATAAGAACAAAGGGATGTGGAAAGAGATTGAAATCATCAAAAGAGAAATCAATCCCAAATTCTAGGCTATGTCATGGATGCGGACATCGAGGAGTGTCACATGACAAGCGCAACTGTCCAAATTTGCAGCAAAGGTATATATGATTAATTCTATATTTTTATGATAATTTTTCTTGTAACCACAAAGTTATTTTATTATATTTTGTACATATAATAATGTTTCAATTACCAGATCAAGTGAAGTTCATAATCATAACAACGTTGATAACACATATGAATCAGATTTGGTATCTATAGCTGGTATTGTCAAAGTTTTAATTTGTTGAATTATAATAGTTCATTGAGAAAATAAAGTTAATAATTATTTTTATTGTTGCAGGTTCTAACAGCATACTCTAGGATGCCTGTAATTAAGGCTTTGGTTTGTATTCATGCATTTTCTTTGAATGAACCCATTTTTTTTAAAGCTGTAAGTTTTTTATGTTACTGATCTTACAGTTCATTGTAATTCGATATTTAGCCATTCAATTTAGGCCAAACTCATGATAAGGATGTTTACTTGCTGATGGTTTGATTGCTTGCGCTTTTACAGTTCTCTATTAAAGCTCAGTTTTTAGGCTCAGTAGTTTTTCTTTAAGCCCTAAGTTTTTAGGCTCAGTATTTTTTCCTTTAATCTTTTTTTACTTTATAGGATGCAGATTTTGAAGCTGGATTTTGTGAAACTTGTGAAGCAGATTTTGAAGCTGGATTTTGTGAAACTTGTGAAGCAGATTTTGAAGCTGGATTTTGTGAAACTTGTGGAGATTCGGTTTGCCAAACTTGTGAAGCAGATTTTGAAGCTGGATTTTGTGAAACTTGTGGAGCTTCGGTTTGTCAAACTTGTGAAGCAGATTTTGAAGCTGGATTTTGTTAAACTTGTGAAATTTGTGGAGCTTCGGTTTGTGAAACTTGTGAAACTTCGGAAAATTAATTTGTGGAGCTTCGGTTCATGATGCTGGATTTTGTGCAACTTCGGTTTGTGAAACTTGTGAAGTTGTTTGTTTGCAATTTCCATTCAATTGCATAATTCCTCAACTTGTTTAATCTCTCATTGAGATAATCAAGCTTTTATTTAAAAATGGAAATTGAGACGATAGGGACAACGACCAGATAAGCACGGGATAAGGATGTCACGGGATAAGGATGTCGTAGTATAAGATGAGTTCTCAATCACCTGGATCTGATCCCTGAGTAAACAGAAAGTGGTCTGAAATTCGATCAGATCAGGGAATTGGTGATAGTAGATCGTTCAGATAGGTTTTCTGAATCTCTGAACCTTTGATAGGTTTTTTATATATTAATATATTTATTAAAAAATCAGAATTTTAATATATTTATTAATATATTTCGGGTGTAGGCCTGAAATGTATATATATTTATTAAACATGAGGTTTAATATATTTATTCAAAATATCTCAGCTTGTTAATATATATATTTATTAATATATATATATATATATATATTAATAAATTTCAGTAAAAAATCTTGAGTTTTAATATATTAATTAAAAAAATCTGAAATCTTTTGATTTCAGGCCCACGCTGGGCCTGATATCAAAAGACTTCAGGCCCACCTTGGGCCTGAAATCAAAAATTTCAAACCCACCTTGGGCCTGAAATCTTTTGTTTCAGGCCCGACATGGACTCAATTTTTTTTTCTAATTTAAAAATATATTAATATATAAAAAAAACCTATCAAAACGCGTAATTTCATATTAAAACGCAAAGTCTGAAGTCACGCTAGGAGGGCCTGAACACAGATCCTAAGGAGGGCCTGAACACAATCTTCAAATGATATTGGGTTTTGATAAGTGAGCAGTTTAGTCGTTAATTAGTTAAATTGACAAAAAAAATCTAATAATTTTTTAAAATCAAGTTGATACAAATTGTATTCAGGCCCACCTTAGGCCTGAATACTTTTGTATTCAGGCCCAAGGTGGGCCTGAATACTTTTGTATTCAGGCCCAATGTGGGTCTGAATACAATTTGTATTCAGGCCCGACGTGAACCCAAATTTTTTTTTCTGTTTTAAAAATATATTAATATATAAAAAACCCTATCAAAACTCGTAATTTTATATTAAAACGTAGGGTCTGAAGTCACGCTAGGAGGACCCAAGCTAATGATTGAGGTACTCATAACTGAATTCATTTTGAATAAAATATTCTTTTCAAAAATCATAGTTGAATTATGAATTATGAAAATTTATAGTTAAATTATGAAATTTATAGTTGAATGATTGAGGCATGCCTGATAGCTTCTTTTTCTTGCATGAGAAAGCAGGGCCTGAAATCCATTGATTTCAGGCCCTGAGCAGGACAGAAACCATTAGCTAACAGAAACCATTTGTATCCAACACTTTTAAATCATTATTTTTATTTTCATTGAAAAGGCTAATGAAACCTAATATGAATCTGTGTCCCATCAATGATAATATGAATTATTAATCAGTAGAAGGATGTCGTAGAATAAACGTGCTTGCTTTCTTCTTATTCTAGGTGAGATTAACGTGCTTGCTATCTTCTTATTCCATGTGAGATTGTTAGCTCAACTCTTGGAAGACATTCAAGAACACTGGAGGTGACATGATACATGATGCAAACACCAGAAAATAAATGTAGAATTACACGAGAACTAGAACAAACGACAACTGTCCGATAAAACATGATGAATTTTAACAATTCAAGACATACTAACCAACTCGAAGTTTAAATAAAAATTTGAAACTCAAACAACAACATATTAAATAAACAACAACATATTAAATAATACTATTGTCTTAACTTGAACTTAGATAAAAACAAGTGTTTAAATTTTAACTCAAATTACTTGAAACAACTTAACATAACTAATCACTATCACTATCACTAATTTCTAAAGACTCCAAAAGCTGCTTTATCTTTTTCAACGTATCCTTCATCTTAATTTTTTTTTCAGACTTCGAAAGTTTTTTGTCGGGATTTGAATTTGATCTCGAAGTTGAAGTTGCACATGATGACATGGAATTTGATGCAAATTTTTTATCTGAGTGGGCTTGAAACTCTTTTTGTGCCTCCTCTCTACTTTTGTAGGATTTATATACGGCGCCTTTAAATCCAACAACTTCACTTGATGCTTCCATCCATGTTTCATAAATACCCGGATTATGTCTAACAAACACAACATATGTTTTTTCCTACATTAAAAACAACATTTAAAATTTTGTAAGACGAAATATTAGAACATAAAATGAAAAGGACTTACCATTCTTTGAAAAAAAAATTGTGTTGCAAATTTCCTGAAAAAAAAACCACAAACAAATAAGGTTATGATATTAACACAACAACACCTTGTTTTGGTTGAACAAAGTGTTTTAACTATAAACATCATATTGGCCATTTAATACCTGATATATGTTTCAGGGAGTAACCGAAGCTCAAATTTCATCTTAGTTCGTGATACAAAGTTATAGAGGGATATCAAGTAGGTTTGAACCAAAAGTAATAAAAAACAATGAGCTAAAATTAGTTGATGATTCAAAACACCTAAAATTCACAATCTAAGACCTAAAATGTATTTATGAGAACAAGAAGCATACCATCTATTATGTAACATAACAATCATAAAAGCAAGAGATGTTATCCCACATAATTGAACCATAGTATTTGAACAAAAAAGTAATTAAATAATGAGCTAAAATTACTTAATAAGTCAAACAAATACCTTACATTCACATTTACCCAGATAGGCTAAAAATTACTCAATAGGTCAAACAAATACCTTACATTCACATTTACCCACATAGGCTAAAAATTACTCAATAGGTTAAAAATTTCATTAACATTCACATTTACCCACATAGGCTAAAAATTAATCAATAGGCCAATATTTCATTAACATTCACATTTACCCATCAAATGAGTTTTTACAGGCAGAAAGGCAAAACAACAGATACAAAACCCTAAAGTCCTAAACCCAAAACACAGAGGTAGAGAAAGGGAGATCGGCAGAAAAGCAAGGCGAGGGAGAAAGGGCGCAGCAAGCACGCACAACGCAGAGATAGAATTTAACAGAAAAATGCAAGCACACACAAATTCGTCCGGCTTTGAAGAATTTATCTGATTAATGTAACAAAATTTAACAGAATTTTACCGGATTGCAAGCACAGACAAATCTAAATAAGCTTTTACTGGCTTTGAAGCTTCGCAGTTGTGAGAGGGAGGGAGGGCGCAGCAAAGAAACCAAGCGTAGAGGGCGCAGCAAAGAAACTAAGCGTAGAGGACGCAGCAAAGAAACCAAGCAACGGGTCCCGGTGAGTAGAGGGCGGCTCGAGGGAGGAAGGGCGAGTTGGGCAGACAAAACCCTAGCTTCGTGCGTCGCGATCTTGGTAGCTTCGTGGAGAGGGAGTCTTCTCGACGAGAGAGAAGGGGCGAGGCAGGTTCGGCGAAGCGTCGAGGACGCGGACTGGAGAGCTCGGAGGAAGAGGGGGAGAAGGGTCGAGGCAGGACGAGGGAGAAGAAGGGGCGAAGCGAGCGGAAGAGAAAAAGAAGCGGGGAAGGGTTTTGTCTGACTCAGCGAGTAAATGTAATACATCAAAGCTACGCGAATTGCCACGAGGGCAGGTCCGTACCACGTCCGCAGCGCTCGTCCGCAGGTGAGCATTTTCGTATGTATATATATATATATATATATATATATATATATATATATATATATATATATATATATATATATATATATATAAAAGTGTTGCAAACAAAATGTCCTTTTGCATACATCATCTACAATCGATGCACATGCATAAAACAATTTTTGTTTATGTACATGCATAAAACAATGATCCGCATAATTTTGAGGGCAAACACATTTTCACAGCACAACGCGGAAAGCAACAAAAGAAAAGCAAATAAATTCTCCTTTGACCTCGTTAATGTTCGAGCCTGTCTAATTTGGCAGATGGATAGATTTCGACGTCCGCATAAATTTTACCGAGGGCAAACCATAAGCTTCACGAAAGAATCATGAGAAACACGCGAATTGGGCCGACGCCGGCTTCATTAAAGCGGCCACCCGCAAGTCGATTCTTCAAGTCCCACCGCCACATGGCCGACGCCAGCTGCAACCGCAGCCACCACATCGTCCTCGTTCACGGCGCCTCCCACGGCGCCTGGTCCTGGTACAAGCTCATCTCCCTTCTCCGCTCCGCCGGCTACCGAGTCACCGCGCTTGACCTCGCCGCCTCCGGGGTCGACGAACGCTGCTTCACCGACCTCAGGAACTTCGACGACTACAACCAGCCCCTGATCGACCTCTTTGCCGCGCTGCCCCCGGGCGAGCGCGTCGTCCTCGTCGGCCACAGCCTCGGGGGTCTCAACATCGCCCTCGCCATGGACAGGTTCCCACACAAGGTCTCCGCCGGCGTCTTCGTCACCGCTTTCTTGCCCGACACCGTTCATCCTCCATCGTACATCTATCACAAGGTAAGCGAGCTAAACGAGTCTTGATTTTTCAAATCTACCTTTGAGCGTTTTGATCGAATTATCTTCTTGTGAAGCTCCAACGGGAAGATCCCACGTTGCCGTGTTGGTTGGATATTCAATTCGGCACTGTCGGGGACAAGGAGAACGGCCCTCTGTCCATGTTGTTCGGCCCCAAGTTCGTGGCCCTCCTTTACAATCGCTCGCCGCCGGAGGTACAGCTCTGCTCATAGGCAGAGGAACGTCATCAATTCATCATCACCTCTCTTCTCTTCTAACAAAATGGCATCTTGGTGAAGGATTTTTCCTTGGCCATGACGCTGGTGAGGCCGTCTTCCCTGTTCGCGAAGGATCTGGAATCGTCGCCGCCGCTCTCGGCGTCGGGGTACGGCTCGGTGGCGAAGGTGTTTGTCGTGTGCGAGAAGGACGAGGGGATGCCGTCGAGCTACCAGCGGTGGATGATCGAGAACTACCCGGTGAACGAGGTGAGGGTGATCGAGGAGGCCGACCACATGCCGATGCTGTCGACGCCGGAGAAGCTGAACCAGTTCATCTCGGAGATCGCCGACAAGTACGCTTGAGAAGTGAATAATAGCAGCTGTTGCAATCTTGGGAAGAAAATAATAAATGAAATCACCTTTTACTAGTTTTTGTTATATATATATATATATATATATACAAAAATGCTCTGCTGCGGACGTGATGTACAGACTCTCCGTGCGGACCACACTGCCAGACCGATCAGGCCAGCACTTCAGTCGCGCACGCGGTCCACAACAGAGCATTATATATATATATATATATATATATATATATATATATATATATATATATATATATATATATATATATATATATATATATATATATATATATATATATATATTATGTTAAAGATTTTATAAGATTATTACAAATTAGTATATTTAATTTTTTCTTTATTTTTTATTTAATTTTATTTTTTTAATTTTTTAATGATGATTATTTTTAGGATTTAGTCTTTCTATTTAAGTTAAAGTATTAAGTATATAAAAATTTGCAAAAAAAAAAGTTAAGATTTATATGAAATTTACCTGGTCAGATTATAACAAAATTATATATATATATATATATATATATATAAAAAGTGTGTAATTTAAATATTAAATAATTGCCCAATATAAAAAATATGAATCAGACAGCAGATAAATTGAACCTGGGATGATCGGCTCGATCCCACGGAAGTTTCCCACCGGTCACCAGAATAAATCGGAAAGTGCTCGCGGTGGTAGTCTAGAAGCCCAACGTCCCAGGGTTCGCGCCCCATTTGGAAGAAAAATTTCTGTAAAATGTGCCGTAATTGGGGATCGAATCGCGGATACCTGGGTTAAAAAATAATTGCCCAATAGTTTGTACGAATCGTGATATTAATTTATTAGAGATTATCTTATTATCATATCCTCGTATTTTAAAAAATATATAACAATTACATTGATTATCAGGAATTTTTTTAAAAAAAATTCCATTCGACAAAGTTTCTCTAGGTTCACTCCCCATTTATAGTTTCATATTTTTTACTCCCTATTCCTCTTCTTTATTCCCTAATAAAAAAGTATTAGGGAGTAAAAAAGAGAAATAGGGAATAAAAAAATAAAACTTCAAGGGAAGAGTAAATCAAAGGGGACTTTTTTAACAAGAATTTTTTTCTAATTTATATTTGATATCAATATTTTAGCATACCATTTATTTGATGAAACACCTTGTATCGTTGCATAACTCACCAGGACACATCGGACTACTCCTTTATTGCCATGTGCTATTTATTAGTGCAATAAATGCAAATATTTATTTATATAAAATTTTAATTTTTACAATTTAAATATTCTTTAATTTCCTTTTAAATGCTTAAATTGTTTATTAAAAATGCTATGCAAAAGAACGTTTGAAATCACATTAGTGAGTCAACAATTAGCCACTGAATCTTTTTGACAAAAATAAAATGTTTGATAATTATAAATAACTTAAAATATGAGGGGAATATTAAAATGATTCAACGAAATGTCCGTATCCTAGAAATGCAAATAATGATAATTAGTAGGAATTCTATGGTCATCCACTACATTGGGCCAAAAGTTGGACTTGAATCTCATTCAAATGGATTAGTCACTTTGCTTGGTTAATTGACTAACATCACTTTGGAAAGAAATTGTTGGAAGAGGGGGGTTTTAGTTAATCTATAAAAATGTATGTGTTATTTGGTAAATTTGAAAGTGAAATGGTGCCCTTTGAAAATCTTAGCAATCTAAAAATGCTTTTGTTTGGCAAAAAGCAGATATATATCTATCTTTAGTTAAACAAAATCTCAGCTGATAGTGATTAATAAAGTATGTTAGAGAGAAAAATAAAGAAAGTTTGGAGTTAACTGATAGGAATTCTAATTTCACAGGAAGAGAGGGGTTTGGTGGGAGCAGCAAAAAGACTGAGAACTCAACTTCTGAAACATGACAATGATTTTTTATTTTTTTTTACAACTACTAAAAGAGATGGACAACTAAGGAAATTCGAGAAGCACTTAAATCCTGATACGACATCTCAATGTCATCGGATGATTAAAAAATGATTCATTCATTTTTACTGATTTTATCAATCCATTCTAGGATTAATAAGAAGAAGCTAAGTTATAGGGATTACTAGTTCGGAAATTAATTAGGGCTCCAATAATCTTTCCCTTTTTATGTGTATCAACTCTAAATTCAATTAGGGTTAAACTAAAAGAAATAACATTAAGCATAAAAGAAATATTTGTAAATTAAAACACTACCATTTCCCCCATGAACATAAGCTACTCTCCTTTGATTAGCAAAAAAAAATGGGGCATATCAAAAGGTAGGGAAAGCGGAAAAAAATAAAAATATGAATAAAATAATCTTTAAGCATGATATTTTCTTTAAAAAAAATTCATAGAAGTCGAAAACATGTTAGAAAAATATGAAAATTTTTGAATAAATGAGAAATAGAGTTTTGAGCTTGTAAACAATTTTCGACTTAAAAACTGTATCTATGTCTTAAAAATAAATCAAATACTGATTGAGTAAAATTCTTGAAAAATAAATATTTAAAATTCAAAAACACTTTAAAAACATCGAGTGAAATTTTACTGAGGTCTACTAATCATATTTAGATTCGGAAAAATCGAATATGGGAAAATAAATTTTTATCTATTTTTAAAATTTAAAATTTGAATTTCAAACTCAAAAATTGTGAATCCATCAGGATCGCGGGTAACGATGAACCCGTCGGAATTGACGATGAATGATGCGAGATCGCAATTGCGATGATTTCGACAGGTTCACCGTTCCCTAGGGTATATTTTGGTTCGAAGTGGCGGTCGAAGCCATCGACGATGTCCAATCGATGATCGAATATCGAGTGTCATCAATTGATGATCAAATTTTTTACTAAAACATTTACTTTCACTGACGATATGATTGCTCATACCTAAGTTGAGAGGTCTTTTGTTAATTCAAAACTTTGGATGCGCCTTTACTTAAATTGTCGAAAATATCATTAGATTATATTGTTTTAATGATTTAATAATATTATTTAAATTAAGTATATATTTAATGTTGCTAGTTAAATTTATTTTTTATAAATAAAAAATCAGCAATTAGTTTTGATGCTTCTGCATCAAATATTATTTTATTAATTTTATTTTTATGCGTGAATTAATTATTTTCCTTGTGCAGTTGTGCGGGTAATTAAAGGAAGCCCATAGTTAAACTTTGTGGTCGTCTGATTTCCCCTCCGTCGCAGGACTTCAGAGTGACATCGCTGAGATCGGCGGGAGATTTCAGTCCGGCATCTCCAGGCTCTCCAGATCCAAGGCCGTCACGAAGATCTCCAAGATCGCGTCAACGTTCATTCCTTTTGGGCCAGGAGAAGAAGAAGATGAAGGATTGGAAGGGAAGTACAGGACGGAAGCTGTGGGCGTCACCGAGGAGGTCATGGGCTTCGTCAGGAACATCTGCATGCATCCGGAGACGTGGTTGGATTTCCCATCGTTGCAAGAATCTGACGGTTTTTCTTCTTTCTTAAAATTTGACTTGCTTTCTCTTCTCTGGTTGTCTTGAAAGGAAAGGTGGTAACTTTGAACCAATCATTAGTTCCTTGCAAATGCTTGCATTTCCAAAAAAAAAAAAATTGTTTGTGCATTCTTTTCTTGGATAAGAGACACCAAATATCCTATATGGAATATGAATATCGTTACTCTGTGCCAATTGAATTTCGATGAAAACTTTTCTACAAATAATCTTAAAACTGTGTGATGCGGAGGTCTCTCTTACCTATCTATGTGTTTTTTTTATCAATGTTTGGGATGACCTATTAGTCAAAGTTAAGAAGGATCAGACTCAGCTCCTAAAACAATCAATTGAAGTCGAGTGAGATCCAACATGAACCTCCCTAGAAACTAAGTCTGGTTTTGGATTAATCTTTAACCTAGTCTCAATCTCAGAATATATCTCGCCTCAAGAGCCATCTCGGTCTCGAGAGCTATCTTGGTCTCAAGAGCTATCTGAATCTCAGGATCCTTCTCGATATCGGGATACATCTCAGTTTCAAAAATAGTTTGGTCTCAATTCCATCTTGATCTCAGGAACTTTCGCGGTCTCAAAATCTAACTCAGTCTCAAAATACAATTGGGTTTCAAGACTCAGACTCATCTTAGGACCCTTTGTTAATTTTGAGATCTATCTCAATATCAAAATGTCTTAATCATAGAATTCTTAGGTTAACATTTCCTTATATAGTATAATTTTATGCTATCCAGACTTTCCGTGCTAACAGTGTATTTTATTATTATTTTTTTAGTTTATGATTACGTGATATCAGATTTTATTTTTAAAATTTAATGGTTAAATTCTACTAATAAATCTTTTTTCATCTGCATACATAAAATTCGGTCCGCATAATTTTTTTTTTGGGGGCAAGCCATTTGCACAGCAGGACGCGGAAAGCGACAAAAGAAACACACGTAAGGTCGACCGAAGGTATTCTCCTTCGACCTCATTAATGTTCGAGCCTCTCTAATTTGGCAGATATGGATAGGTTGACTGAAAAAAACGCCGTCCGCATAATTTTTTTATTTTTTTTGACGGCGAACCATAAGCTTCACGAAAGCAATATATGAGATACATGCGAATTGGGACGACGCCGGCTTCTATAAAGCGGCCACCGGCAAGTTGATTTTGAAAGTGCCACATCCACATGGCCGACGCCAGCTGCGACCGCAGTCACCACATCGTCCTCGTTCACGGCGCCTCCCACGGCGCCTGGTCCTGGTACAAGCTCATCTCCCTTCTCCGCTCCGCCGGCCACCGAGTCACCGCGCTTGACCTCGCCGCCTCCGGGGTCGACGAACGCCGCTTCTCCGACCTCAGGAACTTCGACGACTACAACCAGCCCCTGATCGACCTCCTTGCCGCGCTGCCCCCGGGCGAGCGCGTCGTCCTCGTCGGCCACAGCCTCGGGGGTCTCAACATCGCCCTCGCCATGGACAGGTTCCCACACAAGGTCTCCTCCGGCGTCTTCGTCACCGCTTTCTTGCCCGACACCGTTCATCCTCCATCGTACATCTATCACAAGGTAAGCGAGCTAAACGAGTCTTGATTTTTCAAATCTACCTTTGAGCGTTTTGATCGAATTATCTTCTTGTGAAGCTCCAACGGGAAGATCCCACGTTGCCGTGTTGGTTGGATATTCAATTCGGCACCGTCGGGGACAAGGAGAACGGCCCTCTGTCGATGTCGTTCGGCCCCAAATTGGTGGCCGTCCTTTACAATCGCTCGTCACCGGAGGTACGGCTCTGCTCATAGGCAGAGGAACATCATCTTCATCTCCTCTGTCGATCGTTATTTCTCTCCCTCACCTCTCTGCTTCTTCTAACAAAATCGCATCTCGGTGAAGGATTATTCCTTGGCCATGACGCTGGTGAGGCCGTCTTCAATGTTCGCGAAGGAACTGGAGTCGTCGCCGCCGCTCTCGGCGTCGGGGTATGGCTCGGTGGCCAAGGTGTTCGTCGAGTGCGACAAGGACGAGGGGCTGCCGGCGAGCTTCCAGCGGTGGATGATCGATAACTACCCGGTGGACGAGGTGAGGGTGATCGAGGAGGCCGACCACATGCCGATGGTATCGGCGCCGGAGAAGCTGAGCCAGTTCATCTCAGAGATCGCCGACAAGTACACTTGAGAAATGATTTGCATATGATCCAAATAAAAAAAGCTGTTGCAATGTTGGGA
Organism: Boesenbergia rotunda; assembly: GCA_024364735.1. Taxonomy (NCBI): domain Eukaryota; kingdom Viridiplantae; phylum Streptophyta; class Magnoliopsida; order Zingiberales; family Zingiberaceae; genus Boesenbergia; species Boesenbergia rotunda. The sequence goes on along the minus strand of JAGFNQ010004019.1, from coordinate 7,026 downwards.
AGAAAATAAGAAATGATACATTACTAGTCTTAAATGGTACATTCGTGTACATCTAATTTTTTAAAAAATTTTTTATAATTAATAGAGCAACGATAGGGAGAGTGAAAATGAGGAGTGAAAGTAAAATAAATGACGTAGCACTTTATATGCACGCGTCATATATATATATAATATATATATATATATATATATATATATATATATATATATATATATATATATATATATATATATATATATATATAGTTTTGTTATCCTGCGGACTGCGCGGTGCGGACCCGTACGGACCAAAGCGCCAAACCGATCAGGCAACTGTCAGATCGGTCACGCAGGGCGCTGCGCCGATGGTGGCCGATCATCGATCGGACACCATCGGCGGCCTTCGGCCGTCGCCCCCGAACAAAACTATAACCCTAGGGGTAGCGGTGAACCCATCGGCACGGTAAACCACTACAAAAATAACAAGATATAGCGACGGACAAAATCCGTCGCTATTCCGTCGCAAAACAGCAATAGCGACGGATTAGCGACGGACTTACCGCCGTCGGCCGATAACTCGTCGCAGAACTTGTTAGCGACGGCTATTATATGAACGTCGTCGCTATATTTTGCGACGGATATTTAACCCCGTCGCAAACACCCAAAAAGGGGTTGACGTGGCCGGGAAAATTGTAGCGACGGATGGTCAAATATCCGTCGCAACCTGTATGGGTTAGCGACGGATATCGTCAATGTCCGTCGCTAATATATCGTAATAGCGACGGATACGGTCAAAGTCCGTCGCTATTTTGCTGTCTTAGCGACGGGAAAGTCAAAACTCCGTCGCAAATAGCGTCGGATTTTAAAAAATATCCGTCGCTAAAACTGGAAAATTTTTTCAGCTAACATCTGTTTCTTCATCTTCCCTGATATACATCAATAACATATAAAAATATCAAACAGAAATCTATATTTCAACATCCAAACATTCACAATTACAATCCAAACATTCAAAACAATCCAAATATTCACAATTACAATCTAAACATTCATAACAATCCAAACATTCATAACATTTGTTTCGAATTCAATCCAATCCAAACAATCATTTCCAAATGTATACATTCAATCCACTATTCATTCGAAAGTTTAATTTCTAAACTTTTACAATCGAAACTTTGAAACAAGACTAAACTTCTACAATATTGTATCCAAATGTAACAGAGTAAACATACGTATCCATATGATGTATCAAAACTTATACACTTTTCAAGCAAGTAAATGTATATATCAAAAGAAAGTAAACATATATCAAAAATCAGAGTTACGTACATGAATATCAGAGTGAATAATGGATGGAAAGGAAAAATATTCCTGCACAGTAGAAGATAAAACAATAAGAAAGCAATCCAATACAGAAATAAATATGAATTGATAACAATAAGAAATAACAAATGAAGTAAGCATATATAATAAAAGATAACTCGATCTAATAGAAGAAAAACAACAAATAGAAGATAACTCTAATAATATTAAATATGTAAATGAAAACTAAACTATACCGGAGCAAGAGAAGAAATATTAAATATGTATTAAATATGTAACTCTAATACCTTTCAAGCAAGAGAAGAAATCTGAACTCAACTCTGATAATGTAGAATCTGTAAACATAAATGGAGTAATAAGAAAACAAGTTATTATGGATATAATAACTTAATACATTGTTACAGAAAAAAATTGGGGGAAAAATTGATCATACCACTATAATAGCTCTACTCCTCTGTGGGATGCTCAGGATCCTGTGTCTCCTGAGACTTAAAACGATGGGCGGGAGCGGGAGCCGGCATCTGTGTATCCGGAGCGTCAAAACGAGGGGCGGGAAGGGCTGGCATTGTGTCATCGGCGTTAGATTCGCTGCAAAAGCTCGCATGTGACGTAATATCTCGTCAGTGTGTGCCTGGCGAGCCCGCAAATCTCTCAACTCAGCATCCCTCGCTGCTTCCCTCTGAGCCCACTCTGCGCTCGTCTTAGCCCATTCTGCGTCCCTCCCGGCACACGTCTGCTCTATCGACGTGAGTCGAGTCCGCAGGGCTTCATTTTCCTCCCGCAAATGGCGAACCTCACTAGAGGTAGTGGAGGAGGATGGTGGACGACCCCTAACCCCTGGAGCTTTCATTTGATCATATGTAACCTTTGCCTGAGAGCCCAGGCCGTAGCAGGCGGTCTTCCTCTTCCCACCGACGACATCAAAATAAATCCGATTCACATCGTCGGGAGAAAGAGGCTGTGCATCCGCCCCCTCTGCAGCAGGCTGAGACGCCTGTGCGTTAGAAACTCTAGCGGTCATTGCTTCCTGTGAATTAAAAATTTAATTAGTCTATATAAAATGTCAAAACAAATAAAATATAATTAATATACTTACATTGATTGCTTGGGAGCGACGATCGACAAAAGACCCATCTTTTTTCTTGTGGGTCTTGCTGAATAACTCCCAACTAGTGGGAGGTCTCTGTAGCTCAGCAGCCTGTAAAAACAAAATAAAAAGTACTAAATGCCTTTAATATATCCACAAAAACATACTAAATGCCTTTAATAACCAAAATAAAAAGTACTTACCAAATCACTGGCATGCTGGACAATAGAACGAGATCCAGCAGTGTGCTTCGTCGATCCCGTGCTGGGCCCAGCAACCTCTAAATTACGATTGCCTCGAGCAATCGCAGCATTCTCTTTCCAGTGCGGGCCATCCCAGATAGCTCGCCATGCTGCCCAAATCGGCTCAGGGACCTCTGTAGGCCTATCAGCCTTCTTTCTCCATTTGTAGAGCATGTCCCTGTACAATTTGGAGCAGTAGGCATTCCAGGTCTTCTTGAATTGCTCCTCCGCACCCTCCTCCCAGGTGTACCTTTTCTGTAAAAAAAAATTTATATGGTTAGTATGAAAATAAGTTATAATATCAAATTAAATATACATGTAAAATACTTACTAAAAACTCTCCGTAATAGAATGATTTGAAATCATTGTCAATATGACCCCATGTCGTCGCAGGTGACAGTCTTTCTTTAAATTTGTTAGATATATAAGATGACACCTGATGCCCATCAGGTGTGAAACTGTAGGAAAAAATGAAATATATTAGCAAATTCTGTAAGAAAATATATACGAAGAATAGGTATACCTGTCACCGGCGACTGTAAGTATAATCCGCTGATCACGGGGTGCAGCCATGGTACCTGATTAGACACAAAGTTTAGGCAGATAACCATAATAGGTAAAACATGCAAATGAGACATATTAGAGACAAATGGAAACGTGCACTAATGAAGAATGTTCAATATAAGCAGAATGATCTAAATAAAGCTAGCAAATGGATAATCAAGCATCGTATAAACTTGTTCAATACAAGCAGCATGATCTAAATTAACAACTCATCTTAATACAAACTCTGATTAGTTAATATTGTTCAATACATCTAACTCATCCTAATCTGAGGGAACTAAATTAACATGCAAGTTTTCATCGCTTGAATCCGTTGATACATTGACCTCCTCACTGCTAGATATTTCACCATCATCAATTTCCTCGTCAGAGACATTCTCATCTATAAGTAATTGAGATATTGATTGTATTGCTGAATCAACTGAGTTGATTATAACTTCTTCATTTTGATAAGCATCGGAGTTTTGGATAGTGATCGTATTTGGCATTTCAATTGTTGACCTAGGCTTCGTTTGACATACAGCAAGCCATTCACTAGGGCGTCTTCTCTTAGTTGGGTACTCCAAATAAAATACTTGACCAGCTTGTACCGCAAAAATGAAAGGTTCGAACTTGTTGAATCTTTTGCTTGAATTAACCTCGACTAAATTGTATAACCGATGTTTCCTTGTGCCCGTCCTTGGTGTTGGATCATACCAAGAACACCTGAATAGTACACATCTTTTGAAAGGCAACGCTGGGTATTCAACTTCGATAATTTCCTCTAGCTTGCCATAATAGTCAAATTCATTATCATTATTGTTTGTTGATCCTTTAACACCGATGCCAGAATTATACGTTAGCATCCCTGAATCACGTTGGATCACATGAAATCTGTATCCATTCACGTAATAACCCGAGTAGACTGTCACAGTATGAAGAGGTCCAAATGCGAGATTTTTAATTCTGTCGTCTTCTACATTTGAAATTCTGTCATCATTGACCTATAATAGTGGTGGGTGATCAAATTAGATTAACAAGTAATCAAGAATTGTTAACAAAAAATGCATATTAACTCACTTACATATATTTGAAACCAAAATGCAAATTCTTCTTCTATCTTTTGATCTACCTCATTTGCACTTATCGATGGATTTTGAATGTACAACTGTTCTTGGTATAACCTGACATATAAGTTCATTTGATATCATACTAGAAATTTGATTATATCATTTGATATTAATTTCATTACAACAAGAGATAATACCTTAGGTATGGTTTGACATCTTCACAGTTTAAGAGGATATATGTCCTGGCGGCATGATATTCTCTGTCATTTAACCGTCTAGATAGAGTTGAACCCATTGCTCTTCCAGGATACTTGAAGATAGAAAGAATGTCTGGGTCAACTGAGGGAATGTCATCTTGATTGCGTGGACACTTTCGATGTCTGGTTTTCACATTTTCAGCAAAGTAATAGGAGCAAAATGAACTTGCTTCTTCAACCAGATATGCATTACATATTGATCCCTCAACTCTTGCTTTGTTACGCACATTATTCTTTAATTTTCTAAGAAACCTTTCAAAAGGATACATCCATCTGTATTGTACAGGACCACCAATCTGTGCCTCGCTAGGTAAATGAATAGGCAAATGCTCCATTGAATCAAAAAAGCTTGGTGGAAATATTCGCTCAAGCTTACATAGTATTAAAGGAATCTCTGTCTGAAGGCGTAACATATCTGCTACCGTAACAACTCTAGAAGTTAGATTTTTGAAAAAAAGGCTTAATTCTGTAAGTGCTTGCCAAACATTATTTGGAAGTAATTCTTGGAAAGCTATTGGAATTAATCTTTGCATGAACACATGACAATCATGACTCTTCATTCCAACTATTTTAGATCTATTGGTATCCACACAACGAGACATATTAGAGGCATATCCATCTGGGAATTTTATGTTTTTCAACCAAGAACATAATGCTTCCTTACTTTCTTTGTCCAATGTATAACAAGCCTTGGGATATTTATCAGTTGTTTCATTCTGATGCAACTCAGGCCTGTTAACTACTTGTTTCAATTCTTCACGAGATTTTGTTGTATCTTTTGTTTTCCCATGCACATTTAAGACAGTATTAATGATGTTATCAAAGAAATTTTTCTCAATATGCATCACATCCAAATTATGACGAATGAGTAAATATTTCCAATATGGAAGCTCCCAAAAATTACTTCTTTTCCTCCAACCACATTTGTTGACTCTAACAATATACTTGTTGATATCATCTGATCCATCCTGATATACTGGTAGAAATCCATAACTATCAATTTCATTTAACACTTCTTCGCCTGACATCCCAAATGGAGGTAGCTTCCTAACTACTTCGTTCCTTTTGAAATATTTCTTATTTCTTCTGAACGGATGATCAAGAGGTAAAAATTTCCGATGATTATCAAACCATGAAATCTTGCCACTACATGGCAAAGAAAATGCATCTGACTGACTCATACAATGTGGACATGCTAACTTTCCAGCTGTGCTCTATCCTGATAACATTGAGTAAGCAGGAAAATCACTAATAGTCCATAACAATGCCGCATGCATTAAAAAGTTTGACTTTATAGCAATGTCATATGTCTCTGAACATATATTCCATAAATAATTCAGCTCAGCTATCAAAGGTTGCAAAAAAACATCTATATGCCCTTTTGGATTTTGAGGACCTGGAATTAAAACAGTAAGAAATATGAATTCATCTTTCATGCACATCCATGGTGGTAAGTTGTATGGTGTTAAGATAACAGGCCACGATGAATATTGTTGTCCATAACTTCCAAATGGTTGAAATCCATCTGCAGAAAGTCCAAGTCTGACATTGCGTGGTTCCATAGCAAAGGAAGAAAATGTTGAATCTAAATGTTTCCATGCAGGGGAATCACAAGGATGACACATAATGTCTCCATCATGTCTATGGTTTTGATGCCAAATCATATGACTCGCTGTTGCTGCTGATGCATACAAACGTTGGAGTCTAGCAGTCAAAGGAAAATAATACATGACTTTGTAAGGAATATTTTTTTTCTTCTTCTGATTTACCATGCGAACACCATGCTTGTAACGGGGATGGTTGCAGATTTTGCATTCCATCAATTCACTATCTTGGTTCCAAAAGATCATGCAATTATTGACACAACAATGTATCTTCTCAACTGGCAAACCCAAGTCTCTGATTAGTTTTTTAGTGTTGTAGAAACTATCAGTCATGCAGTTATCAGTTGGAAGCAACTCTGACATAAGTTGACATATGTCATCATAACATCGTTCTGAGAAATGATGTTCTGCCTTCATATTCAATAATCTTGCAGTAGCAGATAATTGAGAATGACCAGAAGGAATACCTTCCCATAATTCTCTTTCACTAGCCTTTAACATGTCATACATTTTCTGAACATCAGAAGTAGGTACTTGTTCTACATTTGATTGATCAAAAGCATTCATTGCATCGTAAACCATTGATTGCATTGCATCAGCAGGGTTATATGATGTTTCTGGTCCAATTGAGTTCGATGATGATGCAACGGAAGGTCCACCAAATTCATATACATACGGCTCTCCATGACAATACCAGTTGTAATAATCTGGAACAAACCCATACCTGCGATATGAGTTTTCACTGTATCTTCATCACGGAAAGCTGTATTTCTACATTTGCGTTGATTACATGGACACTTCAACTCTGTCATTCAAACACTCAGGATGACACTTTGCAAAGTTAACAAATTCTTCCACTCCAGCAAAAAATTCGTCACGGATAAATCCATTGTCTAACCTATTATACATTCATGCCTT
>JAGFNQ010004018.1:144199-218957 GCA_024364735.1 Boesenbergia rotunda | reverse complement strand
ATGCACATATGAGTAAGTACTTAAGCATTTCTCTATACTGCAATTAAATAAAGGAGCAATAGAAAAACTGAAACTTAAAACTTTCTTACTTGAAGACGGCAAGGTTGATGCTGATGTGTGTGTGATGCTGGAGAATGGGAACTGCTCTGATACCAACTGTAGCGACCCGCCTTCTCTACCTTAGACGGACCGTTACTTTGTCTACTACTTGACTCTAATGCACGACTAAAATGCGGATCTTTCCTTTTTGTTGTATTCAATCTATCTAAAAATGATATTCTAACTTTAATAGTCATGCATGATACAATGGCGCATTACTAGCAATTCTAATCATTTAAACTCATCACACAAGGTTCTATAACATTACTAAAGCACTGTGGAATATGCATGCAACTTTTCTAAGCATATTTTAAGCAATAAGACTTAATTCGAAACTAACCACATCTTGGCACATGCAATAATATTTCTAGAACTTCATAGAATGTAAATCTTACTTTTTACCGAATTTACAAGCATTTTAAGTACAATTAGGACCTAGTCCAAAAGGGAATAATAATAAGCTCAAGAATAAGTCTAAAATGCAATGTATCCACATGTTAAACTACTCATGCCCTTGCTCATCTAGTGCATTCACAAAAGTATGCATACTAATTGAAATGACATGGAATCTTCATTCTACAAAATTGAGCATGTAAAACTATCCGAAGCATGAATGTTTAATAAACTCCATAACACAATAACTTGGAATTTGAAAATCTTAAACATGCATTTCAAATAAGCTACACTGTCTCATCCCAAGGATCTCTCCAAGGTCAGCCACCACACACACGTCACTCAGCACCACCTCGTCGCCTTCCTTCAGAATTGCTTGCCTTTACCTTTATCTGCAGTAAGAGGAAATGCAACTAATAAGCATAAAGCTTAGCAAGTACTATCTAGCTCACAAAATCTCGAAATGTGCAAGCATGCTTTTTAAACAATGTGAAATCACATGAGATACTTTTATGCTTAAAAGAAACACTAAAACATGTATAACTCAAAACATGCATACTCAAGCATTAATATGTCTTAACTCACTTTTTCTTGGCTTAACTTGATACTTTAGCAATTCTTTAACTTTAAGTCTTTCTTTAACTTTTAGAAAATTTCCTTAAATTTTAGAAAAACTTTGCTAAAGCATATACTAGAAAATAATAACTCACTTGGATCCACTTAAGACGTAAGTACTATCTTATGCGCGTTCCCTAAAAGGTTGGGGTAGCGAGCCACCAATCCTAATAGAGCAGACCTTGGTCTACCAGGGCCATGACCTTGAAATTGGACACCTGGATTTCTTTAACGACGCCCTTGGACGCCGGGTACTGGCCTTAGAAAGTAAAATAGTTTTTCTCTCTTTTCTTTCTTATCTTTAAATGCCTTGGCATTTTATCGAACACCTTGTGTGCCCAAATCCCTAAGTCTTGACTTTTGGGGATTTCGTAAGGCCTTGGCCTTCTCTTTTCTCTTTCATTATCTTTCTTTTCTTTTCTTATAGATTCCTTAGACCCTACACTCACATAGGGTACTCTATCATTAACATATAAGCATAAAATGAACTAAGATCACATGCAAAATCTTAAACTAAAGGTAAATATCTATTTTAAAACTTTTTAAGGGAAATTCTTGCGGAAAACCGCCTCTTACTGCAGGTGAGCAGTACTTACCTCGTTATCTTGGACTTACAACCAAGAACGGCGTCGGAGGTTCCGGAGAAACTCGGAGTCTCGGAGATTTCTTCGCGCTCACGCGTTCCTCTCGTCGTGGGGATTCCGAATATCGAAAAATCTCTCGGAGGAGAGCCTTGGCCGGCCACCGGAGGAAAGCCCTAGGCTTGGTGTTTTCGCCCAAGGGAGGAGAGAGGGGCGGCGTGAGGGTTTGGGTGAGGAAAATAAAACTTCTCTCTTTAATTATCTATTTATACTTATGGGGGCGAATTTACCTAATTATACCTTATCTATTGTTTCACTCAATTTATTTTAACAAAACCAACCAGTGCAGCTGGTCCGCCCATTGTCTCTCTGCGCGTAGGTGAAGGGTTCGATTCCCACCTATGTGATTTTTTATTTATAACCCATTTTCCACTTTCGTTTACGGAAAAATTCTATAAAAATATCCATAAATTTGGAATAAATTCTAAGATATTTCTAAAATTAGTTTCGAGAATTTTCGGGCTATCTCTTTTAATAAAATACTAAACGGACTCGGAAAATTCCATAAAAATATTCTAAAAATTCCTAAAAATATCTAGAATATTTCTAAAATATTTTTAACTAATTTCAAGGACTTTAAGGACTTAAAAGGGAAATTTTGGGGCGTTACACCCGGGCTATCCCGGGCGCCCCAACGAGTCCTTTAAACTGTCTTTGGCAGCAGCCCTGACCAGGGCACCCGAAAGCTCCCGGGCGCCCCCATGAAATTGCCTATAAAAGGCACCCGAAACTCCTTCACGTCCCACACCAAAACCAACCCTCTTCTCCACTTCTTACTCTTCAAGAAGACCTTGCAAGTCCTCTCCCTCAACTATGCCTCCTCGAGCCGTCCGGTATGATTAGTAATTTTATTGCATTTAAATTTATTCCATGCAATATCTTTATTCATTCTTTAACTTCTTTAACTTCAAAGACGCCGACCGAACCCGGCCAACCCCGGTGGCCAACCTAGTCCCGATCCTAGATTTCCTAATCTAGAGTTATGCAATAGGTTCGCACAAACAGTCTATAAGCCTATTAAAACGAGCTATCTCAATAGGCATTTTTTTACCCAATCATGCCCTGTCACCATGAACATCATCAATTTCTATCAACTGGATAATCTTGTCTTCTGCACACATACCATAAATGAAACCCTATGTCCAGAGTTTTACAATAATATTATTCGACAAGATAATCTTATGTTTCACACCACTGTCCAAGGGATCCCCTTAACCATCACCCCTACTCTATTAAACCGCTTCCTAGGACTGCGACCCTCACAGTCCATATTCTGCTGTTATCCTCCTAGGAACCCCCCATTTGATCCCCCCTACTCAGATATTACCCTAGATACAATTCACTCCTATTTCTTTAGGGCAGACCTCCCCGCAAACAGACGCTTCCTAGCTGTTGAACTTCAGGCCCAGAACTATGCCTTGTATAGAGTTCTAGTCCGCTGTATCCTACCACTCTCTACCCGAGACCTAGGGACTATGAGACCCTTTCATGCTTTCCTTCTTTATGCCCTGGTCCACCACCTTGACATAGACATTGGACTCCATATGTTCCATACCATTCTGCATGCATCCAGAGTCACGACCCAGGGACGAGTACGCACACCATACTGCCATATCATCACGTCCCTCCTTCATCACCACGGTCGTGACATAACCTTGGGTGAAATCACCACTATGACTGACTTTGACGAAATCGAATTTAGGAACTTCTCCTTAGCGGGTCTAGAGGTGTCGGCCACCGGGGTTCTTAGTTGGCGACGACAGCAGGCCGGAGCACCAGTCGACTCAGACGAGGAGGTTGAAGTCGACGTCGAAGATACAGCAGCAGCAGCCCAAGCGCACATAGATGAGCTCGCTCCACCGACACTTTACGATCGAGTGACTCAGCTAGAGACCCGCGTACAGAGCCTCCGAGAGGAAGTGGAGGCCAATCACGCTGAAGAAATGGAAACAAATCTGGGCTACTACAACAGCTACATGAGCGCACTTCGAGCTGAGAGGGAGGCCAGAGAGGCAGAGTATCATGAGATGGTGACCCTATTTCGATCCTGGCAGCCAGGCTCCTCCGATCATCCCGGTCCTTCGTCTTAGATTCACCTAGTATTGTACCTATTTGACTATCCCTACTCAGTAGGGTTGACTTGTGTTTGACTATATGACTGTGTTGAACCTTGAGTACCTACTTTACTTTATGTTCACTAGTGATAGGATTGTGTTCAGTAGAATAGTTTAACTCAATTGTTTTTACTCTACTTGATTTCAAAAATAAGTTTTCTAAAATTAAAATTTAAAAAAAACTGTTTTATTTAAATTTCAAAAATCAGTTTTTATTTTCAACTTAGCTTTATTCATTTCAAAAATCAATTTTAAAATCTTTTCGACTTAGTCTTTTAAAACTACCCCCTTCAAAACTAGGTTTTTTTTCGAAAATGGACTTAGTCTAGGCTTTAACCCTAGAACTGCATGCACCTATAGACTTAGAAGCCAGCATCTCACAAACACCTTAGGGTACATTTGATTGATAACCTAGAAAGGGTTGAGATGCTTAGGTCTTTGCCTCAATTCAAGATGCTTTAAGTCAGTGCATCTGTAGAAATTGGGCCACTAAATACAACTTATATAGCAATCAAGTTAAGTGTCAAGTTTAGAAAATCTAACTTGAACAAAAACACTTAACTTGACTAACCCTAGCAAAAACTACTGTTTATAACAGTTAGTAAGTAGCTAATTGGGTTAGACAGGCCCCTACAGAGAATTGATTGATTTAGTGTAAATTTAATGATGAATTGATTCAGTACAGCAAAAATTTTACAATTTCATTGATTTATGTTGTATTTATTTGTTTTGATATATGGCAAAGGGGGAGAGATAGGAAAGGAGAGAGTAAAATTTCTTTTCAAAATTTTCTTAAGAAAATTTCTTTTCAAAATTTTCTTAACTCCATCCTTTATTCAAAAAGAATTCAAAAGTTTTTTTGTAAAAAATTCTTAAGTTTAACTTTTTGAAAAATACTTAAGTTTTCAAAACTTGTATTCAAAAGTTTAACTTTTTGAAAAATACTTAATCTTTCAAAACTTGTATTCAAAAGTTTAACTTTTTGAAAAATACTTAAGCTTTCAAAACTTCTACTTAAGTTTTCAAAATTCTGCTAAGTCCTTCAAAATATCTACTTAAGCTTTCAAAGTTAACTAAGTACTTAAGTTTTTTTTTAAAGCTAACACTTTCAAAACCTTTGAGTACCTTGAAACTTAAAAGCCTCAAACTTTTTAAGTACTCAAAGATCATGTTTCAAAAATTTCCTATATACTTTTTAAAAGTACCTAAGTGCAAGTTTTTTTTACCCCACCAATTTTTGAAACATCTAGGGGGAGATTCCTTCCAGGGGGAGGGAACAAAACTTTAATTCTTTTTATTAAACTTAACTTTTTGAACTAGGGTTGCCATAAATCAAAAAGGGGGAGATTGTTGGTGGAGAAGGCACCAAAGTCTAACCTGTGTTTTGATAATGGCAACATAGGTGAAAAGTTAAGTCTTACTTATTTTCTAACAAGTTATTTTAAGTGTGCAGTATCCAAGCCCTAGCGAAGGACTGCTAGGCAACTGGCGAAGGACTGCCAGTATTAAAGCCCTAGCAAAGGACTGCTAGGCAACTGGCGAAGGATTGCCAGTCTTAAAGCCCTAGCAAAGGACTGCTAGGCAACTGGCGAAGGACTGCCAGTATCCAAGACCTGACAAAGGACCGTAACTGGCGAAGGGCTGCCAGTATTAAAGCCCTAGCAAATGACTGCTAGGCAACTGGCGAAGGATTGCCAGTCTTAATGCCCTAGCGAAGGACTGCTAGGCAACTGGCGAAGGACTGCCAGTATCCAAGACCTGACAAAGGACCGTCAGGCAAAAGTCCAACCAAAGGAGCGGTTGGCATCAGGTAAATTCTCCCGAGAGGAGTAGGTGAGGACGCGTTCCCCGTCGAGGGAACAGTAGGCGTCGGTTCGACCTAGGGCTCTATTTTGGAGACCAAATGCAAAACCAAGACAGCAATGGCTGTATAAATCTAATAAATTATTATGTTATTGTATTTTGGACTAACCCTGGATGCAGGACCGAAGGAACGTGTGTCTGCAGCTCAGAAAGCCTCAAAGGAGAGAGGCAGATACTGAGTAGGGAGCCCGGAGCGTCCCGGGCGCCCCCAAGGGCCATACAAAATAAGTAACAAGAATAATGGTTCGAATACAAACTGGGCCGGGCGCCCCCGTGCACCCGGGCGCCCCCGTTGCTCCCGGGCGCCCCCTCCGCTGCGGGCGCCCCCATGCGCATACATCGAACCAGAAGCCTTCGAAGCCAAGAGATGAGGTCTTGACTCGGACAATACTGGCGCCCCGAACGACCCGGGTGCTCCGGTCAAAGTGGATCCAGAGGATCAGACGCGACCGAGGTTTGTGGGGATCAAAAGCCACGTGGGGGCGCCCCCGACGTCCCGGGCGCCCCCTAGCCCTATATAAAGGGCCCTCGACCCCAGGCTTCCAACAACAATTCTTTCAACGCCTCAAAGCTCCTCTACGCTCGTGCCTTGCTCCAAAAACGCCTCACCTCGAGCCTATGACGTCCCGCTGCCCCGAAAAAGAGTCGATACACTCCGGACGTCGGTAACGAAGAGCTTAATATTTGTTTGTTATTTTATTGCACTATCTCTATAATTGAAATTATTATAATCTATTTGCGCGAATATAGAATTGCCCATAGTAAACGGTCAACGACCGTGGGCCTTGGAGTAGGAGTCGACACAGGCTCCGAACCAAGTAAAAACCACTGTGTCTTTGTGCTGTGTCTCGTATTTTTATTTCCGCTGTGCACTTACTCTTAGTTTTCCAAAAAAGAACGATTTCCGATATTCACCCCCCCCCTCTATCGGTTTTTCACGATCCAACATAATTATGGTACTAGAAAGCCCATATAAGGCCCATTAGTGTCCTTTTTCCCAATTTAAATGAGAAAACATGGATTTTCTAGGCCAAAGTTCGCATTATTATTTCTAGGTTCCTCAGAAAATTATCTAAACATACTCAATATTTTAAGAAAATATTAAGAGAATTTTTCGGGTCGTTACAATCCCCCATACCTTGTGAAAGTTCATCCTCGAACTTAGAATAGCTCCGGGTACTTGCGTCTCATCTCGTCCTCGCGTTCCCAGGTAGCTTCTTCAAACCGTTGACGTTGCCATAGGACCTTGACTAAGGGTACTTCCTTACTCCTCAGCTTCTTCACTTCCCTATCCAAAATTTGGATGGGTCTGCTCTCATAGCTTAGGTCCTCCTACACTTGTACTGTCTGTGGCTCGATCACTTGGTCCATATTTGGGATACACTTTTTAAGCAGGGACACATGGAATACGTTATGAATAGCTAACATTTCTGGAGGCCGCTCTAACTCATATGCCACTTTACTGACTCTTTTCAGAATCAGGTACGGCCCCACATAGCGCGGACTTAGTTTTCCTTTCTTTCCAAATCTTGTCACCCCCTTCATAGGAGCCACTTTCAGAAACACCCAATCTCCAACATTAAACTCCAGTGGTCTGTGCCGAACATCGGCATAACTCTTCTGCCGGCTCTGAGCAGTTTCTATCCGTTGTCGGATATTCTGTATAGCTCGGGTGGTGCTATTGATGATATCCGTTGTGAGCCCCATCTCCTTCTTTTCACCACCCTCATACCAACAGATCGGAGACCTACATCTCCTCCCATACAACGCTTCATAAGGTGCCATCCCAATAGTAGCATGGTAGCTATTATTGTAAGCGAATTCCGCTAAACATAGATATCGACACCAGCTTCCTTTGAAGTCCAGGGCACAAGCTCTCAACATATCTTCTAGTATTTGATTCACCCGTTCAGTTTGCCCGTAAGTCTGAGGGTGAAAGGCCGTGCTAAATCGTAATTTAGTGCCGAGAGACTTCTGAACACACTCCCAGAAGTGCGAAGTAAAGCGACCATCCCTATCTGAGATGAAGGTCTTGGGAACTCCATGGAGTCTGATTATCTCCTTAACATATAATTGAGCCAGTTACTCAATTGAATAAGTCATCTTGATTGCTAAGAAGTGAGCAGACTTCGTCAACCTTTCCACAATGACCCATATCGCATCATATCCATTTGTAGTCCGGGGTAGTCCTAAAATGAAATCCATTGAGATGTCTTCCCATTTCCATTCCGGAATTGGAAGTGGCAGTAGAACTCCTCCGGGTCGCTGGTGTTCTGCCTTCACTTGTTGGCAAGTCATGCATGTACTGACATGCTGGGCCACATCTATCCTCATACCGGACCACCAGAACTTCTCTTTCAAATCTAGATACATCTTAGTGGATCCTGGATGCATCGAGTAAGGGGTTCCGTGAGCTTCTGCCAGTATTTCCTTTCGAAGCTCCGAATCATTAGGGATACATAGACGATCCCTAAGGTAAAGTACTCCCCCTGGCGATATGAGAGCCATCACCCTTTCCTTCTAGACTCTCCTGATTATTTTCTGGAGACTCGTATCCCCATTTTGTTTTATGTCTTCACGTAGCGCTATCATTTCCTTTATGTAATTTGACACCATTGTGTGATATGATTGGTCACGCATTGTTAATATAAGGTTATTAAGCATAAGATGGGACCACATTCGTAACAAATTGTATTGCGACTACCTAGACCTTATTGGTTCACAAAAGCCAACAAAACTCAATGAAGTAGATGGGGCGCCATCAGACCCATAACAAAGTACATCATGGCAGTCACTGCCTCTCCCTCATTCATCCCTCCCTGACCTACCTCAGGATCTTCCACTATCTCCAACGGCTCCTCCTCCTCTATCCCGGGAACCTCCTCAGCCACTTCAGGATCTTCCCCAAACATCCTGGGGTCTTCCTCAAACATCTCGAACATCTCGGGGTCTTCGCCGAACACCTCGAGATTGTCCTCGCTCATCGCGTCTTCCTCAAACATCTCGAGCATCTCGGGGTCCTCGGCGTACATCTTAGGATCCTCTTCGAACGGCTCAGGATCCTCCTCGGGGTCCTCCTCGAATGGCTCGGGGTCCTCCTCGTACATCTCGGGCTCCCCCTCCGAGTCCCCCAGATCTTCCGGAAACTCATGGCGGAGAAGCTGCCTACACAATTTCGTATACGAGATACGGCATCCGTGCTGTCCCCAGATCTGATGAGCGACCACTCTTGCCCGATTGGGCAATGAATGCAACAGAGCTCCGATCCTATGATCATCCACGACTAGAAACCCTTCCTGCTCCAGTTTCCAGAATAGCCTATCCAAAAACCCCATGTTGCCTTGAATTCCAAGGGTCGGACTATACTCAACCGTCTCTATCCGCTCCATCAATACGCGGCACCTCTCCGTGTAGTTCTCATGCGACAACTGGAATTGAAAAAAAATTGACATAGTTAGTACCCAACTGACTAAGCCAGTACCAAAACCATTTCTTTTTTTCTTCAATTCGCAAACATACACCGAGAAAACACACGCAAATCCATTTCTTCAACCCTAGTGATTAAAATATATAACTACTTTCCTATCGTTAAATTCTTAATATTTAATTCATAAAAGAAGATAAAATGTCATTCATCAGTACATATCTTAAGGTACCTTTCATCATAACTATCGTTCATACTTGCATACCCTAAAATCATAAAACATTTTACTACTATAAGATATGTAAAGAGGTACTTACTTGGAAGCGGCAGGAAGAGGGCTTGATGTGTGTGTAGTGAGATGGTTACTGCTCTGATACCAACCTGTAACGCCCGCTTTTTTTTTCTTTTCATAAAGCAGCGTTACGTTAACATACATAGGGCATGTAGACATCATAATGCAGCGGAAACCTTTAACTTACTCCTACAGGCACTTACTACCCTTCCTAACATCATAACATAGGAACTTAGCATAGTAACTTTATACTTAGCATCATATCATACTTAGCATCATGTCATTCGTAGCATCATGTCATACTTAGCATCATGTCATAGAGTCATACTCAAGCACATAATAGTAAAGGTAAAGTTCTATCATCAAACGAGCAAACATATGGTCTCGTGGCCAAGTCACTATCACACACATACTTTATTCCCCTCCTGCTGCTTCCTTACGGTCCCCTTGCGTGATCTGCGGTACAAGGAATATAAGACTATAAGCACACAGGCTTAGTAAGACTCTTTCCTACTCACTAAAACCATTCATCACTTAATCATGAGCATCTTAACATTAACATACTTAGTGCTTTACTCAGCACATAAGTCTTTATGAGCACTTAGCATACCTTTGACATGACTTGAACATAACTTAGTCACTTTCATAGCATAGCATATACATAAACATAAAAACATTCATGGCTTGGCATAATACTTGGCATAGACATAAACATCATAAACATTCGTAGCCTGGCATAATTCTTGGCATAGACATAAACATAATAACATAACCTCATAAACATTCCTAACATGAACCTAAATAAAATCATTACATCCGACCTTAGCATAAACACAAATAAATCATGGCAACATAACTTAGCATGGACATAAATAAAAATCATAGCATTCTATCCTAGCATAAACATAATTAAATCATGGCATCCTAAACTATCATGAATATAAATAAATTCATGGAATTCTAACCTAGCATATACATAATTAAATCATGGCATCCTAAACTAGCATGAACATAAATAAATCATGGCATTCTGACTTAACATAAACATAATTAAATCATGGCATCCTAAACTAGCATGAAAATAAATAAATCATGGCATTCTAACTTAACATAAAGCTAGTTAAATCATGGCATCCTAAAATAGCATGAACATAAATAAATCATGGCACATGTCTAAACATCTATGACCTAACATACAATTCATGACATACAACCTAAGGGTTCGGTTAACATAGAACTTCTTCCATCTTACTTAAACATATCTTTTAGTAACTTGTACACAAGCATCATTGGAGGTTTAACCCAACCCTAGCCCTAGGTTATGCCCTTGGCCGAAAGTCCCCAAGGAACCCTAGGTCCATGAAACTTCACATGACTTCCCAACCAACATCCCATACATACATACTAGGCCATAGGAACCATTTGATCCCCTACTTAAGGCCAACCCTAATCCTTTAACCCTAATCTTGATCTTGGCCGAAACTTCAAGGCCATGGGGCATGGAAAAATTTCCATTAAAATCCCCAAATCAATTGTTATACACCAACCATACCTTACCATAAGGCCATTTGGGGCCCTTACTTGAAATGAGTCCTAACATTCCACCCTATTAGGGTACTTGGCCGAAACCTATATGGTCTCTAGGCCATGTGAAACATTCACATAAATACCCTCCATCTCCCTTATATCATGACAATACATAAAACAAACACTTGAGGTTTTAAACCCAACCCTACACAAGGGTTCTTGTTGTTGGCCGAAACCCTAGGGTATCCTAGGGTACTCCAAAAATTTCCAAAAATTATTCTTAATCTCTAAACATCATAAGGGAACATTAAATAACATTATCAAGATTTTTTAGCATCATTATGGACCCTAAAACATTGTGGCCGAAACCCATAGGGTCTCTAGGGTGTTGATTTTGTTTCTTTCATGTTGGCCGAAACCCTAGGGTGTCCTAGGGTACTCCAAAAATTCCCAAAAATTATACTTAACCTCTAAAAATCATAAGGGAACATTAAATAACATTATAAATATTTTTAGCATCATTATGGACCCTAAAACATTGTGGCCGAAACCCATAGGGTCTCTAGGGTATTGATTTTGTTTCTTTCATATTGGCCGAAACCCTAGGGTGTCCTAGGGTACTCCAAAAATTCCCAAAAATTACACTTAACCTCTAAACATCATAAGGGAACATTAAATAACATTATAAAGATTTTTGGCTTAATTATAGACCTTAAAATCCTTGTGGCCGAAACCCATAAACCTAGGATTCTTGATTTTCTTTCCTTTCAACATCAAATCCAAAAACCAACCAATATATCATGATAAAAATCATGGAAATCATAATGAACTATTATACCACAGGTGAGGGAGTCTTACCTTAGGTTTCTAGATTTTTCGAACCTTGAAAGAGAAGAAAAATTGCAAAATCTTTGGATCCTTGCCTCCTTGTCCTTGTATCCTTGGAAAACCCTTAGATCTTGGAGATAAGACCTCTTGTGGAGCTTTTCCAAGGGAGAACCCTTCCTTGGGTGTTCGGCTAGGATGAGGGGAGGAAGAGGAAGAAATTGCAAAGTGATGGAAGGAAGAGGTAACTCCCAAAACCCCTCTCTTTATAGCCCATTAAGGAGGTAAATGAAGAGTCTCTCAATGACCCTTCATCTTCTTCTATGCCTTAACTAATATCCACTTCATTTCCTCCTAACAATCACTTTCTAGGTGAGTTGGTTAAAGCATACATGGTTGTACAAGAGGTCCAAGATTCAATCCTTGGTAGATGCATAATTTTTTTCCCACTTATTTTATTTTATTTTTCCTAGTATTTTCGAAAATCCCCTAAAAATTCCCCCATAATTATGTTAATATTTCCTATTAAAATCCCTTTATATTTATACTAATTTTCACCTAAAATCCACCAATAATTATGGTACTAGAAAGCCCATATAAGCCCCATTAGTGTCCTTTTTCCCAATTTAAATGAGAAAACATGGATTTTCTAGGCCAAAGTTCGCATTATTATTTCTAGGTTCCTCAAAAAATTATCTAAACATGCTCAATATTTTAAGAAAATATTAAGAGAATTTTCCGGGTCGTTACAATCCCCCATACCTCGTGAAAGTTCATCCTCGAACTTAGAATAGCTCCGGGTACTTGCGCCTCATCTCGTCCTCGCGTTCCCAGGTAGCTTCTTCGAACCGTTGACTTTGCCATAGGACCTTGACTAAGGGTACTTCGTTACTCCTCAGCTTCTTGACTTCCCTATCCAAAATTTGGATGGGTCTGCTCTCATAGCTTAGGTCCTCCTGCACTTGTACTGTGTGTAGCTCGATCACTTGGTCCATATTTGGGATACACTTTTTAAGTAGGGACACATGGAATACGTTATGAATAGCTGACATTTCTGGAGGCAGCTCTAACACATATGCCACTTTACCGACTCTTTTCAGAATTAGGTACGGCCCCACATAGCGCGGACTTAGTTTTCCTTTCTTTCCAAATCTTGTCACCCCCTTCATAGGAACCACTTTCAGAAACACCAAATCTCCAACATTAAAGTCCAGTGGTCTGCACCGAACATCGGCATAACTCTTGTGCCGGCTCTGAGCAGTTTTTATCCGTTGTCGGATATTCTGTATAGCTCGGGTGGTGCTGTTGATGATATCCGTTGTGAGCCCCATCTCCATCTTTTCAACACCCTCATACCAACAGATCGGAGACCTACATCTCCTCCCATACAAGGCTTCATAAGGTGCCACCCCAATAGTAGCTTGGTAGCTATTATTGTAAGCGAATTTCGCTAAACATAGATATCGACACCAGCATCCTTTGAAGTCCAGGGCACAAGCTCTCAACATATCTTCTAGTATTTGATTCACCCGTTCAGTTTGCTCGTCAGTCTGAGGGTGAAAGGCGGTGCTAAATCGTAATTTATTGTCGAGAGACTTCTGAACGCACTCCCAGAAGTGCGAAGTAAAGCGACCATCCCTATCTGAGATGATGGTCTTGGGACCTCCATGGAGTCTGATTATCTCCTTAACATATAATTGAGCCAGTTGCTCAATTGAATAAGTCATCTTGATTGCTAAGAAGTGAGCAGACTTCATCAACCTGTCCACAATGACCCATATCGCATCATATCCATTTGTAGTCCGGGGTAGTCCTGAAATGAAATCCATTGAGATGTCTTCCCATTTCCATTCCGGAATTGGAAGTGGCTGCAGAACTCCTCCGGGTCGCTGGTGTTCTGCCTTCACTTGTTGGCAAGTCATGCAAGTACTGATATGCTGGGCCACATCTCTCTTCATACCGGACCACCAGAACTTCTCTTTCAAATCTAGATACATCTTAGTGGATCCAAGATGCATCGAGTAAGGGGTTCCGTGAGCTTCTGCCAGTATTTCCTTTTGAAGCTCCGGATCATTAGGGATACATAGACGATCCCTAAGGTAAAGTACTCCCCCTGGCGATATGAGAGTCATCGCCCTTTCCTTCTAGACTCTCCTATTTTATTTTCTAGAGACTCAGATCCCCATTTTGTTTTATATCTTCACGTAGCGCTATCATTTCCTTTATGTAATTTGACACCATTGTGTGATATGATTGGTCACGCATTGTTAATATCAGGTTATTAAACATAATATGGGACCACATTTGTAACAAATTGTATTGCTACTACCTAGACCTTATTGGTTCACAAAAGCCAACAAAACTCAATGAAGTAGATGGGCCTCCATCAGACCCATAACAAAGTACATCATGGCAGTCACTGCCTCTCCCTCATTCATCCCTCCCTGACCTACCTCAGGATCTTCCCCTGTCTCCATCGGCTCCTCCTCCTCTATCCTGGGAACCTCCTCAACCACTTCAGGATCTTCCCCAAACATCCCGGGGTCTTCCTCAAACATCTCGAACATCTCGGGGTCTTCGCCGAACACCTTGAGATCGTCCTCGCTCATCGGGTCTTCCTCAAACATCTCGAGCATCTCGGGGTCCTCCTCGAATGGCTCGGGGTCCTTCGCGTACATCTCAGGATCCTCTTCGAACGACTCAGGATCCTCCTCGGGGTCCTCCTCGAATGGCTCGGGGTCCTCCTCATACATCTCGGGCTCCCCCTCCGAGTCCCCCAGATCTTCCGGAAACTCATGGCGGAGAAGCTGCCTACACAATTCCGTATACGAGATACAACATCCGTGCTGTCCCCAGATCTGATGAGCGACCTCTCTTGCCCGATTGGGCAATGAACGCAACAGAGCTCCGATCCTATGATCATCCACGACTGGAAACCCTTCCTGCTCCAGTTTCCAGAATAGCCTATCCAAAAACCCCATGTTGCCTTGAATTCCAAGGGT
Source organism: Boesenbergia rotunda (assembly GCA_024364735.1). NCBI lineage: Eukaryota > Viridiplantae > Streptophyta > Magnoliopsida > Zingiberales > Zingiberaceae > Boesenbergia > Boesenbergia rotunda. Next base: position 204,162 of record JAGFNQ010004018.1, on the reverse strand, counting down.
CGGACTATACTCAACCGTCTCTATCCGCTCCATCAATACGCGGCACCTCTCCGTGTAGTTCTCATGCGACATCTGGAATTGAAAAAAAAATGACATAGTTAGTACCCAACTGACTATGCCAGTACCAAAACCATTTCTTTTTTTCTTCAATTCACAAACATACACCGAGAAAACACACGCAAATCCATTTCTTCTACCCTAGTGATTAAAATATATAACTACTTTCCTACCCTTAAATTCTAAGTATTTAATTCATAAAAGAAGATAAAATGTCATTCATCAGTACATATCTTAAGGTACCTTTCATCATAACTATCGTTCATACTTGCATACCTTAAAATCATAAAACATTTTACTACTATAAGATATGTAAAGAGGTACTTACTTGGAAGCGGCAGGAAGAGGGCTTGATGTGTGTGTAGTGAGATGGTTACTGCTCTGATACCATAGGGACCATGAGGAGGAGTTGAATCTTGGTTTGCTAATGGATCCAAACCCGGTCCATTAATGAGGATCCATTCCACTAAAGGGCCCTCATTGAAATACCTCACCAACCCCCATATTTACATATGGGCTCCACTTATTACAAGTCGTCCATCCCCCCGTGTTTAAGATTTCGAATGCCCGTTAATTAATTAAATTATTGACAATTTAAATTAATTAACTTCTGGACCCTTGACTAGTACCACTTGACTTTATTATCATGCCGGATTAAATCCACCTGCAGGGTTTAGCATGATGAACCTTTCGAGCTCATCAAGGGGGCATCATCAACCCGACTCACCAACACACGGATTCCATCAATAATCAACGGCACATCATATTATTAATATTATCTCCCAACTTACCGGGCCTATCGATCTAACAGAATAGATCTCGCCCATTGGTAAATTAAAGAAATAATAGTTAATAATATATGCCTGTATTAAATCGAGATTAAGGGATCGTACTCTATAATAAAGTCTTAGGTCCTATCCAATTATCGAGTCAATACAAATTGGATAACCTCGTGTTTTGGTCATGCTCAATGTACTCAAAGAACACTAGTGTAATCCTATGGTCAAGTCCAACCACACCTAATTACACTACAACTATTCCGATGGGTTGTCCAATTCTATCTCGGTTGTGGGCCTCTATTTATACTAATCAAGGAACTGATAACATGATCTTCTGTGTGACACCACACACCATGTTATCTACAATGCAAAGTAATTGGACTTCATGCATATACTAATATAAACAGGCACCTAGTGTGGTTGTGATTCTCTTTTCAAAATAAAGATGTTCATATATATAAAAGAAGCATGTCTTTCAGTATACACATCTAACACCTATGTCCCAGTAGCCAGACTTGAATCAATTAGAATATTATTAGCTTTTGCAACCCATAGAGGGTTTAAACTATACCAAATGGATGCCAAGTCTGCTTTTCTTAATGGGTTTATAAAAGAAGAAGTATATGTAGGGTAACCCCCAGGATTTGAGGACTTAGAAAAACCTGAATACGTATTTAAACTTAGGAAAGCACTTTATGGGTTGAAACAAGCACCTAGGGCATGGTATGAACGATTATCAACCTATTTAATTTCTAAGCAATTTAACCAAGGTCAAATTGACTTCACATTATTTGATAAAACTTTAGAAAAAGATATATTTATTGCACAAATATATGTTGATGATAAAATATATGGATATACTAATTCTAATTTTCTAAAAGAATTTGTCAAAATTATGGAATGCGAATTTGAAATGAGTTTGGTAGGTGAACTTAACTTTTTCTTAGGTCTCCAAATTAAACAAACTAGGGATGATAATTATGTCCATCAATCCAAATATGCTAAAGAATTAATAAAGAAATTGAAAATGGACACTTCTAAAAGCTTAAGTACTCCTATGACTACTAATGTCAAAATTGATAATGACCCTGAGGGTAAACTAGTTAACTTAAAATTATACCGAAGTATGATTGGTAGCTTACTGTACTTAACTGCTAGTAGACTTGATATTTTGTTTTCTCTAGGAATGTGTACTAGATACCAAACCTGTGCTAAGGAATCCAACTTAGCTGCCCTAAAGAGAATTCAAAGGTACATTAAGTGTACGCTAAATGTAGGTATTTGGTATCATAGGACTTCCACTTTTGAATTATCAGAATATTCTGACTTTGACTATGCCGGTTGTAAATTAGATAGAAAGAGTACATGTGGAAGTTGTCAATTATTAGGAAATAGTCTAGTCAGCTGGTGTAGTAGAAAGCAACACTGCATAGCTTTGTCCACAACTGAAGCAGAATATGTTGCCCTAGGAGAGTGTGTGGCACAGCTTTTATTGATGATGCACACTCTTAAGGATTTCTAGTTCAATCAATTTAACTAAGAATCCAATTCAGCACTCCCGAACCAAACATATTGAAGTCAAACATCATTTTGTAAGGGATCATGTAGCCAAGGGCGAAGTAGTACTTATGCATATGGACTCAAAATCTAATTTAGCTGACATTTTTACCAAACCCTTACCTGAATCTGAGTTTAGCTTACTAAGAAGGCAGTTAGGATTATGCTTAGTAGAATAGGATTGTTTTGTATTTTTCAATAATCTTTTCTATTTTTATATTTTTTTCAAATTAGCATTTAATATATTTTGAAAAATCATTTCGTTTATCAAGTTGTTGGAATTTAAAATGATTTTCTGACTTAGATTTTTTTTCAAAAACTTACCCTCTTTAAAACTAGGGTTTTTGCGCAAATGGACTTAGCTTAGGCCTTAACCCTATAACTGCATGCACCTATAGATCTAGAAGCCAACATCTCACAAGCAGCTTAGGGTACTTTGATTGATAACCTAGACTGGGTTGAGATGCTTAGGTCTATGCCTTGATTTAAGATGCTTTAAGTTAGTACATTTGCAGTAATTGGGGCGATAAATACAAATTGAACAGCAATCAAGTTAAGTGTTCATACTTAGCAAATCTAACTTGATCAGATCACTTAACTTGACTAACCCTAGTGAAAATTTTTCTTAGGAAACAAAATTTGCCTGAGCAAAAACATTTTGAAACTTTTTGGCAAAGTATTTCTAAGTAAAATTTTCCTTAGTGAACAAAATATTTTTTGAGCAAAAGCTTTTTCTATCTAAGCAAAATTTCTTAGGTTTCTTTTAAGTAAAAATATTTTTCAAACAATTCTCGAAAGGCACAATATATTATCCAAGCAAAATTTTCTAAGTGTGCAAAATGCTTTTCTTAGTAAAATATTTTTCAAGAAATTCACGAAAGGCACAAAATATTTTCCAAGCAAATTTTTCTAAGTGTGCAAAAGTCGAAACTTTTAAGGGTTTTTTTTTTAAATTTGGATAAGTAAAATTTTTTAAGGAAAATTCTTTCTCAAGTGAAATTTTTTGGTTAAGGAATTTTTTCTTTGCAAAAATTGGTTTAAAGCCTTTTTTTGAAATAAAAGATTTTTTTTGGCTTGTAAAACCTTTCAAAAGGAAAATTTGTCTAAGTGTAAAAGGTTTTTATGCAAATGCTTTGCTCTGTTTACAAAACACTTAGTCAAAATTCAAAACATTTAGAAGTTTTTCAAAACTGCATATCATTGAAAATTTCAGGGGCAGAACTTTTTCAGGGGGAGCTTAAATTTTTTTAGGTATCTCTTAAAGATAATCTTGTTTGTTAGATATGCTTTAAATGCTTCTTAACTTAACTTTTTGAACCGTGTTGCCATAAATCAAAAAGGGGGAGATTGTTCACGCTGAAAGCACCAATGCCAAACCTATGTTTTGATAATGGCAAAGAGTTCAAAAGTTAAGGTTTTGTTGTTATCTGACAATCTTAATCAAGTGGGCAGGAAAAGTCCTAGGTACTTTAGGCACGAAGTCCTGGTTCTATGAATTGGGCACTAAGTCCTGGCCGCGGGCTGGGCACCTAAGTCCTGACAAAAGGTTGGGCAATAAGTCCTGGTCGTGGACTGGACACCAAAGACCTGGTGAGTGAAGCTGGGCAATAAGTCCTGGTCGCGAACTGGGCACGAAGGCCTGATCCGGGGGATTGGGAAAATGTCCAACCGGAGGAGCCGGTTGGCAAACAGCTAAACTCTCCTGAGAGGAGTAGGTGAGGAAGCATACCCCGTAAGAGGGAACACTAGGCGTCGTTTCGACCTAGGGTTCCATTTGGGAAGCCCAAAGTCAGAAACAAGATAGCTTAGGCTGTTAATAATATTTAAATTCATATCATTTATATATTATTTGTGTTTTGGAACTAATCCTGGATGCAGGAATGAAGGGACGAAGGTTTCTGCTCCCAGGCGCCTCAATGGAGTGAGGAGCCCTGTTTGACTAGGTGCTTGTGTTGAGACAGGCGCCCCAGACAATTGGTTACTCCAAGCCACTTCGAAGCCAGCCTCAAGACTGCAACAGACGCGCCTGTGTCAACACAGCCGCCCCAGTTAGCTCAGGCGCCCTGGTTGAGGGGATAAGCGCTGGCCAAGTCTGCGGATTGAGTTTCGCGCAGTGACGGCCACATGTCATGCGCCCCCTTCAACACAGGTGCCCCAGCTACGATTATAAGGGGTTCACCCCCTTGTCTTCCAAGACAACTTTTTCCAACACATTCTAACAAGCGCTCTGCTCTGAAACGCTCCGTGCTGAAGATTCAAGCGCCTACGATGACCCGCGGCTCTGACTTTCTAAATCTTTCGGTCGTCGGTATAAGATTCTTTTAATTGCTGTATTCTAAAATTCTATATTTGTACTCAAGTTGTAACATCTTTACGCAATATTGAATTGCCCGTCGTAAACGGTCAAGGACCGCGGGCCTTAGAGTAGGAGCCGATTGCGACTCCAAACCAAGTAAAAACTGTTGGATCGAGAAAACATGATAGAGGGGGGGGGTGAATATCGTGAAAATGTTTTGGATAAAACTTTAAGAGAATACGCAGCAGAAATTAAAAACACACACAAGGAACACATGCGTTTTTTACTTGGTTCGGAGTCGCGGTCGGCTCCTACTCCAAGGCCCACGGTCCTTGACTATTTACTGCGGGCAATTCTATAATGCGCAAAGTTTTACCGAGATTTGTACAGTGGTAGTGCAGTAAAAACAACAATTTAACTCATCGTTACCGATGCCCGGTGTGGATTGTACCTCGGTGTGGAGGGTCATCGTCGACGCTAGAACCTCGAGATCAGAAGTTTCCGGAGCAGAGCGCTTGAACGAAGAGCGTTGGGGCGTTGGAAAAGTGTGTTCTGAAGCATTGGGGATCGAGCCCCTTTTATAGCACTCCTGCGGGCGTCCTCCACATGCCTCTGGATCCGCAAACCCCTATCCGAAACTCGATCAGGCCTTATCCCGCCAGGATCGGGCTCGGAGCTGACGGGGGTGCCCGGGACACTGGGGCGCCCTACTTGACTTGGTCAACAGGCTTCACGGTTGATTTTTACGTCGGTTTATTTCTTGGCATTGACTCAGGGCGCCCGGGACCTCCAGGGCGCCCTACTTAGAGCAGTTTCGAAGCAACTGTTTGCTTGGTTGTTTGCTTTGACCTTGGGGGCGCCCGAGACCTCCAGGGCGCCCTGCCCAGCTGCTGCCCCTCTCCTTTAGGGTGTTTTGAGCTGCAGAAACTTGTTCCATCGGTCTTGCATCTAGGGTTAATTACAAAATAACAAGGTAAGAGAGTTAGATAATATTTTACGGTCGTAGCTGTCTTTGTTCTGACTTCGGGTCTCCAATATGGAACCATAGGTCGAACCGACGCCTAATGTTCCCTCAACGGGGAACGCGTCCTCACCTACTCCTCTCAGGAGAGTTTACCTTTTGCCAATCGGCTCCAAGAGCCGGTTGGACATTTGCCCATCAGCCCTTCGTCGGGTCATCAATTCCTGGCTGTCCTTCGCCAGGTGCCTAGTAGTCCTTTGCTAGGACTTTGTTTTCTGGCAGTCCTTTGCCAGGTGTCTAGCAGCCCTTCGCTAGTGCTTTGCTTCCCGAAAGTCCTTCGCCAGGTGCCTAGAAGTACTTCGCCAGGTCTTCAACTCCTACCGGCCCTTCGCTAGGTGCCTAGCAGTCCTTCGCCATGTCTTTAACTCCTAGCAGCCCTTCGCTAGGTGCCTAGCAGTCCTTCGCCAGGTCTTAGGGTTTCGATGCCTAGCAGTCCTTCCCTAGGTGCCAGCAGCCCTTCGCCAGGACTTCTTTCTGCACACTCAGTGAACACATTAGATCACAAAATTACTTAACTTTGAATCCTTTGTCAATATCAAAACAAGGTTCGATATGGTGCATCATGCACCAACAAAAACAAACGTGTTAGCGATTGTTTTGCTTTTCCGCTACATAATTACTCTTAGTTTTTTGAAAATTTATTGATCTATATTCACCCCCCTTTCTATCGATTCAAACCGATCCCACACCCCCTTTTATACTAGCATCTAGGCCAATTGTGTTGGTATGGGGCTCCTGCCACGTCAGCCGGTTTGGACGCAAGCTTATCCGCAAACTCGACCAACGTCTATCCCCCATCCAGGGCACCTGGGACATCTAGGGTGCCTGACTGCTCAGGGGCGCCTCACATGCTGACGTTGCAACGTGTCTGCTCGGCTTTGCAGCCACAGGAAGAAACCCCATCTAGGGCGCCTGTATCAAAATAGGCGCCTGTGTTCTCGGGCGCCTGAGCCCTCTCAAGCACCTGGAATGTAGAAACTCGAACCTCTTGCTCTAGCAACCAGAGTTAGTTCTAGAACAGCAGTAATAATAAAATCAAGTATAAATAACAGTGTGCGCTATCTTAGTTCTGACTTTGGGTTTCCAAATGGAACCCTAGGTCGAGCCGACGCCTACTGTTCCTTCTTTGGGGGAACGCGTCCTCACCTACTCCACTCTAGAGAAGTTACCTTTCGCCAACCGGTTCCCCCGATTTGACTTTTGCTCGGCCTCCGACACTGCCGGATCTCAAGATGTCCATTCCTCGACCCGTTTCTACATCTGTCCGCCGCTCCCACCCAGCTAAGACTTCTGCCTGATCTTCCAGATCAGGACTTCGGTGCCCAATCCACGACCAAGACTTATTGCTCAACCCTACAGGTCAAGACTTCGTGCCTAGCTTACCTAGGACTTTCCTGCACACTTAACAAATTCATTAGATAACACCTTAACCTTAACATTGAACCGTAGGCCATTATCAAAAACCAGGTTCGATCTGGTGTTTCTGGCACCAATAATCTCTCCCTTTTTTATCTATGGCAACCTAGTTCAAAAGTTAAGTTAAAACAGAAACAAGACAGTGTATTTAAAACAGACATCTTTCCTCTCTTTCCCTTTTAAAAAATATTTTTAAAAGAATGCATTAAGCTCCTCCTTGATTAATGATTCTCCCCCTGAAGCTTTCTAAAACATGCAAATTTTCAAAAAAAAACCTTTTGATTGAAAATACCCTTTTTTTAGGAAAAGGCTAAAGTTGAAGTCATTTAAAAATGAGAAAAGCGACAGAAAGTTTTTAGACTTTATTTTAAAACCAGCCCCCTAAAAATATAATTTAGCTTTTGAAAAGGGAATTTTTCAGCTACTTTTGATAACTGACTCTTGAAGAACTTTTGAAGTTTGAAAAAATTAAGACACCGTTTGAGAAAATTTTGATTTTAAAAAAAATTAACTTTACATTTTACAAAAAAAAAAATTTAACTATACTTTTTCTTTTCTTACTTGAAAAGGGAATTTTTCAGATACTCTTGAAGAACTTTTGAAGTTGGTTAAATTAAGATACCTTTTGAGAAAAATTTGTTTTGAAAAAAAAAATTAACTTTACACATTACCAAAAAAATGTTTAACTTTACTTTTTTGTTTTACATTTCCTTTTCTTACTCTCCCCCTTTCCCATATATAAAAAAACATAGTTGAAGAAAAAATAGTGTATCAGAGCCAGTTTATTTTGCAGAATTGAATTTTGAATGCATATTGAACCAATCCTAGTGAGTTCAAGCAAAAAAAACAAAACAAACTAAATTGAACTTGTTCAGTCCCTATATAACCCAGTTAGCTACATACTAACTGTTATATAACAGCGACTTTCACTAGCATTAGTCAAATTAAGTGATCTGATCAAGTTAGATTTTCTAAGCTTGAACACTTAGCTTGATTGTTGTTCAAATGTATTTATCGCCCCAACTGCTCTTGATGCACTAACTTAAAGCATCTTGAGTCAAGGCATAGACCTAAGTGTTGGAACATGGATGGCTTGAGAGGGGCTCTTTTTGAATTTTCTTTGCACTTCAGAGGTTAAGCAGCGGAAACAAACAAAACAAACAGAAATGTGTAGAAATGAAGAGCAAACAAAAAATGCTAACAGGATCGTTTACAAGGTTCGAGGATAACTTGTCCCTACTCCTTAGCGTGCCCTTAAGGTGGGCGATCCCTTGATTGTCGACAGATCAAGCCCCAGAAAATCCGGATAGAATGCAACCTCCTTCTCGGTGGAGTAACCTCTCCACAGCGTTTCAAGATGAATGAAGTATTAAGTATAGGAAACACAAGAAGGAACCTTACTGAGCACTTAGAACCGCATGAACACAAGCAAATTCCTCACCGAGCTCCACTCAGCACAGATCTCACGCAAGAACTCCCTTCTTCGTGTCATCTTGCTGATGGACTCACCAAGCTCCTTGTTTCTTCCCAAGTGCTCGAGGAACTGAAGGTTGCTTAAGATTCACAGTTGCTTCCTCAAGAGATGGATCAACATACCAGAGTAATCGCACAAGTGAAGGAACAAAGCTTTCGATGTCAATCAACTGATCAAGTGTCTAATAAGGCTTCATCGCTACCAAGCCCTTAAGCCTCACCCACTGATCGCCAGGTCACAACCACCTCTCTGCAGCTCCCAGCTGCTCAACTGCAACTGCTCACCTACTACTGAGCTCTCCTGGACTCCCTGAGCTTCCCTCAGACAAGCCCCAGTTAGCAGCTCCAGCAGTGCCAGCATCCGTTGCAACCTGAGATGGAAACCAGCCCAATCTGACGTAGCAAAAGCCTCAGTTTGACTCCCTTGAAGTAAACCTGAGTTACCTGCACACTTAGTAGCTCATTAGCTCAGCAAATCAATAGAGTATCAACAATCAGAAGTTAGGAGCAGATATCAGTAGCGAATCAGCAGAGAAACAAACGTAATCAGAGCTCTGACAGCGTTTTGGAATTAAAGCTGCCAGCTACTGATCGGTGACTGGACCGATCAGAGAGACTCCTGGTCAGTCACCAGACCGATCAGGCTGGGTTCAGACTGATCAAGCTCCATCCTGATCGGTCCCCAACGAGTAATCAGGAATCACGACTTCTACGGGACTGATCACCAGACCGATCCCAAGTCGTGGATCGGTCAGCAGACCGATCCACTCCTTTGGAGGGTGTTTTCCCAGCTTTGTAGTCCAACCCTCCTGATCGGTCCCCAGACCGATCAAGCTGTCCTCCGACCGATCAGGCCCCAGCCTGATCGGTTACAAGGAGGAGTCCGCGACACTTGATCGTTCACCAGAACGATCTGAACAGTATCCTAGATCGGTCACCAGACCCATCAGGAGCCAATCAGTAGAGTTCCCCAAACTCACTGTATGCTCCTTGATCGGTCACCAGACCGATCAGGTGGCTCTCCGACCAATCAGGCTCCAACCTGATCGGTCATAAGGAGGTGTCTGCGACACTTGATCGTTCACCAGAACGATCTGGACAATATCCCAGATCGGTCACCAGACCGATCAAGAGCTGATCATTAGAGTTCTCAAACTCACTGTATGCTCCCTGATCGGTCACCAGACCGATCAGTCATCGCTGGATCGGTCACCAAATCGATCCACGAGGGAACACCGTGCCAACTTCCCTGATCGGTCACCAGACCGATTCAGGCAAGGTCAAATCTCCTCTAAGTCACGAGAACAAGCCTCCAGCCCTTCTCTGACTTGTGCTCAGTCCCGCGGACCAAGACTCCATGCCCAGTCTCACTCACTGGGACTCTAACCTAGCCCTCCAAGCTAGGACCTAACCCTCCAAGCCGGGATTTCTTCCAACCTAGCCCTCCAAGCTAGGAACTGACCCTCCAAGCCAGGGTTTCATCCAGCTAGCCCTCCAGGCTAGGACCTGACCCTCCAAGCCAGGATTTCATCCAGCCTAGCCCTCTAGTCTAGGACCTGCCCCTCCTAGCCAAGGTTTCATCCACCTAGCCCTCCAGGCTAGGACTTTTGCACACCTAACCCTCCAAGTTAGGAATTTCCACACCTAGCCCTCCAAGCTAGGACTTTCCACATCTAGCCCTCCAAGCTAGGACTTTTCACACCTAGCCCTCCAAGCTAGAACTTTTCCACACCTAGCCCAGTCCCCGACCAGGACTTAATCATAATCATCTCATCAGCCTAAACTAAATCGTTGTCAACACCAAAACAACAATCAGGATCATACTGCATCAACAATCTCCCCCTTTTTGTTGTATAACAACCCGATTTTAGGTTTATGGATTTGAAATCAATAGTTGCAAATTTCACACTCATAGGGGAATCAGGATCCTCCCCCTACAATAATTAAGCTTGTAATCGTCCTAAACTTAACCAACCACACTCTCCCCCTTTGTCAAACACCAAAAAGGGTCTAGAGGGGTTGTTAAGTTTAACCATACTCCCCCTCAAACCTAGGGGTTATCCCAAAACATGATAAGATTTGATTTCAATTTCGAAAGCATATGAAACCATATAACAAATATAAAGCATGACATAATGATCATATGTATCATATGAACATGGAGTAAGAATAAGCATAGCAATGCATAATATAGCAAGGCATACATGAAGATAATCAGAAAGTCAGATGCATCATACAGCATAAAAAAATATATAGTCAAGTACAGCACTAAAACATGATAGTCAGAGCATAGGCATACCACCATCAAGTCAAAATAGTCATCACAAATCATGAAAACAAGATCAAATCAATCCTCAACAGGGTCATCATTAGATGTATCATCAATATATATAACGCTCCCTGGTGCAGTGCTACTGGAAGGCGCTGCTCCAGAGGATGAAGGCTGGTACGGATGACCAGCTGCCCAACTGTGCCACTCCTCATGCCAGTCTCCTGCCGGGAGCGAATCCCAGAAATGTCAGACTCTAACGCGTGTAGTCTGCGGTCGAAAGACTGAAACTCAGATCGGACCTCCTGTCTCTAGAGCTCTGAGACATGCAGACCTTGCTGGATCGTCTGCTCCAGCTCGGCAATCTGCCAGCGAAGGTCAAGATCCGACTCATAGTAGCCCTCTGTAGCAGCGGGCGGCTCCTGATGCATCTGATCATGGGCTGCTCTCGGTATCTCCCCTACACGTCTCCTATCCTTCCACCTCAGCCCGTGTGGTCCGACAACAATGCCAGACTGAGCCAATGTCTGTCGGTCAAGTCGTTAGTCCTGCTAAACCATTGGCACGATCCTGTCCTGTGATACGTCAATACCGACCGAATGAAGCCAGGCAGTAATGATATGTCCAAATGGTATGTAAACTGTCTGACTGTAGCTCTGACTGTAGGTGATAATAGAGAAGTAGATGGTGGACACAATGTCAAAGTCTAACTGCCGATGCATCCCGTACAACATCAAGCAGTGAAATGAGCTAATTTCAGAAAGAGGCTTAGAGGTAATAGGTATCAGGTAGTTAGTGATAATCTTAAACAGGACATAATCTGTGGGGGAAAGCCTGAGGGCAGCAAATGTGAGGAAATCACTGGCATCCTCTTCGAGATCCGTTGACCTGGGATGACCAAAAAAGTATTCATGGATTGAGTCAGGAGTGACTCCATCGAAGGGAACCGGTAGAGGATTTGGAAGATAAGGGTAGAGAGGAAAGTTATTATCAGATAGTCGATAATCAAAAAATGCAGTGAAGGATGATAAGTCAAAATTGAGGTTGATACTTGCGACACGGGTCCTCCATCCCGAACCCTCTCCACTAACCATATTGTTATAGAATTCGGAGACTAAATCAAAGTTGATTGGCCTTTCGAGAAAGAGAATGGACTGAATTTCATAAAACTCAATGATTCATCGTACCGACGGACAATGTTCGTAAATGAATGCTATGTCCACAGTTCGACAGGGCATGAGTTTGAAAGTGTGATATTCAAAGGCTAGTGCGTAATGGATAATCTCAAATCTTGTATGAGGGGGTGATTTGTAGCGACCCGCCTTCTCTACCTTAGATGGACCGTTACTTTGTATACTTCATGACTCTAATGCACGACTAAAAATGCGGAACTTTTTTTTTATATTTAAATCTATCTAAGAATGATATTCTAACTTTAATAGTCATGCATGATACAATGGCACACTTCCTTTCTCTAAAATTCATAAAGAAAATACTTATTGGAACTTGCCCTGCCCAGTCGACCTAGCTGCCCAACTTCTCTTTAATGGTACCAGTCGACTGCTATATAGCAGTCGACTGATACCAGGCGACTGGCCTTTTGGCAGTCGCCTGGTGCATCGAACAGAAGCTACTGTTCGATAGGGCAGGTGGCTGGTCCTGTACCAGTCGACTGGTACGCCTGAAAACCTGCATTTCAGATCTGAAACTCATCTCCATACACCCACAAAACACATACTTTCAAGCCATACAAAGACATAACACCATTTCTATACTCTATACTAGTTTTCAAAACATTTTAGCCAATCCAAACAACTTCATAAACTTGAAATTAGGACTTTTGCGGAAGTAAATAAGTTATGAAAATCTATATGAACTTTAGACTAGAGTTTGTACCAAATTTTTGTATCTATGCAAGGTTTAAACAAAGTCCTTCATTCTACCACTTCGAAACACCAAAACACATGTTCTACAACTTTTCTAAGCATATTTAAAGCAATAAAAACTTAATTCAAAAGGAGACTAACCACATCTTGGCACATGCATCAAATGGCTCCATCAAAGTATCGATATTCAAAACTACTCACGCTCATACTCATCCAATGCAATCATAAGGATATGTATACTAAATAGAATGACATGGAATCTTTACTCGTGGTTTTAAGACATGCAAAATATCTAAAATGCAAATACTTGGATAAATTTTATATGATCTAACTTAAACTAAGAATCTGTATCAAATGCACTTTAAGTCTTTTATTCATCTCGTCCCAGGGACCTCTCCAAGGTCAGCCACCACACACACGTTACTCAGCACCGCCTCGTCGCCTTCCTTTAGAATTGCTTGCCTTTACCTTTACCTGCAGCAAGAGGAAATGCAACTAATAAGCATAAAGCTTAGCAAGTACTATCTAGTTCACGAAATCTCGAAATGTGCAAGCATGCTTTTTAAACAATGTGAAATCACATGGGATACTTTTATGCTTAAAAGAAACACTAAAACATGTATAACTCAAAACATGCATACTCAAGCATTAAAAAGTCTTAACTCACTTTTTCCTGGCTTAACTTGAAACTTTAGTAATTCTTTAACTTTAAATCATTCTTTAACTTTTAGATGATTTCCTTAAACTTTAGAAAAAACTTTGCTAAAGCATATACTTGAAAATAATAACTCACTTGGATCCACTTAAGACGTAAGTACCATCTTATGCGCGTTCCCTAAAAGGTTGGGGTAGCGAGCCACCAATCCTAATAGAGCAGACCTTGGTCTACCAGGGCCAAGACCTTGGAATTGGACACCTGGATTTCTTTAACGACACCCTTGGACGCCGGGTACTGGCCTTAGAAAATAAAATACTTACTTTTTCTTATCTTCAATGCCTTGGCATTTTAACGAGCACCTTGTGTGCCCAAATCTCTAAGTCTTGACTTTTGGGGATTTTTTAAGGCCTTGGCCTTTTCTTTTCTTATCTTTATCTTCTCTTTTCTTTTCTCATAACTTTTCTTAGCCCCTAACCTCATATAGGGTACTTAATCAAACTTATACAAGCATGGATTAAACTAGGGTTACATGCAAAATCATAAACTAAAGGAAAATTGCATTTTTAACTTTCTAACGGGAAAAACTTGCGGAAAACCGCCTCTTACTGCATGTGAGCAGTACTTACCTTGATTTCTTTGGACTTACAACCAAAATTGACGTCTAGGGCTCGGGAGAAACTTGAGATCTCAATGAACCGTTCGCGCCTACGCGTTCCTCTCGTCGAGACGAACGAAACGCTCCGCCCTCCTTGGTTCTTCCTTGGCCGGCGCCCCCTTAGAAGAGGAGAGGGGGTCTTGGTGTGGCGTGCGCACAAGAGAGGGGAAGAGGGGTGGCGTGCGTGCGGCTTGGGCGAGGAAGAGGGCTTTAGTTGAGAGAAATAAAATTTCTCTCTTTAATTATCTATTTATACTTAGGGTATTTAAGTCCAACTTATAACTTAACTTAATATCTCTCTATTTTCTTTCAGCACACCCCTGCTGGGGCTCCTGGTTAACCCGACCAACTTAAGTCGTTGGTCCCATGGGAGGTCTCGGGTTCAAAACTCGTCCAGGCAACTTTTTGCCGAAAACTCTATTTCTTTTAATAAAATACTAAACGGACTCGGAAAATTCCATAAAAATATTCTAAAAATTCCTAAAAATATCTAGAATATTTCTAAAACATTTTTAAATAGTTCTAAGGACTTTAAGAACTTCAATATGGAAATTTTGGGGCGTTACAATCCCCCATACCTTATAAAAAGTTCGTCCTCGAACTTAAAATAATTCTGGATATTTTTCTCTCATGCTGTCTTCACGTTCCCAAGTAGCTTCCTCATGCTTTTGATTCTGCCAGATGACCTTCACTAGTGGCACTTCTTTATTTCTTAATCTTTTAACTGCTTTGTCCACTATCTGTGTCGGTCTCCTCTCATAGCTAAGATCTTCTTGGATCTGCACTGACTGAGGCTGAATCACTTGGCTAGGATCGTGAATACACTTCTTTAGCATAGAGACAAGAAATGTACTGTGGATAGCTGACATATCCTCTGGTAAGTCCATCTCATATGCTACCTTACCAACCCTCTTTATGATCTTGTAGGGTCCTATGTAGCGAGGACTTAGCTTGCCCTTTTTGCCAAATCTCATCACTCCCTTCATAGGAGCGACCTTGAGGAATACTGAATCTCCAACTTGGAATTCTAGTGGCCTACGGCGTGTGTCAGCATAACTTTCTGTCTACTCTGGGCAGTCTCAATCCTCTGGCGGATCGTCTGGATAGCCTGAGTGGTCTCATCTACAAGCTCAGTCTGGCTGCCTATTTCTGACTTCGCCTCTTTCTTTTCACCAGCTTCTTGCCAACATATGGGTGATCTGCATTTTCTGCCATACAATGCCTCATAAGGTGCCATCCTGATGGTGGCCTGATAGCTATTGTTGTAGGCAAACTCAGCTAAGCACAGAAATTTGCACCAACTACCTTTAAAGTCCAACGCACAAGCCCTGAGCATGTCTTCTAAAATCTGATTTACTCTCTCTGTTTGTCCATCTGTCTGGGGATGGAAAGCTGTACTGAACTGAAGTCTGGTGCCTAGGGCGTCCTGAACACACCTCCAAAAATGGGAGATGAACCGCCCATCTCTGTCAGAAACGATCGACTTCGGAACTCCGTGAAGCCTGATCACTTCTTTCACATATAGCTGTGCTAACTGCTCTACCGAATGCGATAACTTGATGGCTAGGAAGTGGGCAGACTTGGTCAATCTGTCCACTATCACCCATATTGCATCGTGTCCATGGGTGGTCGTTGGGAGACCTGTGATAAAATCCATGGATATCTCTTCCCACTTCCACTCTGGAATGGGAAGAGGCTGCAGAACTCCTCCTGGTCTCTGGTGCTTTGCTTTGACTCTCTGGCAGGTCAAGCAGGTACTGATATATCTGGCCACGTCTCGCTTGAGTCCAGACCACCAGAACCTTTGCTTTAAATCTTGGTACATCTTGGTAGAACCAGGATGCATAGAGTACGGGGTACTGTGGGCTTCTTCTAAAATATTCTTTCTTAGTTCCACATCATTGGGGACGCAAAGGCGGTCTCCAAGATAGAGGATGCCACTATCTGATACTCGAAACTCTGAATTTTCTGCCTCTTGGATCTCCTGCTTGATCTTCTGGATCTCTGGGTCTTGACTTTGCTTTCTTTGTATATCCACAAGCAGGGTTGACTCTAGAGTCAATGCAGAAAGTTGCCCAATTATTACCTCGACTCCAAAATCCTTTATTTCTTTCTGAAGTGGTAGAGACAGTGATGATAGGGACATCAGTGCTGCACAGGATTTTCTGCTCAGTGCATCTGCCACTTTATTAGCTTTACCTGGGTGGTAGAGGATTTCACAGTCATAATCTTTGACCAACTCTAGCCACCTGCGCTGCCTAATATTCAGATCCTTCTGAGTGAAGAAGTACTTCAAACTCTGATGGTCTGTGAAGATTCTGCACTGCACTCCATATAGGTAGTGTCTCCAGAGCTTCAGTGCAAAAACCACAGCTGCTAGCTCAAGGTCATGAGTAGGGTAATTCTTCTCATAGTCCTTGAGTTGTCTGGAGGCATATGCTATTACTTTACCGTCTTGCATGAGGACAGCTCCAAGGCCCATCTTGGATGCATCACTGTAGATGTCAAAGGCCTTGTCACTCTCTGGAACAGTCAGGATGGGAGCACTAGTCAATCTTTTCTTCAGTTCTAGGAAGCTGTGCTCGCATTTATCTGACCACTCAAACTTCTGATTCTTTCTGGTCAGGGCTGTGAGTGGAGAGGCTATTCTGGAAAAGTCCTCCACAAATTTTCTGTAATATCCTGCCAGGCCTAAGAAGCTTCTGATTTCACTGGCATTCTTGGGTCTACACCAGTTGCTGACTGCTTCTATCTTGGCTGGATCAACTCAAATGCCTTCCTTGGATACAATGTGACCTAGGAAGGTCACCTGATCTAGCCAAAACTCACACTTTGAGAATTTTGCATAGAGCTTCTCCTGCTGAAGGATCTGCAGCACTATCCTCAAGTGTGTAGCATGGTCCTCTGGAGTCTGTGAGTATATGAGAATATCATCAATAAATACAATGACGAATTTATCGAGATACTCCCTGAAGATGTGGTTCATCAACTCCATGAAGACTGCTGGAGCATTGGTTACTCCAAAAGGCATCACTACAAATTCGTAGTGGCCGTATCTTGTCCTGAAGGCCGTCCTGGGGATGTCACTTTCTTTAACCTATAGCTGATGATACCCAGAACGCAGATCTATCTTCGAGAACACTATAGCCCCTTTGAGTTGATCAAATAAATCATCTATTCTAGGAAGGGGGTACTTGTTCTTGATGGTTACCTTGTTCAGAGCTCTGTAGTCTATGCACAGACGCATAGACCCATCCTTCTTCTTGACGAAAAGTACAGGAGCTCCCCAGGGTGAATGACTCGGGCGAATGAAGCCCTTGTCTAGTAGCTCCTGGAGTTGCTCTTGTAATTCCTTCAACTCTGCTGGAGACATACGATATGGGGCCTTCGAGACCGGACCGGTACCTGGTAATAGCTCGATATCGAATTCCACTTCTCTGTTGGGAGGTAGTCCAGGTAGTTCTTCTGGCAATACTTCTGGATACTCACAGACTACCCGTACATCCTCCTGCTTGCACTCTTCCTTTGCTTCTATGTCCACTATGCGTGCAAGAAAACCAGCACACCCTTGTTCTAGCATCTGGTGGGCTGCCAAGGCTGAGAGGAATTTCTGAGTCTTCCTCCTTGGGGCTCCTTGAAATTTGAACGGTGGTTCTCCTTCTGGACTGAAAACCACCTTCCTCCGGCGACAGTCCACTGAAGCGCTGTACTTACTGAGGAAATCCATACCCAGTATGACGTCGAAGTCTTGCATCGCAAGAACTATTAGATCGACATATAGCTCCCGGTCTGAAATCTTGATTGACACAGCCCGGAGCCGCTGGGTGGATTCCATGATTTCCCCTGAAGGGAGAGTTGTCAGGAATCTGGACTCCCAACTCTCTGCAAGCACCTGTAACTTACTAGCAAAAGGTACTGATACGAAATAATGGGTCGCCCCAGTGTCAAACAGTGTAGTAGCTAAATGCTGAAAAATAACTATTTGACCTGTTACGACCGTGGAGGCGCTGGCAGCTTCTTCCTTCATGAGGGAAAAGACTCTGGCATTGGTTGAAACTGGTGCTGCTTCCAACCTTCCCTGACTGATCTGAGGTCCCTCCAGTATAGTAGGCACGTAATGTAACTGAGGCTTGCCTCCATACTGTACGGACTGCTGAGGAAGTACCTTAAACTTGTTTGGGCAGTCTTTGGATTTGTGTCCCTCTTGTCCACATGAGTAGCATCTAGTTACACCCAAAAGGCATGCTCCTGGATGGGTCCTCCCACACTTAGGACAAGGTGGATACCTAGCTTGCTTGTTCTCTGGGTTTCCTTTTTGGCTGCCAGGCCACTGCTTCCTTTTGTGGTTCTTGTTCTTCCAGTTCTGGTTATTTGGCTGAGGCTTCTGGCCTCCTGTTGTCTTGTTCTCAATCAGGACTGGCTTCTGCTGTGTTTGTTGTGGCTTGATGCTATTCAGATAGTGCTCTGAGATTAGAGCACTACTGACCATCTCCTCGCTGGTCTGGGGTCGGTGCATCCCGCTGTTCACGTTGAGTGCTATTTCAGGGTTCAGCATGCAGAGCATCAGTCTGACTCGCTCCTTCTCTGCGCTGACTAGCTCTGGGCAGAGGCGAGCTAGTCTGTTGAACTTCGTGACTGCTTCTCCCACTGGTAGGTTACCTTGTCTGAACTCCATGAAGTCCTCGTAGTGCTTGTTGGTAACCCGCATGTGGAAGAACTCCTCATAGAACTCTTGCTCGAAATCTGTCCAGCTCATCTGGTTGACTATCCTCTTACTCTTGACCCGCTCCCACCACATACGAGCATCTCTAGTTAGGCAAAAGGAGGCACATTTGACCTTCTCGACTTCTGGCCAGTTAAGAAGCTCCATTGTGCTCTCTAAAGTCTTGAACCAAGCCTGGGCATCCCAGGGCTCAGTCGTGCCTGAGAAGCTTTCAGGTTTCAGCCTCTGCCACTGGACGAGGTATACTTCTTGTCTTCGGTTCACGGCAGGGGTCTCCTGTGTGACTGGTGGAACTTCAGCCACCACTGGAGTTTCCACTCCTGCTGTGGGTGGTGTAGGGGGCACTGGGTGCTGATTTGCTATTAGTGTGGCGATGGTCTTCTGTTGCTCTGAAATCTGAGCTTGCATTTGAGCAATGACTGCCATCAGGCTTGGCTGTTCTGTGCCAGGCTCATTGTTATCTTGAACTGGAGTTCCGTTCCTTGCATTAGGAGCTCGGCCTCTTCTTGCCATCTAATAATGCATAAAGGAACAAGAAATCACTACTACATCTCTAGGTATAAACTTGTCTTCTTACTTAGTAACTTAATATCCATTCTAGGGATTAAACATGATTCCGTGATACTAAGGTATTAAACATGCTTCCTTGTTCTATGCACATATGAGTAAGTACTTAAGCATTTTTCTATACTGCAATTAAATAAAGGAGCAATAGAAAAACTGAAACTTAAATCATTCTTACTTGAAGACGGCAAGGTTGATGCTGACGTGTGTGTGATGCTGGAGAATGGGAACTGCTCTGATACCAACTGTAGCGACCCNTCATTCCTACTTATAATCTCTCTGATCAGATGATAGCGGCGAAGCACGTGTTTGGATCGCTGATGAGACCTTGGTTCCTTTGCTTGTGCAATAGCTCCATTGTTGTCGCAGTAAACCGGCACTGCTTCATCAATGGTTGGAACCACGCCAAGTTCGGAGACAAACTTCTTGATCCAGACTGCTTCCTTTGCTGCTTCCGAAGCTGCGATATATTCTGCTTTCGTGGTAGAATCCGCTACCGTGTCTTGTTTGGAACTTTTCCAACTTATTGCACCTCCATTCAAAGTAAATACGGATCCAGACTGAGATTTGGAGTCATCCTTATCTGTCTGGAAACTGGCATCTGTATACCCACGTATTACCATATCTCCTTCTCCATATATTAGGAACACATCCTTAGTTCTTCTTAAGTACTTAAGGATTGTCTTGACAGTCGCCCAATGATCCATTCCTGGATCCGACTGGTATCTGCTTGTGATGCTCAGAGCATACGATACATCGGGCCTAGTACACAACATAGCATACATGATAGATCCTATCGCGGATGCATAAGGAATCTTATTCATGCAAATCCTCTCGTCTTCTATGCGTAGACACATAGACTTTGAAAGGTTGATCCCATGCCTGATAGGAAGGTAACCTTTCTTGGATTCCGACATGCTAAACCTTTTTAGCACTCGGTCTATATATGTAGACTGCGAAAGACCAAGCAACCGTTTTGATCTATCTCTATATATTCTAATCCCAAGGATATAGGTTGCTTCTCCCAGGTCTTTCATGGAGAAAGTTTTGGACAATCAAATTTTAACTGTCTGTAAAACTGATATATCGTTTCCTATAAGTAATATGTCATCGACATATAATACTAGGAATACGACTGCACTCCCACTAACCTTCTTGTACACACAAGGTTCGTCAGGATTTTGTGAGAAATCAAACTCTTTGATTGCCTCATCAAAACGGATGTTCCAGCTCCTAGATGCTTGCTTCAGTCCATATATGGATCGTCGAAGCTTGCACACTTTGGTTTTATCAACCGATGTGAAACCTTCAGGTTGTATCATGTATACATCCTCAAGCAGGTTTCCATTAAGGAAAGCCGTTTTCACATCCATTTGTCATATCTCATAATCATAATGAGCTGCTATGGCTAGGAGCATCCGAGTGGATTTAAGCATAGCTATTGGCGAATAAGTTTTGTCATAATCAATTTCTTATTTTTGACGATATCCTTTTGCCACTAATCTAGCCTTAAAGGTAACTACATTACCTTCCATGTCGGTTTTCTTCTTGAAAACCCACTTGCACCCTATGGGCTTAATCCCTTCAGGTGGGTTAACCAGGTCCCATACTTGATTTTCGTACATGGAATCCATTTCCGACTTCATGGCTTCAACCATTTATCCCTTTCTAAATTTTTCAGAACATCTTCATAACTGATAGGTTCGTCATCGCTTATGAGTAACACGTCGTTCGATTCACTTATGAGAAATCCGTATCTCTCTGGAATATTGCGTATCCTATCAGACCTACGAAGAGGTGGTGTTGTTTTAGGTTCAACTGATAGCTCATCATTATGAGTTATTGGTTGTGGGTCTAGACTAGGTGTCTCTGTAATGTCTATTGGAGTTTCTTGAACTTCATCAAGTTCAATGCCACTCTCACTGTTTTCTTGTAAAAGAATTTTTTTTTCCAGAAATACAGCATGCCTTGAAACAAACACCTTTTGTTCCAAGGGATGATAGAATTGGTAACCCTTCGTTTCCTTAGGGTATCCAATAAATAGACATTTATCAGACTTAGCATCCAATTTGTCTGATACAGTCCGCTTCACATAAGCAGGACAACCCCATATCTTAAGGTGAGTTAAGTGGGGTTTCTTACTATTCCATGTCTCATATGGAGTAGTAGAGACTACCTTGGTCGGGACTCTGTTTAGCAAGTAAACAGCTGTCTTAAGTGCATAGCCCCAAAAAGATTTTGGAAGAGTTGCATGATTCATCATAGACCTAACCATGTCCATCAAGGTTCGGTTGCGCCTCTCAGATACACCATTATGCTGTGGTGTATATGGCGGAGTCCATTGGGACAATATCCCATTGTCCCTAAGATAATCTTGAAACTCTTGACTCAAGTATTCACCACCCCGATCGGATCGAAGTATCTTAATACTTTTGCCAAGTTGTTTCTCTACTTCATTTCTGAACTTTTTGAATTTCTCAAAGGTTTCAGATTTGTGTTTCATCAAGAACACATAAACGAATCGTGAGTGATCATCGATAAAGGTGATGAAGTAGCTATAGCCTCCTTGTGCAAGAGTTGACATTGGTCCACATACATTAGTATGTATTAGACCAAGCAATTCTCCCACTGGATTACCTTTTCCGGAAAAGGGTAATTTGGTCATCTTGCCTTTGAAGCATGATTCGCATGTATCAAATGAATCGGGTTCAAATGATTCCAAAATTCCACATCGGTGTAATTCGGTCATGCGTTTCTTACTTACATGGCCAAGACGACAATGCCAAGTGTAGGAGTCTATTCGATTATCTATTCGAGCACGTTTGTTGTTGATTTCGATATTGAAAATGTCACTGGATAAATCTAACGTGTAGATACCATTGCACAAAGTTCCATTCCCATAAAGAAAGCCATTTAAAGTTATGTAACAACAATTGTTACTAAAAGTTAAATGATAACCCTTTTCATTCAAACATGAAATAGATACAATGTTTTTTATTAACGAAGGAACAAAATAACAATTATCCAATTCTAAGACACGTCCAGTGGGGAGCTTTAGCAAATATGTTCCGATGGCAACAGCAGCAATCTTTGCTCCATTTCCAACTCACAAATTCGCTTCTCCTTTGACGAGTCTTCTTCTATTCCATAGCCCCTGTATGTCATTACATATATGTGAGCTACACCTAGTATCAAGTACCTAGGTATTTGAGGAAATATAGTGACATTCAATAACGAAGATACCTGAAGAGGATGGGGCATCGGATGCCTTATTCTTCAAGGACTCAAGATAAACCTTGCAGTTTCTTCGCCAGTGACCCTCCTTGCCACAATGATGGCAAGTTCCTTTTGGTTTCTTTTCAGTCTTTTTGGCCTTTTTCTTCTTTTCTTTATTCTGTTCTTTGGCCTTCCTCATAGAACCTTTCTTCGAGGAACCAACTAACAGTACCGTCTTTTGATCCGGCTTTACAGAAGACTCTACATTCTTCAGTAGGTTGAGCAACTCGGGAATGGTGTGTGACGACCCACCTTTTGGTACTAAACTTTAAGTTACTACTACTTGACTTCCCTTAACTTGCTTTATTTTTTTTCTTGCTTCTCTTTTTTTTCAAAAAAAAACAAAACTTTCATTTTATTTGCTTTGTCAGGATTTGACCCCTAGACCTCTTAGTTGTAACACTAGAGCACTAACCAGCTGCTCTATACCACTTCTTTTCAATGGTACCAGTCGACTGCTATATAGCAGTCGACTGGTACCAGGCGACTGGCCCTTTGGCAGTCGCCTGGTGCATCGAACAGAAGCTACTGTTCGATAGGGCAGGTGACTGGTCCTGTACCAGTCGACTGACATGCCTGAAAACCTGCATTTCAAACCTGAAACTCATCTCCATCCATCCACAGAACATATATTTTCAAGTCATACAAAGACATAACACCATTTCTATACTCTATACTAGTTTTCTAAACATTTTAGCCAATCAAAACAACTTCATAAACTTGAAATTAGGACTTTTGCGGAAGTAAATAAGCTATCAAAATCTATGTGAACTTTAGACTAGAGTTTGTACTAAATTTTGTATCTATGCAAGGTTTAAACAAAGTCATTCATTCTACCACTTCGAAACACCGAAACACATGTTCTACAAGACTTAGCCCAATGATCTCTTCCACGGTTCCGCCGCCACTGAACATCAATGCAAGTCCCTTCGCCTCCTTAACTTATGCTTTTTCTTTACCTTTGTCTGCAATAGAAGGAAATGCAACTAATAAGCAAAATACTTAGTAAGTAAATCCTAACTCACAAATCCAACGATAAGGGATAAACATGCTCTTTTCAAATAATGCTTGCTTCAAAACACATGCACTTTGAAATACTTACACATGGAAACTTTCATATACTTATCATGCTCAATCATACTTGAAAACATTTACTAGCACTAAAACATTGGCAAATCTAACATGCTCATAATTTCTTTTGAAACTTACTAATGATACATTTCCATACTTTAAAACACAACTTCTTTGCTCTTTCCCTTTAACATGCTTATAACATAACCATGTTATCATACATAATAAAACATGCACTTTAGGAAATTGAAACACTTTCATATACTCATATACTTCAAAATAATAATCAACTTTCTTAGGCCTTGACATTGTACCATGGTATCAATGTACCAATGCGCGCATCCCTAATAGGTTTCGGGGTAGCTAGCCACCGCACCCTATTAGAGCTTCTTTCTAACTTTCTTTGGGCCTCTTTTTTACCCGGTACATGTCACTTTACAAAAGTAAAATACTTTCTTATTCATAATGCTTATACTTATCAAGCTATCTTTCTTTTTACATAAATCTTTGCACTACAAAACCTTACCTTTCTTACTTGGAACTTTCATCGAGCACCTTGCATGCCCTTAACCCAAAACTCAATTTTTGGGACTTTTCAAGAACTTGGTCTTCCATCCTTAGATCACATATATAAAAATCTACTCCAATTCAAGTTCTATGATTAAAAACATGTATTCTTGAGAATCTTAATCACACAATAAGCCCTATTCTCCAAGCATGCACATAAATCACAAAATCAAGGTTCTACAATGAGAAAACTACATGCGAAGCTACTCCTATTGCAGGTGAGTGATTTACTTACCCTTTTTTGAAGAAAAGTCACTAAGTATCTCGAAATTTCTAGTGTAAGGCTCTTTTCCTCTTCCTTTGCAAGAAAACTTCACCCTTGGCCCTAGGGAAGAAGCCCTAGGTCTTCTACTTCAAGAGGAAGAAGAAGGAGGAAGAAAACCCCCCCTTTTTCCCTGTTTTCGCAGCCCCCTCTCCTTTGCTCGCGTGGCCTCCCGAAACCTTAAGAGGGGTCTTAACACAACTTAAGTGGAAGTTTAATACCTCCTCATGAAACGGCATAAATCAACTATAATATTATTTCGCTTCATCTTTTTCTGTGCTTGATACCCTAGCCCAGCTGGTTCCTTGGATTCGCTAAGGCATTGCTTCTCGCGTGGTCGCGAGATCGATCCCCACCCGACCCCCTTTAATTTTTTTTTCTAATTTCATTCCGAAAAAATGCTATAAAATTCCAAAAAATGCTAGAAAAATTCCTAAAAATCCCTAATAATACCAGGAAATTATTGGGTGTTACATGGTGGTCTCTAGTTTGTTCATCCGATAGTTCATCACGAATTATGAATGACTTTTGGGCAAACAATTCAGAATTAAGTCAATACTTAGTTCATGATCCATTGCAAAACCGAGTGTGCTCAGTCGCTCAATGTACCCCAACATCTTTAACACAAACTGCGAGGCAGAAGTGCCTTCCTGCATCTTAGAGGTGAAGAGGAGTCTGGAGACTTCAAACCTTTCGGATCTCGCCTGCTCTTCAAACAACTCATGAAGATGGAAGATGATGGTATAAGCATCCATATGCTCATGCTGCTTTTGCAGCTCAGGTATCATAGAGGCTAGCATGATGCAACTTACAAGTTCAGAATCGGTCACATGTTTCTGATAGGCCACTAACTGGTCTGGAGTTGCATTTTCTGGAGGACGGCTAGGAAGTTGATCTTCAAGGACATAAGCAATCTTCTCTGCCTTAAGGACTATCCTCAGGTTTCGAAGCCAGTCCATGAAGTTCGTCCCAGTCAGTTTATTGGTGTCCAAAATGGAACGCAAGTTTAGAGAAGACATGATCGAGTGATTAACCTAGAAATACAAATTGAGCTTATGTGAGAAGAATGATAAAGAATGTATCAATATACATTAATTAAAAATCCTATTTATTTTCAAATTGAATAACCCTTTTTATCAATTCGGGAGATTATAGGAGCATCTCCAAATAGGTTGATATCCAACCATAGATAAGAACAACCATGGCTGTGGCCATCAAGTTATTCTTAGCTATGAAGGTAGGTAAATATACCGATTACATATCACATATATGTAACCATCATTTTATGCTATCAACTAATTGAATGTTTGCATAAATCATTGGGTTGTTAACTCATTAACAAGTATGCAACTTTATACATAGCACCCAACTGCACCTCTCTTTACATCGACCTTGGCTGTGGCACAACAAATCGATGCTCCAAGCTTAAGGCTGACCCATTAATCAAGAAATAATTTTAATATGGTTGGAGCTCATTCAACCGCTTAGTCAGGCTTGGATGTGTCTAACAACCAAAACTAAGGATTGACCTCTGACTCCAACTATATTATTCATAAACTAATTCCATGGTTTGAACATGTTGAGGTTCAAGCCGGGCATGGATGTGTCCATCAACCCAAACGAGAAACAAAACTCCGATTCTAACCATATTAATGGAAGGTGTTGGCCTTAATATTTTGTAAGGGGTTTTGGGTCTCATCCTTTCTTTTCTAAGCACATTCATGACATATAATTATGTCATGACTAACGATTTCTTTAATAAAGTATGTATGTGACTTAATTTATCAAGTCTCATTAATTGAATTAGGAATCGGATTTCCTAATTCTAATTTCACACTTTATTAAAGGAATTGTTTTGGGAAACAATTTCCTAAATTGTCATAATCAATTTCGGAAATAATATGTTTAAGACTTTGATTTCTTTAAATCAAATCTTATTAAATTAAGAGACAATTCCCTTAATTCAACCATATATTAGTTTCATGAAAATCTCTTTTAAGAAAACTCTATAGTAAACCATTTTCCTAATTAATTTTGGAGACAACAATATGTAAGAGCATCACCTCTTAAATCATATTTCATTCATGGATTTAATTAATTACAACAAATTATTTTCTAAGGGTGGCTCCCCGAGGCTCAGATACCCAAAGAAAAGATATTTGTCGTAAATTCAATTGGTTCCGCTTCGGAAGCGTAACCAAATTAAACATGACAATTTCATTTAAAATTGGGAAATTAAATTACAACAACTAACTTTAAATTGGACGGCTCCCCGAGGCTCAATCCAAAATAAAGAATTTTGTTGACAATTTAAAAACTAATTCAAATTTAATTGTCCATAAATTTGTCTAGACTTTCTTGAACGAAAGTGCCCAAAATTGCGAGATTTCATAATAGGTTTTCAGAATAATTGTAAGTTTCTGGTACAAAGAAAACTTACATATTTCCAAAATTGAAAAATTTCTAAAATAGAAAATTTTCCAAAATTGGAAAGTTTCCAAAGATGGGAAGTTTTCACAATTATCATAAAATTTCAGAAACTAGGATATTTCAAACGTTTGCGAAATTTCATGAGGATTTCCAAACTTTGAAATTCTTAAATCTAAAATTTATCATAATTGGAAAGTTTCCATAATTCAAAAATATTCCAAAATTGAGATCATGACAAAGTTTTCCGCAAAACAATTATATGATTATGTCGAACACTAACCGACTCTGATACCACTATTGGGACCGGGTGCATGTTGACAAGGATACGGGTTCGTAAATTTTATAATATTTACGTGCAGCGGAAGAATTAGCATAAATAATTTCTCAAATTATTTTTAACCACGTATCTAGCATGCGACCTTATGATGTGTGGACATGATCATAAATTAAAATTTTGTGGAAAAGTAAACTAATTTACTTTGTACCTCTCGTAACTCGAAGTAAGGGACGAGATCCAACCGTAGCGTCCCTTGGAAGCTCCGCCTCTATTCGTGTCCACGCCGAGTTCTCTTCGGGATGACTTCGCAAAGCCACGAGTTTTGTGTCGACGAGAACTACTAGATTCGCCAAAGACACAACTAGAATATCAAGAGAGAAGAAAGGAAACTAACCACCAAGTTAACGGAATCAAAATTCCGGGAAAGGAAGGAAGGAGTCACGATCCGCTTCTTCTTCTTCTTCGGCACGAACTTGGTGGAGGAAACTCACGTGCACCCTAGGTGCTTGCGCCGGCCCTAGGGTGTTCAAGGGGCGCCGGCCCTAAGATGAGCAAGGGGCGCCGGCCCTAAGATGAGCAAGGGGCGCCGGCCCTAGGAGGGAAGGAGAAGGAGAGGAAGAGAATAAGAGAGAGAGAGGGAGAGAATTAATCTCTTGATTACTCTATTGGGAATTCAAGGCTTGCCTTTGGTTCCTTTATATAGTAGCCTCTTCCTTGCCAAGTCTCTCTCTTAACGGAATTTTCATAAGAAATTTATCCTATAAATTTTCTTATGAATTATTCCGTTTAAGCCAAGTTTTATTATAACTAACTTTATAATAAAACAAATATATCTCTCCTTTTATTATGGAATAAATTTTACAAGAAATTTATAAATTTTCTTTATTATGGAAAAATCAATTCATAATTGATTTTTATAAAATTAAAATAAACCATTCCATGGATCATTTTAATTTCCATAAAAAGAATAAATTTCTATAAATTTATTTATATAAACTTCTTTATACAAATTTATTTATCCATAATTTATAAAACAAATCGCGCTAGATTTATTTTATTAATTAACCAAATAAATTGGTTTCTCCCCAATGTTGTGGCCGGCCAAACCAAAGGGGGTGGGCACCCTCTTTGGCCGGCCACTTCAAGCCCAATCCCTCGCGAATTAAACTCATTTAATTCGCCCGATAAGCCTTCAAAAGACATAGCCATTTTAAGCTTCCATTGCGCCTCTGATTAATTCAGATTCGACTTATTTCTCTTGATTAGAAAATCCAATTTTCAACTCGTTTTAAATCCCTCGGATTACTCGTAATGCGTGTGACTAAATAGGCTTTCGATTTATATTGGTCGTCTATAATCAACCAATTATAGAACGATCATGAGTGGCACCTAGTAGTACATCATGACCCCCAATTAATCGAAAGATCAACGGTTGACCGCAGAAGTAATTCTGAAACCCTTCAGCAGCTCTAATAAATCGTGCCTCATTCCCTTCACCAACTTATACCCTCTTGGTTCAGGATATGGTCTGTGTGTGTCAGTCCCCACTAGGCTGACTACGTCACACCTAGCCCAAGTAGTGTCTTTCTCGTCCTTTGGATTTCTAATTACTCTCATGTATTTAAGAGACTCATACTCTAAACATGATATGCTCTGGCCAGAGGCTTTGAGTAACAATTCGACGATAGGCCTAGGTATACATCTCCTCGCAAGGAGTGGTGAATCCTTTGTAGGCTGTTCAAACATCTTCGGGCACTTCGGCTTATACCCAACCATCCTGGGTCCACACCTCCTTGGAGATGCTTGCTTAAGATGTTAAAGTATAAGTCTCCATGACCAAGATGACTTGAATACCGCAAGTCAAAGGAACATCACACTTAAGCTGCAGTAAGAACTTCTTTGACATATCTATATAGATTACCATATGAAGTTTTACAGCTAGTCACTCCAATGAACTAGTTCCCTTAACTAGCATCCATGTTTATCTGCGGACATCCCAATGTCACCAGCCAGTGAGAATCAGCTGATTAGAGAATAACCCATGCTAGTCTCAATAGAATTGATAGTGTCCGTTTTTATCAATTCATCGACTAGGGATATTTTCAATACTTCACAATTGCACATATAGAGATAATCACTAGTTGTGATCCCATCACAAATTCTCTTATACTGTGAATTGTATTGTGGACATTCAGTAGATGAGTTTAAGATCCCAATCAAATACACTAACATGTATACTCAAATAGTGAATTATCATTTATTAAAATAAATATTTACAATTATAAGGCGATTGCCTTAGGACACTTCTCTCATATCACTAACAAACTCCCACTTCGCCTAATGCCAATTGCTACGGTATCTAATACCACAGGCTCTAACATGACCCTCAAACTTGTTCTGAGGCAAGGCCTTAGTTAAAGGATCCGCTAAATTCCTTTCAGTGGGAATTTTCTCAATTTTTATATCATTCCTACTTATAATCTCTCTGATCAGATGATAGCGGCGAAGCACGTGTTTGGATCGCTGATGAGACCTTGGTTCCTTTGCTTGTGCAATAGCTCCATTGTTGTCGCAGTAAACCGGCACTGCTTCAACAATGGTTGGAACCACGCCAAGTTCGGAGACAAACTTCTTGATCCAGACTGCTTCCTTTGCTGCTTCCGAAGCTGCGATATATTCTGCTTCTGTGGTAGAATCCGCTACGGTGTCTTATTGGGAACTTTTCCAACTTATTGCGCCTCCATTCAAAGTAAATACGTATCCAGACTGAGATTTGGAGTCATCCTTATCTGTCTGGAAATTGGCATCTGTATACCGACGTATTACCATATCGCCTTCTCCATATATTAGGAACTTTTCAAAATTAATCATGTTTTCAATCATCTTGGGTCGATCACGTTAACCAGCTGGATCTTCCTTCTTTCGGCCGGCTTTTCTTCTGTTGGTCTGATGCTTCAACTCCTTGTAGTAGTCCTGGGCAAGTCGAACCATCTTGGGTCGATCGCCTTCACTGTCTTCTGAGTCTGAGTCTGAGTCAGACTCGGGTGCAGGTTGAGGCTTTTTCTTGGCCACCTTTCCTTGGGTTTTTCCTGCAAGAAAAGCAATACCTTTCTCGGCCAAAGTGCAGTTAGTCTGCTCATGTAGTTCTAATTCTGAAAATTATTCATCTAATTTAATTTTAGAAAGATCTCTAGAAACTTTGTAAGCATCTACCATAGATGCCCACAAAGTATTTCTTGGGAATGCATTTAGGGTATACCTAATAAGGTCACGGTTTTCTACCTTGTGTCCGATTGTGTGTCGGTCGTTCATCAGCTCCTGGATCCTGGAGTGGAGCTGGGCTGCTGACTCACCTTCGTTCATTTTGATTGTGTACAATTTGTTCAGTAGTAGGTCCCTTTTGCTGATTCTGGTGTCGGAGGTACCTTCGTGCAACTCGATCAGCTTACTCCAGAGTTCTTTCGCATTGTTGAAGGGACCCACTCGGTTCAGTTCTTCTTTGGTTAATCTGCATTGGAGTGTCTGGGTCTATCTTTTTCTTCAGCGAGGCGTCCCATTCTATGTAGTGTTGTGCCACTCCTTCAGCATTCTTGGGGATTTCCATGCCAAATTGGATAATAATCCGCATATCCATCTGAGTTTTCAGGTGGACTTCCATCCGACTCTTCCTGTAGGAGAAGTCTTCTCCACTGAAAAGTGGTGGTCTGGCTGTGCTGAAACCTTCTTGCATGGCCATTTATAATTTCTGAAATAACAAACAACAAAAAAAATAATGAAATTATGTCCCAAGACTTGCTCTTGGATTAGTAGTGCGGAAGAAAAATTAATTAAAAAAAATGATCAAGTGGTGTTGCACCAACCTCGATTATCGAGAAAAATTCGAATGAAAAGAAATTAAAATTTTCGTAAAATCTGAAAAACTCTCAAATTGGTGGTTGCACCAAATTTGAGCCACCCTCTCTGATACCACTTGTTGGATCGAGAAAAACGATAGAGGGGGGGTGAATATCGTTAAAACTTTTCAGATTATAAAGAGCAGATACGCAGCGGAAATAAATAAATCACACAGGAACACAAGTCAATTTTTACTTGGTTCGGAGTCGTGGTTGGCTCCTACTCCAAGGCCCACGATCCTTGACCGTTTACTTTGGGCAATATTATAATCACGCAAAAAGGATTTACAAGTTAAGTTCTACAATATTTCAGGAAATTAAAATTTCTACACTTTTCGTTACCGACGCCCGATGTAGATTGTATTTCAGTGCAGAGGGTTGTCGTTAGCGCTGGATCTCGAAGTCGGAGTTTGCCGGGGTGTAGCGCTTGAACGAAAAGCTTTGGAGCGTTGAGAAAAATGTGCTGTTGAAGCCTTGGGGTCGAACCCCTTTTATAGTGCTCAAACGGGCGCCTGATAGTTTGGGGGCGCCTGACACGTGCCCTTCAATCCGCGAATCCTTATCCGCGGGCTCGGTCAGTGCTTATCCACCCCAACTTGGGCGCCTGAGCTGATGGGGGCTCCCGTGACCTCACAGGCGCCTGATCCGCCTTGGTTCAGTGGCTTCGCAGCTATGTTTTGGGGTTTTCCTTCACTCTTGGGTGCCTGTTACCTTACGGGCGCCTGTCTCCTTTCGGGTGCCTAGGCCCAGTGAAGCACCTTCACTTGCAGACGATCAGTCCTTCGACCCTGCAACATAGGGTAGTCCCCAAAACATAATAAGCAATAGTTACAGCCGCAGTTGTCATAGTTCTGTCTTCGGGTCTCCCAAATGGAACCCTAGGTCGATCCGACACCTACTGTTCCCTCAACGGGGAACGCATCCTCACCTACTCCTATCAGGAGAGTTTACCTTTCGCCAACCGGCTCCTCCGGTTGGACTTTTGCCCAATCCACCTGACCAGGTCTTCGTGCCCAACTTTCGATCAGGTCTTCGGTGCCCAACCCCTTGCCAAGACTTCGTGCCCAGTCCTCGACCAGGACTTCTTTGCCCGACTTCCGGTCAGGTCTTCTTGCCCAGTCCTTGACCAGGACTTCTTTGCCCAGCCCTTTGCCAGGACTTCTTGCCTGGTGTACCTAGGACTTCTTCCTGCACACTCAGTGAACAAGTTAGAACATAACAACATCTTAACTTCTGAACCCTTTGCCATTATCAAAACCCAGGTTTGACTTAGGTGTTTCCTGCACCAACAAGGAGTGATCATTTACGGCTTGCTAGAGGGGGGGGGGGGTTGAATAGCAATTTTTGATTTCTTCCCTACAATTGTTAGTTGCGAAGTGGAATAAACTAAAACAAAACTAAACTAGACTAAAACTAGGAAGAAACACATCGATGTATGTGTTTCGGAGATGATACTCCTACTCCACGGCTGCCCGTAAGGTGGGCGATCCCTAATCCGTCGGTGGATGATTCCCCGGAGCACCTCCGGCTAGATCGCGTAGCTCCTTGTGGGTGGAGAAACCTCTCCACAACCTTTGGACACTATCTGAGCACAACAGGCTACTAACTTACTCTATCCAAGCAAGTTTCGCCAAAGAACAGTAGCCTTAAACGAGCTCCTTTAAATAGATCAGATTCGACTATTACAGCCAACGTTCGAATCCCCAACCATTACCAGTTGACTGCTCCTGGAGCAGTCGACTAGTCCCCTTCTAAGCCTAGGGTTTCCTTCCCGAGTACATTTTTCTCCGTACTCAAACCCTCCAGGCTTTGTTCTGGAGTACAAACACTCACACTCGGGCCCTCACGACCTTGTCGGCTCTTCAATCCACAGTCTCGATCTGTTGCCTTCACGCCCTCTTCGTTTTCGACTCCCGTCCCTTGGATGCACACACAAGCCTCGAGCTTGCCTCCATGCATCCTTCACGCATGCCTCGAAGCCTGCGTCCCTCGGCTTATCGTCTTTGCCCATGGTCCCTCGAATGCGCACACAAGCCTCCAGCTTGCATCCATGCCACCCTTCACCTGAAGACATCCAACCAAGTCTATGTGTACATGTACACCTGTACACTCACATACACAAATTAGTCCAACAACAAACCCTAACTTAATCATATTGACCACACACATCAAAAACATGATCCTCTAGATCATACCCGGGCTGATTGCCCCAACAATCTCCCACTTTTTGATATGTGATAATATGTTTAAGTTAGGTAAGCAAAAACAATAATATCAATAGCAATTGAAAATTAAAGCATAACAAACAAGTGGCAACCTCCCCCTTAACCTATGCATTCTCCCAATTTTCAATTCTCACAACCAACACCAAGTTAAGTTCTACTCAACTTAACATCATAACACTAAGTTAAGTTCTACCCAACATAACATCACATATTTTCTCATGTCAAGTTAAACCTAACTTAACACCCAAGTTCTCCCCCTTTGACACCATCAAAAAGATTGCCCCAAGCAACCCTACCCCTGGTGCCAAAAAGAACTCAACTTATTTCTAAAAAAACCTTTCAGAAACAAATATACAGCCTTACTAGTCGACTGATCCAACATCAGTCGACTGATACACTCAATCTGCCAACTTCTTGAGACATCAGTCAACTGCCCCCTGGGCAGTCGACTGATACAGTCACCTTTTGAAATTGCAACCCAATTTCAGAAACCTCTAGAAAATTCTAGAAAATCCATAAAAATCTAAAAGTTTGCAAGCACACTTGTTAGAATATACTCTGTCCTAGAAAAATATAGTTTCATGAAAGATATCAAATGTGCTTGACTTTTGGTACAAACTCTAATTTCCTCAAAAATGGTCATTTTGTATCAACTTTGAAAGCTATCTATGAATCCATGTGTTTACCAAGGCTAACCATTACAATTTGACACATAGAATTGCCCTCAACTCCTCCTTTTCCATTATAAATTTTTATTTTGACAAAACCTCCCCCTCTTTTATCCTTAACCCTAGATACATATGCACTTATCACCCTTCCTTGAATTCCATGATATCAACAAAGCCTCATTTCATACAATCATCATTAAATCATGAAGTAACACTTTATGCAAGGAATATGAAAGCATAAGCAAGAATTTGAATTCAAAACCATATCCTCATTTCAATTGCACTTTATGCATTTTCAACCAATATAAGCAAGTCATGAGGTTTAACCAATATAAGCAAATATGAAATAGTGACACAAAATTTCATGAAAGCATAAGTAAATGTGTCATACATGACTCGAAAATAAATATGAAAGTGACACAAAGGATAAAGCCCCGAAGTAGTGAAATATTACAATCCCAAAATGAAAAAGTGTTTGAGAGATAAAAACAGCATCTAAGAAACACACTCTCAACACTCAGGCCATCAAATCAAGTCCAATCTACTACATGTCATCATTTGGAGGTGGAGGAGGAGGGGTCTGATATGTGAGGTGCAGCTGTCGTATCATATCATACATCTCATCCTGTTGGCACTGGAACCCCTGACAGAACTGTGAGGTGTCATGAACCTCCTCCTGAATGACAGTCTGTGTCTCCTGGAAGCCCCTCTGCTGCTGCTGAAAGTTGTGGAAGTCCTCCCAGAGGTCATGAACCTCATATCGAAGCTGGGAGAACTCCTCTCGTGTAACTCCACCAGCAGGCTCCTCATCTGAACTGGAGGACTCAAGACGCTGCATCCAAACAATATCCCCCTGTCTGCACTCGATCCCCGCCAAGGACAATTGACGTGTGCCAATCTAATGATAGGTGACGGACCTGACATCTAGTCGTGACTATACCCCTAGACTCAAAGAATTCAGTCAGGACATGGCAGAACAACATGTAGATCTTCCCATTCACACTATGGGAAAAATGGACAATGGATGTGAACACATGCAATGAGACATCAATGTCTAGCCTCCTCTCAAAAGCGTACATCATTACCATGTGCGGTAGTCGAATCCTCGACCGCCCCTTGGTAACAATGTGCAGTATGCATTCTAAAACAATTTTATACAGAACATGATTAAATGGACTCATGTTTTTAGCATAAAAAATGTGCTCTGAAATACTACGATGTCGTCCAAAATAATGCATGTGGTTCTGATCAATAGTGACATCAGGAAAAGAAAGAGGCTCAACAACTTTTGAAAAATATATGACCACATTATTAGACGCTCTACACCCCAGAAACATACCTAAAACAGTGGATGAGAAGGGGATGGCGAGTCCTGCTACCATGGACTCATAAAGGTCATTATTAGGATCAATGCATGTAAGATTTACGTAGAATTCTTTACATAGGTCTAGATTGATGTCATGCCGACAATATACCAACTGCTCTACCGAAAAATGAGTGATCATTTCAGCAATCTGTGGGGTTTTCTCTTGAAAATAAGCCCTATTGAGGTATCTACAATTCATCAACATGAATTCATTCTCGGTGAATCTTTATAGACACTCATTAGACCGTAATCGATGTGTATTTGGGTCTACTAAGCCTTGTTGGGATGAACCCTCACCCCTTAACCATTTAGAAGCCAACCTAACATATGATATGCAAATGTATGTACCCATACCATCCCACAACAAGATAGAACAGGAAAAACCAAGTAAAATAGGTCAAGTTAGCTCCAAACCATGATTTAAATGGGAAAAACTAAACATTACAAAGTGTTACCTTTTTCCTAATCGCTTCATGATGAAGTTTGATGAAGATCGGTTTGAAAGAAGAAGCTTTTGCTAACCCTAGTTGTAGATCCGAGATAGGAGTGGGCTAAAGAAGCGTTTCTAGGGCTTGGGAGTACCTTAGATCGCTAGGAGAGGTTGGGAGGATATGAAGATTCGCAAGGGTGGCACGCAAAACACTAGGTTTTGACCACCCCCGCACGGTTTGACTCTTATTAAAACCCGCAGATCAGTCGACTGCCCCTGGGGCAGTCGACTGGGAAAATGAACAGAATGTTTCTTAGTTGAGATTAGTCCACTACCCCTGGGGCAGTCGACTGGCAAAACAAATAGAAGGATTTCTAGGTGGGATCAGTCGACTGCCCCTGGGGTAGTCGACTGATAAAATGAACAGAAGGTTCCTAGTTTCGAATTCACCTGGATCAGTCGAGTGGTTCTTTACCAGTCGACTGATACCTGAATTTTAATTTTTCTGCCTAATTTCAGAAATGCCTAATTAATTCCACAAATCTCCAAAAAATCTGAAATATCGTGGAGATATTTGTGAAGCCTATATCTACTTGGTAAAAATATGTTTCCAAACAAAACAACTCCGTATCCCAAGATTGGCACAAAATTCAACCCTTCCTAAATTGTATCATTTAACCTCATCCAAAAGTTTTAATTTTGGCCTCTCCTTGATGTATCTTCTCATACCTGATCATAATTCATTTCTAGCACTGAATTATATGATATTTATACATTAAAAACCAATTTTCTCCCAATATGATTCTATTTTCCTCTTTTTCTCCATGAAACTCATTTTAATGTGCCAATTCCTTAAGATTAAGACTTGCCTTAGTCTTCCAACCCTTTTGGCACATTCTACAGTCCACTTAATCCCTTAGGAGAAATCCTCCTGAGATCCATTGATCATGGATCTCATTTTGACCTCTAGAGCTCTCCCTTGAGCTCCTAGCCCGAGCCACTTCCCTGGATGGCTCATTTACAATTGCAAGACCACACCGGTGTTCCTCTGGTACTTCTTGACCTTCAACTATGACTCTCTTAACTCTATATAGCTTTTTCTTGGTCAAATCCATCTTTTCTCCTTTAAATGGCTTTTCTTTGCCATTTTTGACCTTTCCTTTACCATAATCATAAGGCATCCTAGAATATTACTTTTTTACTATCATTTGATTTTTAGGGTGATATCCTAGACCCGGTCTACCATTTCTAATATGTTGTTCATTAGGTATCACACCCAACCCCTTGGATCCTCTAGTGAGTCTATCTAGGTTATTTTCTAATTTATCAAGTTTTGCCCTCAAAACTTGATTTTCCTTTTCTAAATTTCTATCCTTAGTATCACCATGCCTATTTTGAACACTCTTAGATCTACCCATTTTTCTAGGCATGTGTCTCCCCTTCTTGGGATTTTTGCCTTGATCCTTAGGTCTAGAAACCCTAGATTTATTATGAAACATGGATTCTTTGGTATTTTGGCAAGCAATAGTATCTCTATTTCTATCATGATATTTAAAACAAAAAGTACGTGTAGGTAAGCAATCATTATGATTTCTAGCATTTATAAAAGTATTTGGAGCATAAGTAAAGTTAGGGATTACCTCCCTTACCCTTTTAGCTCCCCCTTGATGTGAGCTCCTTTTCCTTTCTTCTTTTTCCCATCTTCTTAAGTTCTCTATCTTCTTGAGCTCTCTTTTTCTTGGACATTGAGTGTGATAATGCCCTAGCTCCCCACAAGTATAGCATCTAATGTACTTCTTTTCATTCTTTTCCCTACAATCCACATTAGATTTAAAATGAATTGAGTTGGATTTAGCGATTACCTTCTTTTTACCTAATAGGCACTTGTCCTTGTAGTGCCCCTTCTTATTGCATCCAAAGCATATGATGTGCTCTTTTGATTTGGCTTTGGTGGAGGTTGGAGCTTTTTCTTGCTCTTGTATGGATAAGGGTCTCTCCTCCCCCTCAATTCTTGAATTTGACACCTCCTCTTCTTCTCTTGATGAGGTGGATGATCTTTCACTTAATTCTTCCACTTCACTTGATGAGATGAGCAATTCTTCTTCCACTTGGTCTTCTTGGACCATTTGACTTATTTCTTTGGACTTTTCAACCATTTGAGCTTGTGTAGGGTTCTTATGAAATTCTTCCAACTTGTTCCACAACTCATGTGCACTTTATATTCACCTACACCACTCAAAATATTATTAGGCAAAATATTTACTAATATACCAATTACCTTCTCATTTGCCCTAGATTGTTCTTGTTGCTCCTTAGTCCAATATCTAGGTCGGAGTTTTTTCCCGTGCTTGTCTCTTGGAATTTCGAATGGCTCCTCTAGCACCACCATACACTCCCAATCCATTCCAAGCCATGTCTTCATCCTTGTCTTCCAATAATCAAAGTCTTCATGATCGTAGGATGGTGTCGTGTTGATATCATCCCCCAACTTATCTTCCATCATTTTTCTCCTCTAGCTTGTGCTCCTTTGGCGATTATTCCAACAAGAGTGGTCCTTCGCTCTAATACCACTTGTTAGATCGTTTACGTCTTGCTAGAGGGAGGGTGAATAGCAATTTTCGATTTCTTCCCTACAATTGTTAGTTGCGCAAGCGGAATAAACTAAAAGAAAACTAAACTAAAACTAGGAAGAAACATACCGACGTGGTTCAAAGATGATACTCCTACTCCACGGCTACCCGTAAGGTGGGCGATCCCTAATCCGTCGGTAGATGATTCTCCGGAGCACCTCCGGCTAGATCGCATAGCTCCTCGTGGGTGGAGAAACCTCTCCAAAACCTTTGGACACTACTTGAGCACAACAGGCTACTAACTCACTCTATCCAATTAAGTTTCGCCAAAGAACAGTAGTCTTAAATGAGATCCTTTAAATAGAGCTCGAGTACTAAATGGCCTCTACCACCTGACTGCCCCTAGGGCAGTCGACTGGTCCGACCCAGATTCGACCGTTACAGCCAACGTTCGAATCCCCAGCCATTACCAGTCGACTGCTCCCGGAACAATCGACTGATCCCCTTCTAAGCCTAGGGTTTCCTTCCCGAGTACATTTCTCTCCGCACTCAAACCCTTCTGGCTTTGTTCCTGAGTACAAACACTCACACTCGGACCCTCACGTCCTTGTCGACTCATCAATCCACAGTCTCAATATGTTGCCTTCACACCCTCTTCATCTTCGGCTCCCATCCCTCGGATGCGCACACAAGCCTCGAGCTTGCCTCCATGCCATCATTCACGCATGCCTCGAAGTCTGTGTCCCTCGGCTCATCATCTCTGCACATGGTCCCTCGGATGCGGACACAATCCTCCAGCTTGCTTCCATGTCACCCTTCACCTGAAGACATCCAACCAAGTCTATGTGTACCTGTACACCTGTACACTCTCATACACATATTAGTCCAACAACAAACCCTAACTTAATCATATTGACTACACACATCAAAACCATGATCCTCCAGATCATACCTGGGCTGATTGCCCCAATAAGGAGGAGAAGGAAAGAGGAAGAAAATGACTTCCTTCCACCCGTCGACGTGCCCTAGGAGAGAGAAGAGAGAGAGAGGAGGAGAGGAGAAGCTTAGGGTTGGGTGAAGAATTAGATGCCTTGGTTTCATGACTCCATGGGGTATTTATAGGGCTACAATAGGGACCAAGAGGAGGAGTTGGGTCTTGGCAACCTAATGGATCAAGGCCCGATCCATTAATGAAGATTCATTCCACTAAAAGATCTTCATTGAACTACCTCACCAACCCCCATATTTAAATATGGGTTCCACCTATTATGAGTACAAGTATCTCCCCGTGTTTAAGATATCGAATGCTCATTGATTAATTTAAATTACTGACAATTTTAATTAATCAACATCTAACTCTTTGATTAGTATCACTCATCCTTATCATCATGTCGGACCAAGTCCACTTGCAGGATTTAACATGATGAACTTTATAAGCTCATCAAGGGGGCATCATCAATCCGACCCACCAGGACACGATTTCCGTCTATAATCAATAACACACCTTGTAAATAATATTATTTCCCAACTTACTGGGTCTATCGATTTAACAGAATAAATCTCGCCTATTGGTAAATCAAAGACTTACTTTTTTCCTAAAGTAAGTAAATCTCGCCTATTGACACTCATCCATACTATGGCTCCACCTCCTAAAGTAAACACATACCCCGAGGTAGACTTACTTTTGTCCCTATATGATTGAAAGTCTGAATCCGTATAGCTCACAGGGAAGAATTGGTCTGCCTGGTAAACTAGCATATAATACCTAGTCCTTCTCAGGTACTTGAGTATATGCTTTACCACAGTCTAATATCCCTGACATGGGTTACTCTGATATCTGCTAACCATGCCCACGGCAAAGCAGATATCCGGTCTCATACATAGCATAGCATACATGAGGCTTCCTACAGCCGACGCATAAGGAACCGCCTTCATCTCGTCTATCTCCTTTGATGTTTTAGGACACATCTCCTTAGATAGAGAAACTCCATGCCTGAAAGGTAGAAAACCTTTCTTGGAGTTTTCCATGCTAAAATGAGCTAGGACAGTGTCTATGAATGAAGCTTGAGATAAGCATAACATCCTTTTCTGGCAATCGCTTAGAACTTTGATCCCAAGGATGTGTCTCGCTTCTCCCATGTCCTTCATATCAAACTGTTTGGACAACCATACCCTTACATCTGATAATACTTTGACATTGTTGCCAATGAGCAAAATATCATCTACGTATAGCACAAGAAATACCACTATGTTTCCGTCACATCTCTTATATACACATGACTCATCCGGACTTTGAATAAATCCATATGACTGGA
This sequence comes from Boesenbergia rotunda, assembly GCA_024364735.1. Classification (NCBI taxonomy): domain Eukaryota; kingdom Viridiplantae; phylum Streptophyta; class Magnoliopsida; order Zingiberales; family Zingiberaceae; genus Boesenbergia; species Boesenbergia rotunda. Next base: position 163,458 of record JAGFNQ010004018.1, on the reverse strand, counting down.
ATATTACCTCATCAAAGCGGATGTTCCAAGATCGTGAAGCTTGCTTCAATCCATAAATGGATCGATTAAGCTTACACACAAGATGCTCTTTGGCCTTCGCAATGAATCCCTTTGGTTGCTTCATATAGATGGTCTCCTCAAGACTTCCATTAAGAAAAGTTGTCTTGACGTCCATCTGCCATACGTCATAACCCATATGAGTGGCAATAGATAAGAGAATCTGGATAGACTTAAGCATGGCTACCCGTGAAAAAGTCTCCTCATAATCGATACCCTCTTTCTGAGTATACCCATTCGTAACAAGCCTAGTTTTGAAGGTCTCTACCTTCCCATATGCTCATCTGTTTCTCTTGTAGATCCACTTGCATCCAATGGCTTTTACACCATTGGGTGGTTCTACTAGCTCCGAGACATGATTAGAATCCATAGATTCTATCTTAGAATTCATTGCCCTTTGGTAAGATTTCGCATCTTTATCTTGGAGTGCCTCGCCATAGGTCCAGGGATCCAGTTCATCTTCGCTAGGGACCAAGTCTGAAGACTCTCCCAATAACATGAATCTTTCAGGCTGTCTAATAACCCTCCCACTACGACGAGGTACCACCTGTGTATCTTCTGTGACACGTGGTGCAGTGACCTATGGTATGTCCTCTTGTACTGTTGGTACTAAGGTCAGAACTATTGGATCGGGTTGGACCGACTAGAGGGGGTGCATAGACAGTAAAAAAAAATTATGAAAGTGGAGGCACTCATCTTTAAAAAAAATGAAACTTGGTTGCAACTGAGAACGTTGCTTCCAAGGCAGTGGGCGCTTAATAAAAATCTCCTTGTGGCGGAGAAGCCTTACAAAAATCGCACGCTAGAATTTTAGAGATTTTACAAGGATCAATAAAATGATTGATTGAAAAGGTTGAAACTCTAAGCATATTTATAGCCTAAGAGAATAAATCTGGATTGTTGATTGTTGAGGAATTTTCTCTTGGCCGTTAATCCATGGATGTAATCTGGATGGTTGATCTTGGATGGGATTAAACTGCATCCATTGGATCTGATTCAAGGATAAGGTCTTATCCTTTAAGATTTTATCATCTGCTTCAGACTTTGATGTTATCATCTTCAAGTAGAATCATCGGCAGCATCTCAATGTCATTAACTGTTATCCCAACTGGTAACCATGGCAACATATGCTACCGAGGTCTAGAGTTTGAGTCTTCTTAGCAATAATTAAATTTTCTTTATTCCAGCGCCTGGTTTAACATGGTCAAACTGACTAGTCTTTTGGTTCATCTTCTGGGTGATTTCCGGCCAATCAGAGTTAGGCTCACCTGAACCCCGACTTCGGCCTTTCGCCCCTCGAGTGTGCTTCCTTCTGGTTTCCCATCCCTCGGGCATCGCGTACGTCCTTCTCGATCCACCGGTGTACTCTTCCGCAGCTTCTGCATCCCTCGGATTGTACCAAGCCCGTCATCTCACTTCCCCGCACAATCTTTCTCGTCTGCTACATCTTACACTCGACTTCCTCCGTACCTAAGCTCCTACACACTTAGCAGAGGGATTAAATATATCAGGACCCAACATAAATTGGTTGATCACATCAAAATCAACCAGGGGTACTTACAGGAACGCCCCCTCTTAATTCCTCAAGAATTATTCTACTCATGGGCTTGTGGTTCATCACCTAGTCTTGCTCTAAGAATCGAGCATTCATGCTAACGATCACCCTATGACTCTTAGGACTATAGAATAAACCACCTTTCATCCCTCTAGGATAGCTTATGAGTAAGCACACTTCTATATGAGATTCCAACTTATCAGTATCTCCTATTAGCACATGTGCTGGACTACCCCAAATCCGAATGTCTTAGACTAGGCTTTCGCCCAGTCCACAATTTTGTGGGAGTAGAAGGAACTAACTTAGATGGTACCAAGTTCAGTTTGTACATTGTTGTTTCCAGAGCATATCCCCAGAACGATTCCGACAACTCGGTGTAACTCATCATTGATCTAACCATCTCCATAAGAGTCCTATTAATTCCTTCACTCTGCTACACAGTTCTGTTGGGCGCGTACCGGGTGCAAATAATTGAGATTGAACCCAGCCTCTGATAAGTAAGTCCTAAACTCTCCCAAGAGGTACTCGCCACTATGATCCGATCGTAGTGTCTTGATTCTTTTACCTTGATGTTTCTCCACATCAACTTTGAATTCTTTGAACTTATCAAAGCATTCAGACTTGCGGTGCATCAAGTAAATGTACCCATACCTTGAATAATCGTCTATAAAGAAGATAAAGTATTCAAAGCCACCTCTAGCCTGGATAGACATAGGACCACACAAATCAGAATGAACCAACTCTAACACATCTTTAGCCCTATACCCCTCGACCTTGAAAGGCCTCTTGGACATCTTACCTTCGAAGCATGATTCACAAGTTGGGAAGTCTTCCACCACCAATGAACCCAAAGGTTCATCGGCTATTAACCTTTGAATCTTACTAAGGTTAATATGACCAAGTCTTAGATGACAAAGATATGTTTGGTTCATCTTCGAAGGTTCTTTTCTCTTATTTTGGTTAGATGATGAGTTATTTACTTCTATTTGCATAATGAGGATTTTGGTTCTAAAGTATACAAATTACCAACCAATTTACCTGAACAGATAATCTCTCTATTCCTTTTTATAACAACACGGTCATTAAAAGAAATAGAATACCCATCCCTTATTATTTTAGAAACTGAAACAAGGTTCTTTCTAAAAGAAGATACATAAAGGCAATTTCTTAAAATAAAAACTTTATTTTTATCAAATGATAAATAAACGTCTCCCACTGCAATAGCTGCCACCTCCGTAGCATTGCTGTAGACGGTAATCTCTCCATCAGCTAGTCGTCGGGTTTCCTGGAACCCCTGTAAAGAATTACAGACATGATCAGTAGCTCGCGTATCTACACACCAGGTACCGATCGATAACACTGCTAAGCATGTTTCAATAACTAAAGAAAAAGATATACCTTTATCTTGACGACGGGGACAGTCTGCCTTCTAGTGTCCAGTCTGCTTGCACGTGAAGCACATGCCTTTCGGCTTCTTCACGCCAGCCCGAGGTCCCTGAGATCCTGTCGCCTTCTTTGCCCCACCTTGTTTCTGTTGGTGCAAGTTGCATCAGTGATGTCCTCCTCTAAATGTTTCAATGTTTGACAATATACTTAAGTCAGTGATACATTGAACTACGGAAGGGTTAGTCAAGAAAGGTGTAACAAAGTGAAGAAAAGTCCTAGTTAGCCTAGGCACTAAGTCCTGGTTCTAAGAATTGGGCACTAAGACCTGGTGAGTGAAGTTGGGCACTAAAACTTGGTGAGTGAAGCTGGGCACTAAGTCCTGGTGAGTGAAGCTGAGCAAAAGTTCTGATGAGTGAAGTTAGGCACGAAGACCTGGTTCGAGGAATTGGGCACGAAGTCCTGGCCGAGGGTTGGGCACCTAAGTCCTAGACCTAGAGTTTGGGCACGAAGTCTTGGTCCGAGGAATTGAGCAACTTAGCTGAGCAATGACTAAGGACATAAGTAGAGACGGGTCGAGGGTCGAACGTCTCGAGATCCGAGAGTATCGAAGGCTAAGTAAAAGTCCACACGAGTGGACTGGGTGGCAACCGTCTCCTGAAAGGAGTAGGTTGAAGGCGCATTCCCGGGGGTGGGAACATGCGTCGGTTCGACCTAGGGTTTCGCAGAAATCTAAAGTCAGAACCATCTCGTTTAGGATAAGATGGTGTGTGTATTTTCTTTGTATTTGTGTATCTTGTAGGTACCTAGAATAGAAGATAAAGTAGGCAAACAAACACACAACGCAGCTAGAAGCCAGGCTGCTAGGCGACCCCATTGAAGGAGGCGCCATAAAGGAGCTAGGCACCCCCATCAACTGGGGTGCCTCAATGAAAGGAAGCAAACCAGGCTCTTCATTCAGGTGCCCCATATGTTACAGGTGCCCTGGTTGAAAGTTGTATCTGCTGCTGCGAGTTCAAAGCAGCGATAAGCTTTGACTTGGGTTCAATGAGGTGCCTGGGAGGTCCAGGGTGCCCTGGTCAAGAGTGTTATCTGCTGCGGCGAGTTCGGCGTAGAGATAAACTTTGACCAAGCCCATTAAAGCACCCAGTGATCACAGGCGCCCTAATAAAGACTATAAAAGGGGCTTCAACCCCAAGGCTCATAACACAACTTCCAGAATCATTCTGAGCACTCCAAATAGAAGAAACGCGCTAATGATGAAGCTCTGCGACCAAAGAGGCTCCGGGAGGAAGTGCGCGGCACTTCGGAGATCTAGATCGGCCGAGGCTTTGATTCTTTTCATTTGGTTTGATTTACTTTCCGCACTTACATTTATTTAATATTTTGATTGTAAATCGTACACTGTAAGACGAGTTTCTCTGCCTCCGAAAAGTCCGGAAAGGAGACCATTAGTGGACGGGTGTTCCCGTGCTTAGGCCTTGGATGTACTGACCCTGGGGGGTTGGGAACCAAGTAAATCCCGTGTGTACAAGTCTCGTTGTTTTCTTCGTTCTCTTTATTTTCCGCTGCACTAACTCTGAGTCCAGAACGAAGATCCAAAAGATGAGTTTTATGATGTTTCCGCAAGTTTTTTTTACAGCCGATAATCACCCCGCTCTATCGACGGCACTGGTCCAACAAGTGGTATCAGAGCTCGGTCGCTCTTCACCAGACTAACAGTTGACTGAGCAAAGACGCCAGGAGTTGAGGGGGAGCCCAGCGGTGAATCAGGTATAATTTTATTTCAAATGTCAATTTTTAAATTCCATATAATATGTTTCAAGTGCAAGGAGAGAGGGCACTATACAAATTAGTGTCCTACTCGTAAGACTCGGTCTACACCACCGAAAGCAAAGGAGGCACCAGCGCCCAGAGTCCGGAGGGATCAAAGTCAAATACGGTGTTTCAAATGCGAAAAGTATGGACACTACAAGAATAAGTGTCCGGCGAAGGTACGGAAAATTTACTTTCCAAACAATTTACAAATTCCTGCATTGTCATATGATAATTTTGATAATTTTTTGGATAAATTAGAATTATTACATAGTCAAATCAATATCTTGCATGACCATTTAGCAAAAGTAGATAATGCTAAAATATCAGAAATTAACTTTGTAATCCTTAATGTTAATTCGTTAATTTCTAAAATTAATTCTGATATTAATCTTAATTTTAATTCTGAAATTAATCTTAATTTTAATACTTAAAATTCTAATAATTTTAATTTTGAAAATCTTGGTGATCATATAGAAATTATTTCTGAAAATCTTGGTAATCATCTAGAAATTATTTCTGAAATTCTTGAAGATAATACTGAAATTATTTCTGAAATTCTTGAAGATAATACTAAAATTATTTCTAAAAATCTTGGTGATAATCTAGAAATTATTTCTGAAAATCTTGGTGATAATATAGAAATTATTTTTGAAATTCTTAAGGATAATCCTGAAATTAAATTTGAAATTCTTAAGGATAATCCTGAAATTAACACTGCTGAGGATAACTTTGAGGATATTGAAGATGAAATTCTTATAGATTGTAATTTAATTATCAAATTCTTAGATAATATTGAAGATTAGTACAAAACATTAACTAGTGGCCTGATTTACTCCACCTACTTTGAGGATATTGAATGATGAGATTTTGAGGATGAGGAGGAGATGGAACTTTCTGAGATCAAGGCTATAGTTAATAAAGTTCACAAAGATTCAAATAAATCAGAATTATTAGTAAAACTTGAAAAGATAAATAAAGAAGAAATAGTAAAAGAATCAGATATTTCGAAATATTGAAAATGATGAAATTAAATGCACAACTTTTAATCAACCCAGAAATTTTGAAATTTAAATCAAATTAAAAATTAATTCAACTTTAAATAATTCTAAATTAATTCAACTAGAGATAATTCTAAATTAATTCAACTTTAAATAATTCTAAATTAATTCAACTTTAGATAATTCTTAATTAATTATCTTTAGATAATTCTTAAATAATTCAACTTTAGATAATTCTTAATTAATTCTATTTTAAATAATTCTTAATTAATTCAATTTTAAATAATTCTTAATTAATTCAACTTTAAATAATTCTTTATTAATTTAACTTTAAATAATTCTTTCTTAATTTAACTTCAATTAATTAATTTAACTTCAATTAATTAATTTAACTTCAAATTTGTTTCAATTAACTTAACTCTATCTCTTAAATAACTTAAACTCAAATTAAATAAAATTTTACCCAAACTGCAACAATTAAATTAAAAATATTAAATATGTCAAAGTGGGTTGACATATTCGCGGGTTCACACGACATGTATCAAATTGAGAATTTGATATATTTTTAGAAACTTAATAATCTGAAATGTTTGACTCATGTATAACTGTCATGCCATGCATCTGCTGGTTTTTTTAATATATGTCATGTCATTCATATTAAATTTATGCATGATTTAGAACGGTTATAGGAAAAAACTAATTAAAACTTGAACAACCTAGTATTAGGTGGAGGTGAGATGATAGTACGTTAGGAAAGCCCTTCTAATAAGGTCAAGTATATACTACTTGGTCTGTTTAGTCTGGTGGAACTAGCCGAAGCTACCGATCCAAGACCTAAACTAGTTAGACTAGAATTTTTCAAAAAGTAATTTGAAAATGAATTTTCGATAAAAGGCTTTGTCAAGGAAAGGGTTGTTGCTCCAATAAGGCTACTGCCAAAGAAGGCCTCTGTGCCACGCCAAGACCTGGAAGCCGATTACCGAAAATCAAATTTACTTTGGTATTTGATAAATTTGAAGCTAACACAAGTTTCGATTAAATATTAGATTTAACAATAAATTAAGCAAAATTATTCAAGCATCTCACAATACACCCTTAAGGCAACCATGCTTGCTGTATTGAGACATCTAGAATAGGTGAGATGTTAAGGACTAATAAATTGAAAAATATTTTTCAAAATTATTTTCCAAAACTCTTAGAATATCTTTCTAAAAATCTATTTTCAAAATAGTGCTTTACCATAGTAATGTTGTTATGGATTTCATGCTTGTCTGATTGTTTATTCATATTATACATGTTCAAAAGTATATCATTTCAAAACTTGTTTGACCTACACAATTAGACACAAGCCTCTTAGGTCAACACTAAAGACCCTTAAGTCACTTAGATAGAGTCAAACGATGTTGGTGTCAGGGGGAGTTTTGTTTAAAGTTTTTTTTGAAAATTATGCTTTAATCAACCTTATAACTTCAAAATATTTTTCAAAAACGGTGCTTTAAATCACAATCATGTATGTTTTCGAAAAGACGTATGCTTTAAAAATTATCTTCAATCCAAATTGAATTTTCTAAGATTATCTTCTTGAAAATTATCATACTATCGTTCATTCTTTTGATCGTGGTAAACCCTAAAGACACAGAGGAGGTCTACTTCATGATCTATAAGGACTCCTAGGATGTGTCAAATGTAGGGGAAGTCTAAGTCAAAAGAAAACATTCTGACAAGTATTTTTCTAAATTCCTTTTTGGCAATTATTTTTGAAATTATTAAATAATTCTTTTGATCTGGACTAAACCCTAAAGACTCAGACGAAGAGTACTTGTGGTCAACAAACTTCCAAGGACTGTGTCAAGTTTAGGGAAAGGTTAAATTAAAAGAATTATTGAACATTTCAAAATAATATGTTTTAATACACTAGTTTTCAAAATTCTTTTGAAAATACAAGTAATTTGTCTTTCAAAATACTATTAGTTTGTTTGTCAAAAATTTTTTTGTGGCTTATAAAATTTCTTTGAAATACATTTTGAAATAATATTTACTTGAGTTTGAAGAATTTCCAGGACACATAGGGAAATGTCCTTGTGGTTAACAAGATTTCCTAGGATTGTGTCAGACTGGAAAAGAAACCAAGTCAAGTAAAATATTATATTTTAAAATAATATTTTTCTAAGTACTTTTAAAATATAAATCAAGTAACATTTTCAAATAACTCATAATATTGTTCAAAATACTTATGTTTTTCAAGTTCATAATATGTTTCAAAAAAAGTTCTTGCACTTTTCAAAAGCTCAAACATTTTTCAAAAAATACTTGCAAGATATTCAAAATATTTTTCAAAATGGTTTTGAAAAGTGCAAATATTTTTAAGGGTGTAGATATTTTTCAAAATGCTAACATTTTTTTAAAGAATTCTTCGAAGTGCACTATTTGTCATGTAAAAATATTTTTTAAGTGCAATTTGTTTTGAAAAATCTTTTCTAAATGAAAGTTTTTTTGTGAGAAGTTTTATGAGTTCAAAATACTTTCATACAAATACAAAATACTTTCAAAGTGAAATTCTTTAATTTAGGTACTTAGTTTTATGCTATGCTTTCAAAAATTTATACTAAGTATTTTCAAAAAGAACCAAATATTTTCAATGTTGGTACAAGTATTTTTGGTGATTTTTGATGTATGACAAAGGGGGAGAGGTGTGCTTAAGTTAGAAATTTTTCCTCTTGCTAAAGGATCAAATGAAATCAAAATATTTTTTTCAAAAAGGGGGGGGGGGGGGGGGGGGAGAGTGAGCTGAAGTTAGAAGTTTTCCCCAAAAGATCAAAAATGGGTCTTCAAAAAAAAATGCCCAAGGTTTAGTCCCTTCAGCCAATCAAACTTAAGATATTGTCAAACATCAAAAAGGGGGAGATTGTTGGTGCAAGTTGCATTAGTGATGTCCTCCTCTAAATGTTTCAATGTTTGACAATATACTTAAGTCAGTGATACATTGAACTAGGGAAGGGTTAGTCAAGAAAGGTGTAACAAAGTGAAGAAAAAAGTCCTAGTTAACCTAGGCACTAAGTCCTGGTTCTAAGAATTGGGCACTAAGACATGGTGAGTGAAGTTGGGCACTAAGACCTGGTGAGTGAAGTTGTGCACTAAGACCTGGTGAGTGAAGCTGGGCACTAAGTCCTGGTGAGTGAAGCTGGCCAAAGGTCCTGATAAGTGAAGTCAGGCACAAAGACCTGGTTCGAGGAATTGGGCACGGAGTCCTGGCCGAGTGTTGGGCACCTATGTCCAGGACCTAGGGTTTGGGCACGAAGTCTGTTGGTGCAAGTAACACCTAAGTCAAACCTGGGTTTTGATAATGTCAAAGGGTTCAGAAGTTAAGATGCTATTGTTGTCTAACATGTTCACTGAGTGTGCAGGAAGATGTCCTAGGTGCACTAGGCAAGAAGTCCTAGCAAAGGGCTGGGCAAAGAAGTCATGGTCAAGGAATGGGCAAGAAGACCTGACCGGAAGTTGGGCAAAGAAGTCCTAGTCGAGGACAGGGCTAGAAGTCCTGGCAAGGGGCTGGGCACCGAAGACCTGGTCGTAACTTGGGCATGAAGACCTGGTCAGAGGGATTGGGCAAAAGTCCAACCGAAGGAGCCGGTTGGCAAAAGGTAAACTCTCCTGAGAGGAGTAGGTGAGGACGCGTTCCCCATCGAGGGAACAGTAGGCGTCGGTTCGAACTAGGGTTCCATTTAGGAGACCCGAAGTCAGAACCAAGACAGCTATGACTGTAAATATTGACTAATATTCTTGCTTTGTTTGTTTTGGAACTAACCTTGGTTGCAGGGACCGAAGGAGTGTGTTTCTGCAGCTCAAAATGCCTTAAAGGAAAGGGGCAGGCAGCTGGGCTAGGCGCTCGAGAGGTCCCGGGCACCCAAGGTCAAAGCCAAAATAGCAACGACGCAAGAACCACATCGAAACCACACTGGGCTAGGCGCCCCGGAGGTCTCGGGTGTTAGTGATATGAGAGAAGTGTCCTAAGCCAATCGCCTTATGATTGTAATCATTTATTTTAATAAATGAATATTCACTATTTGAGTATACATGTATGTGTATTTGATTGAGATCTTAAACTCATTTACTGAATGCCCGTAATACAATTCACAGCATGAGTGAATTTGTGATGAATTCTCAACTAGTGATTATCTCTACATGTGCAATTGTGAAATATTAAAATTGTCCCCAATCGATGAATTGATAAATACGGACACTATCAATTCTGTTGAGACTAGCATGGGTTACTCTCTAATCAGCTGATTCTCACTGGCTGGTGACATTGAGATGTCCGGAGATAAACATGAATGCTAGTTAAGGGAACTAGTTCATTGGAGTGACTGGCTGTAAAACTTCATATGGTAGTCTACATATAGATATGTCAGTGAAGTTCTTACTGAGCTTAAGTGCGATGTTCCTTTGACTTGCGGTGTTCAAGTCATCTTGGTTATGGAGACTTATACTTTGACATCTTAAGCAAGCGTCTCCAAGGAGGTGTGGACCCAGGATGATTGGGTATAAGCCGAAGTGCCCGAAGATGTTTGAACAACCTACAAAGGATTCACCACTCCTTGCGAGGAGATGTATACCCGAGGCCTATCATCGGATTGTTACTCGAAGCCTCTGGCCAGAGCATGACATGTTCAGAGTATGAATCTCTTAAATACATGAGAGTAATTAGAATCCGTAGGACGAGAAAATGTTACTTGGGCTAGGTGTGACGTAGTCAGCCTAGTGGGGGCTGACACACAAAGACCATGTCCTGAACCAAGTGGGTATAAGATGGTGAAGGGAATGGGGCACGATTCATTATAGCTGCTAAAGGGTTTCAGAATTGTTTCTGAGGTCAACCGTTGATCTTTTGATTAATTGGGGATCATGATGTACTACTAGGTGTCACTCATGATCATTCTATAATTGATTAATTATAGATGGCCAACATAAATCGAAAGCCTATTTAGTCACACGCACTACGAGTAATCCGAGGGATTTTGGTTTTTCCATTCAAGAGAGATTAAGTTTGGTTGAGCCAAACAATAAGTCAAATCTGAATTTTTCAGAGACGCATCGGAAGCGTAAAATGGCTAAGTCTTTTGAAGACTTAGTAGATGAATTAAATAAGTTTAATTCATTGGGGCTTGGCTTAGATGGGCCGGCCAATGTGGGCCTCCATCCTCTTTGCTTGGCCGGCCACAACAAAGGGAGAGAACCAAGTTTTTGGTTAAATTTATAAAATAAACCAAGTGTGGTTTGTTTTATAAAATTATGGATGATATAAATTTTTATATAATAAACCAAGGTTTGGTTTATTTTTCATGAAAATTATAATGAACCATGGATTAGTTTATTTTATAAAATCAATCATGGATTGATTTACCATGATAAGGAAATTTATTCCATAGGAGAGAAGAGACTTGATTGATTTTTTATCATGAATTAAAATATGATTTTAACCATGATATAAAATCAAACTTGGCATGATGGAATAAGTTATTCCATATTTGAGAGTCTTGATGGTTGAGAGGCCACTATATAAAGGAGCCAAGGCAAGGCTTGGGTAATAATCATAGAGATGAAGGCATAGGCTCTCTCCCTCTCTTTCTCTCCTTCTCTTCTCCCCTTCTTGCCGTGAGCCAACTAGCCCCAAGAAGGAGCACCAACCGGCCGTCCTTTTTGTGGTTAGTCTTCCAACTTCTCTCTTGGTTTTTCTCGTCGCTTTCTCGGAGAATCTAGTAGTTCTCGAGAACACGAAACTCGTGGCTTTACGAAGTCATCCCGAAGATACTCGGCGTGGACGCGAATAGAGGCGGAGCTTCCAAGGGACGCTTACGGTTGGATCGCGTCCCTTCCTTCGAGTTACGTGAGGTAATATGTAAATTAGTTTATGTTTCTGCAAAATTTTAAATATATGATCATGTCTATACAAGATAAAATTGCATGCTTAGATGAGTGGTTAAATAATTAGAGAAATTATTTATGCTAAACCTTCCGCTACACATAATTAATTTTAAAATTACGAACCTACATCCATGTCAACATGCACCCGGTCCCAACAGTGGTATCAGAGCCGAGGTTTGTGTTTGACATAATCATATAATTATTTTGCGGAAAGCTTTATCATGATCTCAATTTTGGAAAAATTTTCAATTATGAAAACTTTCCAATTATGGTAAATTTTTTATTTAGGAATTTCAAAATTTGGAAATCCTCATGAAATTTCGCAAACTTTTGAAATATCTTTGTTTCTGAAATTTTATGATAATTGTGAAAACATTCCATTTTTGGAAACTTTCTAATTTTGGAAATTTCCTATTTCAGAAATTTTTCAATTTTGGAAAAACGTAAGTTTTCTTTGTACAAGAAACTTACAATTATTCTGAAAACCTTTTATTTTTGGAAACTTTACATTTGTGGAAAGCTCGCAATTTTGGGTACTTTCTTTCAAAAAAGTCTAGATAAATTATGGGAATGTTAATTGGCATTTAAATTTATAATTGGAAATTAAATTATTTACAAAATTCTTTATTTTGGATTGAGCCTCGGGGAGTCGTCCAATTTAAAGTTAGTTGTTATAATTAAATTTCCTAAATTGAATTTAAGCTATCAAATGTTTAATTTGGATTGAGCCTCGGGGAGCCGTCCAAATTAAGTAATTGATATTAATTTTCCTAAATAAAATATGTGACCAAATCTTGAAAATTTTTGAGGTGATTCTCAAACGAGAATTTCCTTATTTGATTTATGAGGTGATGCTCTTACATATCATTGTCTCCAAAATTAATTAGGAAAATTGTTTCTTATAGAGTATATTTCCTTAAATAAGATTTTCATAAAAATAATATGTGGTTGAATTAAGAGAATCTGTCTCTTAATTTAATAAGATTTGATTTAGAGAAATCAAAGTCTTAAACATATTATTTCCGAAATTGATTATGATAATTCAGGAAATTGTTTCCCAAAACAATTCCTTGAATAAAGTATGAAATTAGAATTAGGAAATCCTGTTCCTAATTCAATTAATGAGACTTGATAAATTAAGTCACATACATACTTTATTAAGGAAATCGTTAGAACATGTCATAATTATATGTCATGAGTGTGCATAAAAGAAAAGGATGAGACCCAAAACCCCTTACAAAATATTAAGGCCAACACCTTCCATTAAAATGGTTAGAACCGGAGTTTTGTTTCTCGTTTGGGTTGATGGACACATCCATGCCCGGCTTGAACCTCAACATGTTCAAACCATGGAATTAGTTTATGATTAATATAGTTGGAGTCAGAGGTCAATCCTTAGTTTTAGTTGTTGGACACATCCAAGCCTTACTAAACGGTTGAATGAGCTCCAACCATATAAAAACTATTTCTTGATTAATGGGTCAGCCTTAAGCTTGGAGCATCGATTTGTTGTGCCATAGCCAAGGTCGATGTAAAGAGAGGTGCAGTTGGGTGCTATGTATATTGTTGCATACTTGTTAATGAGTTAACAACCCAATGATTTATGCAAATATTCAATTAGTTGATAGCATAATGTGATAGTTACATATGTATAATATGTAATCGGTATAATTACCTACCTTCATAGCTAAGAATAACTTGATGGACTCTAGCCATGGTTGTTCTTATATATGGTTAGATATCAACATATTTGGAGATGTTCCTACGATCTCCTGAATTGATAAAAAGGGTTATTCAATTTGAAAAAGAAATAGGATTTAATTAATGTATATTGATGCATTCTTTATCATTCTCATCACATAACTTCAATTTGTATTTCTAGGATAATCACCTGATCATGTCTTCTCTGAATTTGCGTGCCATTTTGGACACCAATAAGCTGGCCGGGCCAAACTTCATGGACTGGCTTCGAAACCTGAGGATAGTCCTCAAGGCAGAAAAACTTGCTTATGTCCTTGAAGAACAACTTCCCAACCATCTTCCTGAAGATGCAACTCCAGACCAGTTAGTGGCCTATCAGAAACATGTGGCCGATTCTGAACTTGTGAGTTGCATCATGCTGGCCGCTATGGTACCTGAGCTGCAAAAGCAGCACGAGCATATGGATGCTCATACCATCATCTTCCATCTTCATGAGCGGTTTGACGAGCAGGCGAGATCCGAAAGGTTTGAGGTCTCCAGACTCCTCTTCACCTCTAAGATGCAGGAAGGCACTTCTGTTTCACAGTTTGTGTTGAAGATGTTGGGGTACATTAAGCGACTAGGCACACTCGGATTTGCAATGGATCACGAACTAAGTATTGACTTAATTCTGCATTGTTTGCCCAAGAGTTACTCACAGTTTGTGATGAACTATCGGATGAACAAACTGGAGACTACCATTCCTGAGTTGCTTAACCTACTGAAGACTGTAGAGCCTTCTGTAAAGCAGGATCAGAAGACGGTACTGTTAGTTGGTTCCTCAAAGAAAGGCTCTAAGAGGAAGCCCAAAGAACAAAATAAGGGAAGGAAGAAAAAGGCCAAAAAGATTGAAAAGGCACTAAAATGCACTTGCCATCACTGTGGCAAGGAGGGCCACTGGCGAAGAAACTGCAAGGGTTATCTTGAGTCCTTGAAGAAGAATGCATCCGATGCCCCATCCTCTTCAGGTATCTTCGTTATTGAATGTCACTCTATTTTCTCGGACACCTGGGTACTTGATACTGGGTGTAGCTCACATATATGTAATGACATACAGGGCTAAGGAATAGAAGAAGACTCGTCAAGGGAGAAGCGAATTTGTGAGTTGGAAATGGAGCAAAGATTGCTGTTGTTGCCATCGAAACATATTTGCTAAAGCTCCCTACTGGACTTGTCTTAGAATTGGATAATTGTTATTTTGTTCCTTCGTTAATAAAGAACATTGTATCTATTTCATGCTTGAATGAAAAGGGTTGTCATTTAACTTTAGTAACAATTGCTGTTACATAACTTTAAATGGTGTTCTTTATGGGACCGGAACTTTATGCAATGGTATCTACATGTTAGATTTATCCGGTGACGTTTTCAATATCGAAGTTAGTAACAAACGTGCTCGAATAGATAATCAAATAGACTCCTATATGTGGCATTGTTGTCTTGGCCATGTAAGTAAGAAACGCATGACCAAATTACACCGATGTGGAATTCTGGAATCATTTGAACCCGGTTCATTTGATACATGCGAATCATGCTTAAAAGGCAAGATGACCAAATTACCCTTTTCCGGAAAAGGTAAACCAGTGGGAGAATTGCTTGGTCTAATACATACTGATGTATGTGGACCAATGTCAACTCTTGCACAAGGAGGCTATAGCTACTTCATTACCTTTATCGATGATCACTCACGATTCGGGTATGTGTTCTTAATGAAACACAAATCTGAAGCTTTTGAGAAATTCAAAGAGTTCAGAAGTGAAGTAGAGAAACAGCTTGGCAAAAGTATTAAGATACTTCTATCCGATCGGGGTGGTGAATACTTAAGTCAAGAGTTTCAAGATTATCTTAGGGACAATGGGATATTGTCTCAATGGACTCCGCCATATACACCACAGCATAATGGTGTATCTGAGAGGCGTAACCGAACCTTGATGGACATGGTTAGATCTATGATGAATCATGAAATTCTTCCAAAATCCTTTTAGGGCTATGCGCTTAAGACAGCTGTTTACTTACTAAATAGAGTCCCGACCAAGGTAGTCTCTACTACTCCATATGAGACGTGGAATAGTAAGAAACCTCATTTATCTCACTTAAAGATATGAGGTTGTCCTGCTTATGTAAAGCGAACTATATCAGACAAATTGGATTCTAAGTCTGATAAATGTCTATTTATTGGATACCCTAAGGAAACGAAAGGTTACCAATTCTATCATCCCTTAGGACAAAAGGTGTTTGTTTCAAGGCATGCTGTATTTCTAGAAAAAGAATTTCTTTTACAAAAAAACAGTGGGAGTAGCATTGAACTTGAAGAAGTTCAAGAAACTCCAATAGACATTACTGAGACACCTAGTCTAGACCCACAACCAATAACTCATAATGATGAGCTATCAGTTGAACCTAAAACAACACCACTTCTTCTTAGGTCTGATAGGACACGCAATATTCCAGAGAGATACCGATTTCTCATAAGTTACTCATTAACGATGACGAACCTATCAGTTATGAAGATGTTCTGCAAAATTCAGAAAGGGATAAATGGCTTGAAACCATGAAGTCGGAAATGGATTCCATGTACAAAAATCAAGTATGGGACTTTGTTAACCCACCTGAAGGGATTAAGCCCATAGGGTGCAAGTGGGTTTTCAAGAAGAAAACCGACATGGAAGGTAATGTTGTTACCTTTAAGGCTAGATTAGTGGCAAAAGGAAATCGTCAGAAATAAAGAATTGATTATGATGAAACCTATTCGCCAGTAGCTATGCTTAAATCCATTCGGATGCTCCTGGCCATAGCAGCTCATTATGATTATGAGATATGGCAAATGGATGTGAAAAACAACTTTCTTTAATGGAAACCTGCTTGAGGATATATACATGATACAACCTGAAGGTTTCACATCGGTTAATAAAACCAAAGTATGCAACCTTCGACGATCCATATATGGACTAAAGCAAGTATCCAGGAGCTGGAACATCCGTTTTGATGAGACAATCAAAGAGTTTGATTTCTCACAAAATCCTGACGAACCTTGTGTGTACAAGAAGGTTAGAAGGAGTGCAGTCGTATTCCTAGTGTTATATGTCGATGACATATTACTTATAGGAAACGATATATCAGTCTTACAGTCAATTAAAATTTGGTTATCCAAAACTTTCTCCATGAAAGACCTGGGAGAAGCAACCTATATCCTTGGGATTAGAATCTATAGAGATAGATCAAAATGGTTGCTTGGTCTTTCGCAGTCTACATATATAGACCAAGTGCTAGAAAGGTTTAGCATGTCGGAATCCAAGAAAGTTTACCTTTCCATCAGGCATGGGATCAACCTTTTGAAGTCTGTGTCCGCGCACAGAAGATGAGAGGATTTGCATGGAGTAAGATTCCTTATGCATCCGCGATAGGATCTATCATGTATGCTATGTTATGTACTAGGCCCGATGTATCATATGCTCTGACCATCACAAGCAGATACCAGTGTGATCCAGGAATGGACCATTGGGTGGCTGTCAAAACAATCCTCAAGTACTTAAGAAACACTAAGGATGTGTTCCTAATATATGGAGAAGGTGATATGGTAATACTTGGGTGTACAGATGCCAATTTCCAGACAGATAAGAATGACTCCAAATCTCAGTCCGGATACGTATTTATTTTGAATGGAGGGTGCAATAAGTTGGAAGAGTTCCAAGCAAGACACCGTATCGGATTCTACCACGAAAGCGGAATATATTACAGCTTTGGAAGCAACAAAGGAAGCAGTCTGGATCAAGAAGTTTGTCTCCGAACTTGGTGTGGTTCCAACCATTGATGAAGCAATACTGGTTTACTGCGACAACAATGGAGCTATTGCACAAGCGAAGGAACCAAGGTCTCATCAGCGATCCAAACATGTGCTTCGCCGCTATCATCTGATCAGAGAGATTATAAGTAGGAATGATATACAAATTGAGAAAATTCCCACTGAAAGGAATTTTAGCGGATCCTTTAACTAAGGCCTTGCCTCAAAGCAAGTTTGAGAGTCATGTTAGAGCCTATGGTATTGGGTACCGTAGCGATTAGCATTAGGCCAAGTGGGAGTTTGTTAGTGATATGAGAGAAGTGTCCTAAGGCAATCGCCTTATGATTGTAATCATTTATTTTAATAAATGAATATTCACTATTTGAGTATATATGTTTGTGTATTTGATTGAGATCTTAAACTCATATACTGAATATCCGTAATACAATTCACAGCATGAGAGAATTTGTGATGAATTCCCAACTAGTGATTAACTCTACATATGCAATTGTGAAGTATTGAAATTGTCCCTAGTCGATGAATTGATAAATACGGACACTATCAATTCTGTTGAGACTAGCATGGGTTATTCTCTAATCAGCTGATTCTCACTGGCTGGTGACATTGAGATGTCCGGAGATAAACATGAATGCTAGTTAAGGGAACTAGTTCATTGGAGTGACTGGCTGTAAAACTTCATATGGTAGTCTACATATAGATATGTCAGTGAAGTTCTTACTGCAGCTTAAGTGCGATGTTCCTTTGACTTGCGGTGTTCAAGTCATCTTGGTCATGGAGACTTATACTTTGACATCTTAAGCAAGCATCTCCAAGGAGGTGTGGACCCAGGATGATTGGGTATAAGCCGAAGTGCCCGAAGATGTTTGAACAGCCTACAAAGGATTCACCACTCCTTGCGAGGAGATGTATACCCGAGGCCTATCGTCGGATTGTTACTCGAAGCCTCTGGCCAGAGCATGACATGTTCAGAGTATGAATCTCTTAAATACATGAGAGTAATTAGAATCCGTAGGACGAGAAAACGTTACTTGGGCTAGGTGTGACGTAGTCAGCCTAGTGGGGACTGACACACATAGACCATGTCCTGAACCAAGTGGGTATAAGATGGTGAAGGGAATGGGGCACGATTCATTATAGCTGCTGAAGGGTTTCAGAATTGTTTCTGAGGTCAACCGTTGATCTTTCGATTAATTGGGGATCATGATGTACTACTAGGTGCCACTCATGATCGTTCTATAATTGATTAATTATAGACGGCCAACATAAATCGAAAGCCTATTTAGTCACACGCACTACGAGTAATCCGAGGGATTTAAAACGAAAATTTTTTCCAATCAAGAGAGATTAGGTTTGGTTGAGCCAAACGATAAGTCGAATCTGAATTTTTCAGAGACGCATCGGAAGCGTAAAATGGCTAAGTCTTTTGAAGACTTAATAGATGAATTAAATAAGTTTAATTCATTGGGGCTTGGCTTGGATGGGCCGGCCAAAGAGGGCCTCCATCCTCTTTGCTTGGCCGGCCACAACAAAGGGAGAGAACCAAGTTTTTGGTTCAATTTATAAAATAAACCAAGTGTGGTTTGTTTTATAAAATTATGGATGATATAAATTTTTATATAATAAACCAAGGTTTGGTTTATTTTTCATGGAAATTAAAATGAACCATGGATTGGTTTATTTTATAAAATCAATCATGGATTGATTTACCATGATAAGGAAATTTATTCCATAGAGAGAAGAGACTTGATTGATTTTTATCATGAATTAAAATATGATTTTAACCATGATATAAAATCAAACTTGGCATGATGGAATAAGTTATTCCATATTTGAGAGGCTTGATGGTTGAGAGGCCACTATATAAAGGACCCAAGGCAAGGCTTGGGTGATAATCATAGAGATGAAGGCATAGGCTCTCTCCCTCTCTTTCTCTCCTTCTCTTCTCCCCTTCTTGCCGTGCGCCAACCAGCCCCAAGAAGGAGCACCA